>JARHVA010000393.1:975000-1315000 GCA_037957365.1 Torreya grandis | reverse complement strand
TAATAATAATGATTAAATTCACAATGAATACCCCCAACACATTACAAAATTGACTCTAATTAAATTTTTTGACAGACCACATGAGGAATATCTTGCTCCTTATACCACTTAGAGAAGTCTTGAATTAAGAATCCTTTATTGGAAAACCAGTCATCATCTAATTTCCTTCTTTTTAAGTATGCATAATTATGGTATCTTTGAAATATTAGATAATAATGACATCATCATCCATAATATTAATTATTATCCAAATAGGCTCATTCTTATTGTTAAGGTAATTAATGATATTCAAAGATTCTTCTTCAAAAATAAAATGTGTGACTCTCGTCTCTTTTGCCATCTGAATTCTCCATGGGGATGGTAGTGATTTATCTATATGATTGGTTTGGATCCCCAAACTCCTAATATAGGCTACCAACACATCACCCCTATAATCTCTTAGTATTCCTCCCCCTCCCACTTTTCTAAGGTTACCCTTAAAGGTCCATAAAATTTTAGATTATCCCATCCTAGAGAGGGAGTTAACCATTTCACTATATTACATATTCAACCTTAGGATCTATGTCACTTCTTCCTTCATTATAAAAATGACAAATTGAAACAATCCTCAGCTCCCATTATTGAAAATTATCTTTATCCTTAGTCCTTAGAGAATCATAGTTCTCCTTCATAAAATAAATAATTCTCAAATCTACCATTCTACTAGTTTTAATCTTGTCATTAAATATTCTCTAATATTTTTCTTTCCACAAGGCCCAAAAGACATGTGGCATTTCCATATACTAAATATATTTAAGGATTTTATTCTTAAAAGGAGCAGTCCATTATATCCACATGTTAAATATTGTTTATGTCAAAACCTAAGTAGCCTTGAACACAGAAAGAATGATAACCCAAACTTTAAAAATGAAGGGGAATTCTAGGATAAAATGAAACATAGTTTCAACATTATTCTCAAATAAATCACAACTATTGGGAGTAGAGAATCCTATTTTCATAATATTATAAATGGTAAGGATTTTATTCTACACCAAAATCCAATATAGTAAATTGATATTTTAAATCAAACATTTTCTCCAATGTTTTTTTTCAAGGAAAACCATTAGGAATCTCCTTTAAAGCTATAACATACATAGATTTGACATGCCATCAAAAGACTCAGTTAGACAAATTCATCTTATTGTCTAGTCCTACTAATATTAAATTCATTAATAAATTCATTTAAGTTGATAATATTTTTTTAATCTCCCCTATCAAAAAATTTTAAGAACAAAGTCTTCCACCCCTATCATTAACATTATCATTTGTATAATTAATAAATATATCACCATAATTTCTTTGAATAAGTTCACATATTTTATGCCATATTTATTTAAAATTTAAATATGAATAGAGAATTAATGTATCCTCCCATAAAATATCTTTTTTACATGAACCTATCCTCCATTTACTACCGTTTGACAATAGTTTTATGATACTAACTAAAAAATTCCAAAATAAAGACCCCTTCAGAAGAGTGTTAGATAAAAACAATACAACAACCTCCTAAGTATCCAGGTGCTTATATTTAATAATTTATATCCATTGGTTTTTTATCTAAGAAACCTTTAACCCATTTTAGATGTTAATTTTTTATCCATAGATTTAATCTTATGGATCCCTAGACCACCATCAATTTTAGGAAGACATACTCCATCCCAAGATACCAAAGATAATTTATTCTCCTCCTTTATTCCAATCCAAATCAATATATTTGTAATCCTTTCATTATTATTATCTAAATTCTAGGAATTTTGAATAAATACATTGAATAAACATAGAGGTTTTGGAGAGTGTTTTTTATTAGTTGTAACTTACCTACTTGAGAGAGAATAATACCTTTCTAGTTAGATAGTTTGCAATGAAATATATCCAAGAGAGAATTCCAAGCATATTGAGGCATATTAATAATAAATATGGGAATACCAAGTTAATTATAAGGCATATCTTTAATCATACAACCCATTTCTCTAGAAACGTTATGTTGACTAACAAAATAGGTGTTAATAAAAATAAATAACTTGTCTCCAAATTGATTTTTTGACTAGAAGCTTCTTCATAATCCTCAAAAAAAAAATCAAATCTTCTTATTCTTTAAATAATGATTCAAAAAAATCATGGTATCATTTAAAAAATGATGATGAGATGGTGGATTAACATTTTTGGTTGGTTTGATTCCCTTTAAAATACCCTTGCTAATAATGGTTGATAATGATATATTTAAGGTTTCAACCATTATGATAAATATGAAAGGATACAAAGGGTTTCTTTGTCTCAACCCTATTTCAATGCCAAATAATCCCTCAAGTTAACCACTAACCAAGATAAAAAAACACATCAGTGGAAACACAAATTCTAATCAAAATCCTAAAGTGAGAATGAAACCCAAAATTTTACAAGATTTTATCTAGGTACTCCCAAGACCCCCTATCATAGGTTTTTTTCATGTTAAGATTCAACACCATTCATTATTGTTTTCATTTATCCAAGGAGTGAATGGTGTCATGAACTGAGATGATACCATCTTTAATTTGTCTTCCAAATATGAAATTAATTCTTCAAGTAATGGTTACATCTGAAGAGACATAATCTTAGAGGAAAAATTATGAATTGTATTACAAAGGCTTATATGCCTAACATATTTGAGATATTTGGCTCTATTTTTACTGTTAATTAATACCATTAAAGTGATTAATTTCTATAAGAATTATATGAGAGGAGAAGAACTAATCTGCAATTAATATCACGTCCATCTTTATAATATCCAAAATTTTCTAAAAAAAGCTGTTGGAAAGATGTCAGGACCAAAGGTTTTATCCCCTTCTAAATAAAATACAACAAATTTTACTTAATACATAAAAACTAGATCAATTAGCTTCTTTTTATCCTCCTGGTTGAGAATTGAGGAGATTATGTTAATAAATCTATTAACCACTTCCAAATTATTAGTAGTATCTCTTGAAAACATATTTTTAAATAAATGTGTATCCTCTTCCTTGATAACTTGAGAATAATTATTAAAATCCCCATTATTTATAACAACTTCCAAAATTTTGTTGTTGATTTTGTGCTTGAGGGTATATAAGTGGAAAAATTTAGTGTTTCTTTCTCCCTCTTTGAGCCATAAAGCTCTAAATTTATACCACCAAAAGGCTCCTTATAAATTTGTGATTGAATTATATTCAATGAAGAGATTTTTTTACTTAGAAAAAATATTAATATCCATACCATGATGAGATATTTGATTATCTAATTCAAAAAAAAATCTTCCATTAACTTTTTATTTTTCTTTAAATTATTACCAAAAACTTCCTTATTGCACACCTTGATGTTACTCTCAATATTATTAATCTTTTTGGAAATCATGTACATGGTTAAACCTCTTATATTTATGATCCACCACTTTTTAATTTTGTTCTCAAAATATCAATGTTACATTCAAATATTCTCAAACTTAAAGGGAATATTTGATTTTTTATTCATCAATTCCAAATTCAATAGACTAGGATTATGATAAAAAACAATCTTAGTCAAGGAAGATATACAAATAGTGTGGTTTAACAAAAAATTAAATAATGCTAGGATTCTATCAAGTCTAATCTAAATCAATTTATTTCAAAACCTTCTATTCCACCAAGTGAAATTGGATCCTCTATTATCAACATCTACAAACCATTAACCATCATAAATTCATCTTGATCATCCATGATTTTAGTATATTCATTATTAACCCATTTATTTTCAATTGGAGATAAATGGGTGTTGAAATACACAAATAACGTCCACTTTAAATTAAAATAAGACTTTATAAACTAATGAATAGTATGACCATGTGATGATCACTACTAAGAGTAATGTCACCTTTAGAAATCAAAGGGTACCAAAATATTGTAATACCCCCTATAAAACCATTAGAGCTAACCCAAAAAAATTAAGCTTCCTTCCAAATCTTATTATTAATATCCATAATCGTGATATCAAACATCCTTGTTTCTTTAATAGCAATAAAACTAGGAAAATTATTCTTCTTAAGATCCCTAAGAATTCTATACTTACTAAAATTAGTAATCCCTCTAATATTTAAGGTATTAATTTCATTTATAAAATTTTAAATGACCTTCCTCCCCAAGCACATCTAAGGAACTCTAGATCCCATCTACAATCTCTTTTTCTATGATATTTCTCCTAGCTTCCTTTTGACCGAGATTTTATTTCTTATTTTCTAACCCTAGATATACAATGTGTTTTCACATTTTTGGTCTATCTAACACTAGTATGATCCCTAAGTTATTTCCATTTTTTATTAGATGGATATATAACCATATATTTAAAAGGGTCCAAGGAACATGGGACAAATTCTTTGTTATCCACCTCCACCATTTATTTTCCTTCTATTGCTTCTTTTGGGGCATAAAAAACCTATTATAGCTTATATTTTAATAGGTGATAAAAATACTAGAGAGAGAAGATGATCCGTACATTTTTTGACACCTCACCTTATTCCATTTCTCATGATAATACCTCTTGAACCCTAACTAGTTTATAAATATGTTTGTTTCCCAAGCTTAGAACATCATCATACCATTTCATGACCTTCTCAAAATCAATTTGCTCTTTAATATCATGATTTTAAGGTGGATCCATTTGATTATTCTTGTCTTATATTTTAATATTTTAAATATTACACCAACCTTATTCATTATTATCCTTACAATATATTGGTATTTTTATATATTAGGTCTTGGATCTTAAATTTTTTTGTTTATTGCTTCTTTTTCTAGACCTTTTTTCTTTCTTCCTTATCACTTACTCATACTTTATTGTTGGAATTTTTTTTATAATATGGCCAAATTTGTGACAAATATTTCATCTTAGTAGTGAATCCTTATTTTATTCCATTCTCTAAAATTGTATTTTAATGGTATACAAATATATTATATTTTATCCATAAAATCATTAACATGGAACCTTACATGAATGAGTCTTATTCGATTCTTATTGGTTGCATCAAAAGTATGCTATTTCTAAAGGTTTTAACAATGCATATCATAATATATTATTTTCAATAATTAAAGTCAAAATGAGGTAGACTTACCTATATCGGCATTAGATTAATATCTTATTTTTTAGGATTAAATTTGACCTTTCATTTATTTAGAAAAAAGTCCCATTATTCCCAAGAACTAGGGTCCTCCAACTGGTACCCTAGAACAATATTATTCATTATTAAGGTGAATGTGGAAGAATCATTTCATCATGGCTGAGATATCTATGTGTCATTTTATAAATAAAATATTTCCTTTCTTCCTGATTAAAAAAGACATTTTTATTAGGATGTGTCCCCAAAAATTTTCTTATCAAAACATAGTTCATTCTTAATTAATATATGTTCACCATCATGTCCAAGACTTCAATATGAAATCCTTTATCATCCTTTATATGTTTGAGAGGAAAAATATTATAATATTTAAAAATATTTTGATCTAGTTTTTTATTTTTGATTCTATCTGCCCCCAATGGATTCTACTCTAGGTTTGGTTTACTTTGACTCTAACCAATTGATTTTGGGGCTTCAAAAAAAAAGTCTTCTTGTTGGGCTTCCTCTTGTGGGCCCTTGTCAATATTGTTCCCCCCATACAATCCCATATAAAAACATATATTACTCTGAAGTTGTTCATCACCATCACTATCTCCTTTTTCCCACTCAGTGCTTGAATTGAACTTTCCTCTTTGCTCTATTCCTAAATTTATCTCTTAAATATAGTAACAAGACCATTTTGAATGAAACCTTTATTTGCTTATTTATGGATCTAATGAAAAATTACTCATACAACTGGCATTTTAAGTTAATACTTAAAAACTAATGATGGGTTTTATGTTATAAAATAACCATTTTTGGGAGTGGTTTAGTATCATCCAAAGTAGTTTGATATCGATTAGAGAAAGTGACCTATGTACAAGTGGACTGAACTGATTGTTTGGATATGTCTATGTAGGATACTTAGTAGGTTTGAAACTAAAAATAAGGGGTTTTTATGTGTTTAATAACATAATGGAATGGTTGAATCATAAGATAACATGAAAATATGAGAGGATGGAATATTATGACCTTTTTTTAGTGTTCAATTCATGCATGGTATATGTGTCAAGCTTGTAAATGTCAAGTATGAAATCCATATTTATCATGTATAAATGCACCCATTTTTATTATAGTAATGAAATTATTAGAATAAAAGGACAAATTATACCTAAGTGTGTACAACACACTTTGTCTTCAAGGAGATGGGTCCAAATTTAAATCTTTGCTCCATGCAAACCTATAATAAAAATGAAGTAGTAAATTTCCATGTATGAAATCTAAAAAATAAAAAAATTGAAAGAGCAATGGTAAAAGTACATGTGTGTCATTGGAAACCATGTTTAACTTGAAACTTTTTTTTATAATATTATTCTAACTAAATAATTGGAGGACTATGCTTCCTTATTGAAGCATGTAGACACATAAAATTAATCATTAAGTTCTTAACAATGTTTAATATTGACATCCTTACCTTACTTGGTCTGATCACCATTTTTATAACTTAAAATATATAAGATAGCCTATATTACATTTAAAACACTAAAAATATCATAAATTCATCCCTATTTCAACCAAATTCATTCCTATTCAACCTACATGTTCATATTGGACCTTTTCTAACAATCAATGTCCTTTTAGGACAAGGCCACATTGTGGCCTTATCTCCTAGCATGGACTTATCCCCCACACTCCAAAAATTAATTTTTAAAATCAAGACATTTTAAAATGACTCTCCCACACATTTTTAAAAAATTTTATTGAAAATACTCCATATATTCCCCTATATATACACATCAAGGCTTCTCCAAACACATCTAGCATTCTTACTGCACATTGAGAAAAAGAGAAATATTTTTTCTAATTTCAATCCTATTCCATTATAATAGGCATAAGATAAGTATGAATTTATTTTATTTCATGTACATGGAATCCATTTTTAATAATTTTAATCAATATTCTAGTTTCATTCATATAATTCCATAATCATGCTCCACACAATCTCCTTAGGAGGGAGAACTACATAGACCTGAGTCCCATTACGCTATGTAGGAAAAATATAATTACAGGGGTTTTTTTAATATATCTAAATTATTATCCTTACTCATTTACCCCCTTTGAATTTTATCTTTTACATGGGTTTTTAAAGAACAAGGGTTTGTGTTTTTCAGGTCTTTCATGTAGCATATTGGCATAACATGAGTAGAGAAAAAATGCAATAAATGGACAATCTAACTTTGTTGACTCTTGGTAACAAGTGATAATTAGATAAAAATCACCTTTAAATTCCCCTTGGGATCTTCCTTCGCATTCTTCCTTGACTAATCATCTAAATCAAAAATAATAAATCTAGTCTCAAATAAAGTAACATTTAGAGGTAAAGCTATCAAAGAAAAGATCAAAGTATTTTAAAAAAATATTTATTAATAAATGAATTTCAAGTCACAATTAAATATATAAAATGAATACTCATAATAATGATGTTATCTCATCTCCTTTACAAATAATGTATATTGAGCCTATGTTTCATAACTCTTCTCCGTTGTCACCCAATGAGGATGAACTTCCTTCCTCTTCCCTTTTTACTTATAGTATACAACTAAAATTTAGGATACTCTTTCTAACATATCTTATGATGTTGCCTCTAATTCTACCCCATGATTTATTAAAATAATTAAGCTTATCATTTAATATTGTTATAGTTTGTTGTAATTGATTTAAATAAACTATTATTTCTTTAGTTATTGTTATTGCATTTATTATTCGCTTCCCCTTTAATATTTGTTTTGCCTACTTTCCTCCATTTTATAATATGCATATATATATATATATATATATATATATATATATATATATATATATATATATATATATATATATATATATATATATATATATATATATATATATAAGATAACAAAAATAATGCATTTTATTCATTCTTTCATTTACATGAAATATTTAATGGTAATTATAGCTCATGGTTTATAAATCATGGATAAAATCTCTGTAGGGGGAGAGATCTTGTCAAGGATAAAGTACCTAGTGGAGATCCTATTGAAATCAACTAGAGGAGATGTGGTAAGACATTCCAATAGCTTGGTAAGGCAAGTAGCTTCAAGGAGGAAATGTGGCATGCTAAGGTGAATCACTCCAAATTGTGGTAAGGCATTTTATCATTTTCTAAACTTGAAAATTGTGTGAAAACCAATAGAGAGGTAGAAAGGCATTATAAAATCATTCTAAAAAGAGTTTTTATTGTTTTTTATATGTAAGGTGGCCCAAGGAAGGCGTGACCAGCCATAAAAAGTGGCACTTGGAGGAAGAAAAGAAGATGGGCACTAGTTATTACTATTTTCATTTACTTTTCTATAATATTTATCTAGTTTTGATATTATTTTTGATCTATGGAAGCCTACAAGAGGCGTAGCAGTGTCGACAAAGGAATAATTTAGGAGAAAGGTGTCATATAAAAAGAGTAAAGCATAAGAGTGGTACTAGGAGGTGGAAAATAAGCTAGGCTAGTGTTAAGGATGTTGTTTACTCATTTAAAATTTTTATTTTCTAAATATCAAGGTACCAAGGAATTGAGGAGGATGCCATTGAACAAGAGAATCTATATGCAAATAAGCTATTTGTAGAAGTACATTGCTACAACCACATACCCACAAATTTAATATTATTAGTGGATAAGATTTTTAAATTTATAAACAAAAAATTTAATAAATTTATAAAAATTTATGGAAAATATAAATAATTTCAAAGTTTAATAAAATTAAACTTTTTTATATTTATCTTAGTGACTTGTATTTTTGTAAAAAATTGCGTAGTTAATTCCATAGATAGAAAACTGTAAAGAAAAAACATCTAAAATTTTTCCACGTCGTCTATTTTTAATATATTATTTGTATAAAAATTTAATTTTTGGAAAATGACATGTAAAATTTTAAATTAATTTTTTTCATATTTTTTAGGCAACTTTATGGAAACCCATTAATTAAATTTCTCATAAACTATAAGGATTGTTTTGCTAAAAAATAGTAGCATTGTCTACTTTTAAGATAAAATGAGTATAAAAAATGTTTTTTTATAAAATCCTTTATATTTTTCCTATTTAACCATTTTAGTGAAAAAATAGGTAAAATGGATATTTTACAACATTTATTATAGCTAATTTCTCAAAAGTTAATAGGAAAAAAAATTAGTTTATGGAGTCATAAGATACTTAAAATATGTGAGTATCAGAATCTTACTCAAATTATACTTGATAAGGGGGATAAATCAGATAATATACCTAATGAAATGATAAATTTGATCAAGAGACCTTAAAGTTGATAAAATTTTGAGTAGTTGATAAGTTAATACCAAGTGTTATATCAGAGTTATGGAAAAAATTTACAAAAAAATACCACACTTCTAAAGTTGGAAGGGTGTTATATTTAAATTTTTTTTTTCCACTAAAATTCATGAACTTGGGTATATTTCTTTGTTTTTATTTAATTTGAAACATATATGTGATGATTTAAAAGTGGTGGAAAAACTTGTGGATGAAAAATAATTAATCAATTTTGTCATGTCAAATTTTACACAATCATATGATTCCTTTATGGAGTAATTACACATAATTTAAGAGCCACAAATATTTGACTTTGAGAAGTTGTCAACACTTATCATATAGAAGTAAAGAAGACATGAACATTTAATTCTTAAAACATCAACATATACAAAAAATACATTCTTAGCATGGTCAAAAGGAAAGGGAAAAAAATGGTTGGAAAATAAGGACTCTTAAAAAACCAATGTAAGTGCATCAAATAAAAAATGGAAATGTTTTTCTTGTAAGCAACCATGACATTTTAATAAAGATTATCTAAAATGATAAGAATATATGACTAATGAAAACAATAATTATAGATGTGCTAATGTTTTAGAAGAATCAGAAGGGGAAGCATCTACTAAATTTTACTTTACAACACTACATGACCAATCTAGTGAGACTCACACTTGGTAATTTGACTCAGGGGAATCACAACACTACATGTGTCATCAATATTGGTATGTAAAATTCATTAAGGATTCTAGTAGTAATGAAATAGTTTCCTTAGGTGATATATTGACACATACTATTAAGGGATGTGGGTATGTTCAAATCATACTTAATAATGAGTATAAATATAAATTTTATAATGCTAGATGTAAACCTGATATGAACAATAATATTTTATCCATCAGTGAATCACCAAAAACAAACAATTGGTAGTTAAGTTTGAAGGAAACAAATGTAAATTAACCACACTCAATGATGAAATAGTTTTCATTAGCATAAGTGAAAGGGAATTATACAAAATTTTATATCCTAAAACAATAGAACATTATGATTTGGCAATAGTTGAACAAACTAGTTCTCTTTGGCATGAAAGATATGATCATGTTAGTTACCAGTATTTGAATGTATTAAGTAAAAATAAAAATGTGAATGGGCTTCCATCCATTCAATAAAATCAATATGTTTTTACATGATGTTAGTTGGGTTGAAAAATAAGGTATCCTTTTCCTACTGGTAAAGCATGGAGAGAAAAAATGTGTTAGAATTGGTACATGCAAATCTACATGGTCTTGTGAAAATTAACACTATATTTGGAGTTCTTTATTTATCTTTTATAGTGGATGATTATTCTTTAAAAATGTGGATGTATTTTATAAATAAAAATCATAATATTTTTTTAAATTTTTTTCATGGAAAGTAGTGATTGAGAATAAAATAAGTAAAAATGTTAAAACATTGATATTTGATAATGGAAGAGATTTTTTTGAAAGATTTAAATACATACTTCACATAAGAAGGTGTACATAAATAATATAAAAATCCTCATTTTTTTTCACTCCAAAATCCTACTCTAGGACACTTATGAGGTTAAGTGTTCAAAGAGAAAAGTGGGGGATAATAAGGTACTTTCGTCTTCCATGTTAGGATTGATAGCTAGATCAATCTAAGGTATGGTTGTAGGTATGTGGATATATGATGTAGCCTATTGGGAATAGATTCCAAGAGATATAACATTACCACCAGAGGTTCAATCTATATGAGTTTTTCATGTTCATTTACTTTCTTGATAATTATTTTTCTAAATCTTGTTGTCTACTTGATTCAAGTGATAAATTAATTAAGGCTTGCTTCACTACAACTCCTACCAAAGTCTAAACCTAGGGTAGATATCATACAAAAAAATTAAAAGGAGAGAGGGTATCATATAAAAGAGAGGGTTGTTATTGATTTAAACAAGATACTTGATAGAAAAAGCTAAAATTATGTTGAACCATAGTTATACCACTGCGTGCCTAGTATAGCAATTGCTCAAACTTTAGATAGTTAGTGGGAAAACTTCTAAGGACAAGTGTCAAATACATTTATTCATTGAATCCATTATTAAAAAAACCAAGATTTTAATCTATATCTATTACACAAAATTAGTATAATAGGATCAAATCAAACATGAATGAAGTCAAAAAACTAATCATGATAGCTAATGCACAACATAACTAAGACAATCCTAACACATAATAACAGTCTTAACACCAATTCACAAGCTAAATCCAAGGAAATGGATATCTTATATGAATAAAACACGATAAAAATATTTATTTAGAAATATTTAAAGCATTCTATTACAATCAATATATTCAAGAAAGAAATGAAGGCAACAAAATAGAGAGAAAAGGCTGGTGCAATCCTATCACAATTCTAGTAGAGTTTTGGTACAAAAAGTGCCGACCCTTTTTTACATTATAGACTTATATATATATAGACCATTTCAGTCCATGGATTATACTAAGATTTAAATTCATCTCACTACTGGTGTGGTTACAAAAATTCAATGTGAAGTGTCTATTGGTAAGGGATCCCACCTAAACACATCATGATTTTTATTTGGATCATGCTTTATTAAAATTAGACTGAATTTTAGCAATATAATGTTGTTGGGATCTCCTCATGATTGTCATATGGCCATGCTCTAGGAAGTTAAATGTCACACCTCATAAATACATTTGTTTATCTTATTATCCCTCTAAATAATCTTTATTTACATGCCATACTTAGATTAATTTTGTTGCTACTTAGTTTTACATTCAATTTTGAAGCCATTTTGATGCTCATATAAATTGAACCCCTAGCGGTAATAGTTTATTATTTTAGAACACAAGTCTATAATTATAACTGATTGGCCCTTGAACCACTAGTAAGGTCTTGAAATTAATGGGGATATTTTGTATCATGTATTGTCCCCCACTTTTCTCTCTGATCACTTAATACATAATTTTTTCTTGAAGAAAGAATTTGGGTGAAAAAATTCATGCTACATATAAAAATGGAGTAGTGGAAAGGAAAAATAATTTTATCATGGAGATGACATGTTGTATGATGCAAAGTATAAATGTACCTTTTTGGGACTAGGTAGAAGCTATCAATACTATAGTGTTTACCTTAAATAGGAGTCCATGTAAAGTTTTACAAGATATTACTCCATAAAATGCATGGTCGAGAAGAAAACTTGATGTAAGTGATTTCATTAATTTTGGTTTTACTAATTTTCCATTAATTCTTAAAGATAAAAAAAGGGTTTAGATGAAAAGAGTAAGAAACACATGTTTGTTTTCTACGTTGATAATTCCAAAGTATATAATTTACTAGATATCTATACAAATAACATAATTGTAAATATAGATGTCAAAATAAATGAGAAAAATATATATTTATCAAAGGATGGAAAACCTCTTAATAGCATTAATCTTTGAATTCCAAATCATGAATGTGAATCAAGTTCTAGTAAGACATTAGAATATGATTTAAAAAGGAAAACACCAGAGAAGTGTAGCTACATAGAATGATCTAGTGAAACACATAGTGATTCAATTAGTAAACATAAAAGGCCAAAGTGGTTGTATATCACACTACATGAAGTTTGACAAGATGAGATTCCAAAAACATTGGAAGGTAGATCCACCAAATCTGAGAAACAAGTGCTATATAATATTGAGAAGGTAATTTTTTTCTCAATTCAACTATTTCAAAAAAAATTGAGCCAAATACTTATGCATATGACAAAGGAAAATATGAATGGGAATTTTCCATGAAGTTGGAGTATGATGCATTAATGAAAAATGGAACTTGGGTTTTATTTGATTTACCCCAAGCTAATAAATCAATTGGTATCATTTGGATTTATAAAGTAAAATTTAATTTAGATGGTTATTTAGATAAGTATAAAGCTCATGTTGTTAATAAGGAATATGAATAATAAGGATTAGATTATGAATAAATAATTTATCCTATAACAAAAATGGTAACATTCAAAATGATTATTTCTATTGTTGCTTTGTTTGGTTGGTAGGTATATTAGATGGAGGTAAAGAGTTCTTTCATAATTATAGACTTAGAAGAACATGTGTACATGATATAGCCATAGGGATTTCATATTATTATAAATTAACATTTGGATTCCAAGATAGTGAAGTCCTTGTATGTATTTAGGCAATATCCTTGAGCATGATATTTCAAATTTTATAAATATCTTAGAGAGTTTAGTTTTAAAAGATGTGATGCAAAATCTACTCTCCATGTTAAATTGGTTGGTGATGACATAATGACTATATTTATATATATTTATGATATTTATATCACTATAATAAGTAATTATTTTATTAAACATGGTAGATTTGACTTTTATTCTATGTTTGAAATGATTGATTTGATTAAACATGTTATATTTGACTTTCATCAATATTGTCTAGGTGTATAGTTTTGGTAGTGTTACAATTTTGGTTATATAATTTCTATATCCAAAACAAAATATTACAAATCCTTATTATCAAAATTTATAATGTATGATTGGAATTCAATAGTTACACCTATGTAATTTGGGATAAAACTATCAACTAATAGTGATTAACCACTAGTCAATGAAATGATGTTCAATAAGTAGCAGGTAGTTTGATTTATCTTACTACTAATAGACTATATTTAAGTTTTTTAGTAATTTATCTATCTTTTTTCATGGATAAACCACATGAATAACATTGAAAATCTATAAAATAGGTTATTATATATGTCAAAGGCACTCTTGACTTTGGCATTTTATATAATAAATATGTTGATTTTGAGCTAACATGATATACTAATTCAGATTGGGTAGGATTAGTTGATTCTAAAAAATATAAAATAGATTATGTTTTTAATCTTAGTTTAGGAGAATGTTCATGGTAGAGTAAGCTTTAGAGCACATTTGAATTATCTTCAATTGAAACATAATAAAAATCATTTGTTAGTGTATGTATTGAGTTTATATGGATTCAATTTGTATTGGAAGATCTTTAACTTGATTCATCAACACCTACACTTATATTATATAATAACCATAGTGTACTTGAGTTGGTGAAGCATATAATTTTCCATGATAGGATTAATCACATTTAGTTCCATCACCACTACGTTTGATAGTTGGTTAATGATCAAGACATATGTCTTTATTATTATCCTACCTTTGAATAACTAAATAATATAATGACTTAAACATTTAATTAAAGACAAAATTGTTAAATTTTGAGATAAGCTTAGAGTTGTTCCTAATTTATCTATTAATGGAATGTGTTATAATAATTAATATTATTGTTTAATATTTTTAAATTTTATTTTTAATGAGTCAAATAAACTATTATTACTTTAGTTATTGTTGTCAGATTTGTTATTAGAGTCAAACCTATTTGTAGCTTCACATTTAATATTTGTTTTACCTACATTCTTACATTTTAGGAGATGTATTAGGATGTGTGTGTGTGTGTGTGTGTGTGTGTGTGTGTGTGTGTGTGTGTGTGTGTGTGTGTGTGTGTGTGTGTGTGTGTGTGTGTGTGTGTGTGCACGTGTGTGTGTGTGTGTGTGTGAGAGAGAGAGAGAGAGAGAGACTGTCAAATAATTTATTTTATTAATTTGTCCCTCTATTTGAAATCTTATATGTTTATCTTTATATGATGCTACTCTTAATCTTAGTATAGTTTTATCACATGATAACCATGTATCTCTTGATAGTGATAATTCTTTTAATTTTATAAATTAATTTATATATAATAAATGAATTCCCCAAACTAAGGGAAGAGATTATCCCTCCCACACCTCCTCTTGATGGTGCTTTTATGAATATTTAATCAAATATCCCTAGGGTTTGTGCTTGTGAATCACTTAAAGATTAAATCATCACTTTGTTAAAATAAATAGAAGAATTGAAAAATAAAAATCCATATTTTAGTTCAAATCTCATATCACTTGAAAATAATATAAAATATAAAAAGAATATAGAATAAGCTATTGTCAATCATGTATCTTCATATACCTATCATGTGCCTCATAAGTACCCTAAATCTATAATTAATGTTTCAAAAAGTATACAAAATGGCTAATAATATTCCAAGAGAAATTCTAAGAGAAATTATTCTTAAAAAAATTGGTTAAAATAATTTCTATGCCTCTCTAAGAAGATCAAAATACTATTGTTCATATCATAGATTACATGGGAATTATATAGATGGTTTTTTAGATTTGAATAAAAAATATACAAAGTATCATTGATAGTGGTGATCCTATAATAGATAAGTCAATTAAGTAACCCACATATCATGCATCTCCAAAAAAACAAGTACACAAATAACACATAAAAAATATGGATACAAAATGATGTTCAAACAATGAAATTAGAAAAAGAAAGTTTACAAAAATAACAATTAATAAATGAAAAGTTATAATAAAAGAATAAGTATTTGCAAGAAATCACATTTCTAAAAAATTTTCTCCATAAAAATAATCCTACAAAGTCTAATGATACATATATAGAGATAAGCACTCAAGAATTAAATCTAGATCATGCATAAAGAAAAAATATAAATTCAAAGCACAAATTAATTCTCTTCCAAATGTTCAACCCATAATTTGTGAGAATTATATACTTGAAAATAAAATGAAAGATCCTAAAAATGATTAATATATTCAAAAAAAAAAAAAAACCCAATCTATGGTGCAGTGAATTTGTCATACACAAATGTAAAATATAATCAAAATGGAATATCAAAATTTCAAGCTTAACCTAACAAGTTAATTCTCTCCTATTATGATTATTATATTTATGATTATGATCGTAATAATACATAATATTGGTATGATCTTGATGATATAGGGCCTATACATTATCATCTACTTTATGATATCCTTGGCTTGTAGATTCATATATTTCCTTTGTACATAGATTCGCTGATTTTACTTAATTTTTACTTCTTATATCCCAACTTAAAAGAATTGTTCTATCCCTTGATGTCTTGATTTTTAAAGTGATTTGAATAATCCAAAACAATTATCTTATATTGATTTTCATGTAAAATATTTATGGTAATCTAATTGATTAATATCACATATCTACCCTGCTATGGTTTCCTTTTCTCTTACATTATCACATATATTTATCTAAATTCTCCATGAGCACACCTAAATTATTTCCCATTGGGGGCATGAGTATAATTATCTACATTGGCATAATTAATGCATTGGGGCATTAATTTCATTATTTTTTGCCATGTTATACTTTAGTACCTTATTGAGGATTGGTCAAATCCCTTCTTCTCTTTTCAAAACCTTGGTTCTTAGCACCCCTTTCAAATGTTTTATTTAAATATAATAAAAATTCAAAACAAATAATGCATAAAACTCAAAAAATACTTATATGGGAAAAATTCAAAAACATTAACATATGAAAAAAATTCAAAAAATAAAATAAAAAACAAATATAGTTAAAATTCAAAAAATAAAATAAAAAACAAATATAGTTAAAATTCAAAAAATAATAATATGTAAGAAAATAAAAAAACATTATAAATTAAAAATTCAAAATATTTATAAAAATTCAAAAATTGACCTAAAATCACTTTCAAGTGTTTCTATCTTACTTCCTTACATATGTTATTTATTTTATGTTAGATAGATATCATATTTCAATTTTCAATACAGATTAATTTTCAAAGGTATTTGAGTGTGATACAAGACATACTTTTACATGGTTTCAAAGTTAGAATTTCCTTATTACTCAACAAACTTGATAAGTTGTTAGCATATCTTCATTCTCCATGAAAAATTCAACAAATTGTATCTATCCACAACCTTTCAGCCTTGTCAAGCTACATATCATACAAATGTTTTTATACTCACTCATACTTTACATTGTGTTACATGAAAACACTACTTGATAACAATGACATTGATCCATATGGTGGATGTCAACGAGTTTCATTTAATTTATGTTTCTCTTTTACTTTACTTAATGACAATATAATAATTTTATGATTATTATGTGTGACCCTTGGCCTTGTATGTGAAAAATATTTACATGATCTTGATTGAATGGTATTCTCATACCATTCATGTGTGACCCCTTGCCTTATATGTTTATGAAACATTCACATGTCCATTGTATGTGGCATTAGGACTTTATGTATAAAATTATATTCAAATTATGTGAAATTTTATGAAATTATTTGTCTGTTACTTTATTATTACTATGGTGCCATTATTTATATCATGAATTATTCTTACTCTCTTATTTTACTTTGGTTCCTTAATACATATCATGCACATGATGATTATGTTCTTTAATGATACATCTATCTAATCCATGTTCACATGAAAATTAAATATTATATTCAAATATTAAAATGTAATACATTAAAAAATATAGGGAAAGGCAAAGGCATTACAATGTATTACAATGCTAATACATGAATACATCTTTCACATATTACATAATTCCTATTTTGAGCTAAGTGACTTGAAGGCAGTGTCTCTCATTACAGGGAAACACAATGCAATATTTTTGAAAAATCAAGTCTTCATGAGCAAATTTAAGATTTATGGCACTGTACAGTTTTAAAATTTATAGCATGCTTAATAATTATTATATTATGGGTGAATGTGACATGAATTTACACTCATTCTTATAGTTACAAAGTGGATAGTTTCAAACAATTACATATTTTAATAGTTTTAAAGTTCAAATGTCATTGAATATAAAATCAATACAAAGTAAAATACATGGGGCATGATACTCATTCATATTCAAGTAACCATATGGAAATTTCAAATTTATTTAAGTGATTTTTTATAAATTATCAAATAAAATATAAATTTTTCTATAGTAGTGTGATTAGTGTTCATGTTTTAAGTGGGCCACATTAGAGTCTAGTAACACTAAGCATCTATGGTTTCACTTCTTCTATGTAGCAAGCCACAGTTGGTGGTTCCACCCATTCAATTATTTTTACAGATTACTCTACATATTTGAATGAGATATGGAGAATAAAATATTTCCAACTAAATATCATTCACATGTTTTCAAAATTGAGACTTGATCACTTTCAATTCGCCACAAGTTCAACATTTTTCCAAATGCCTCAATAAGGGGATAAACACTTTCCTAATTTCAAGTAACATGTTAATTAGATTGCATACTCTTTTAGGTGTATACTTTCCTTTCTCTCTTTTCAAATTTAAAAATTCAAGTTTTAGATTTTCAACTTTAAAATATGAAAATAACTACTTTCAATGACACTGTTACAATTTTTTCATTAAGGAATCTTGCATGATCAAGTTATGTATCAAAATATAAAGTGTGTATACACACTTAGGTTTACATAAAATTTAATCTAATAATTTCACTTTTTTACTTCACTAGAATAAAGTTTGGGAAAATGTAGACACATAAAATTAATCATTATTTTCTTAAAAATGTTTAATCTTGACATGTTTACCTTACTTGATTTGTTCACCATTTATATCAATTACAATAGATAAAAGATCCTCTATTTCCTTAAAATCACTGATAATATAATATAAAACTTTTTATTTAAACCCTATTCATACATATTCAACTTGCAGGTTGTTATCAAACCTTTTATAGTATTCTTTGTGTTTTTGGGACAAGTCCATTCTATGTCGGATAAGGCCACACTGCAACATTGTCCACTAGCATGGCCTTATACCACATAATATAAATGTTAATTTATTTAATAAATATTTTTCACATTGTCTCTCATGTGACTTTCATAAAGTTAATTATAAAAAATATTCAAAATATTCCCCTATATAAGCACATTAAGGCTTCTCCAAATAAATCTAGCAAACACTTGAAATCTTACCACACATTGAGCAAAAGAAAATTATTTATTTCAATTTCAATTTCATTATAAAAAACATATTCCAAGTATAGAAATATTTTATTTTATGTTAATGGCATCCATTATCAGTAAATTTAATCAATATTATATCTACGTTCATATATTTTCACAAACACAGATCCCACAATCACCCTTTGAGGGAGAACTACATCAACCTGAGACACATTAAGGTTATGTAGGAAAAACTTAGATTAAACATAGTTTTATAAGGATATATTATATATTAATATTACCCATTTCCCCCCTTTTAATTTTATCTCCTATTTGGTTTTTGTGTAGCAAAAAGGGTTTATGTTTTACATGGTCTTCTATGCAGCTTATCAATGCACATAATTAATCAATAAACCCTCACAAATTTTCACACATATAAACATTAAAAAATAATGTGCATAGCCAATTCAGAAATAGTCATAGTCAATAGATAATCCTAAAGTGTGACCATGTCCTCCTACTGTAAACTTCTCCTGGTGCAGTCTAAATTCTTGCATTTAGTCACAACACAATACATAGGTCTTCACAAGTAGTTTTTTAGTTATAGTCAACATAAATTATGTTTTAGTGAGGTTTTAATATCTTTATGCCTATTTAACATTTTTAAATAGTTTATGATTTCATAAAAAAATTTAGTATACTATATTTCACTATCAGATCTATACATTCCTACATTTCAATTTTGATAATTTAGATATT
Source organism: Torreya grandis (assembly GCA_037957365.1). Taxonomy (NCBI): domain Eukaryota; kingdom Viridiplantae; phylum Streptophyta; class Pinopsida; order Cupressales; family Taxaceae; genus Torreya; species Torreya grandis. The sequence goes on along the minus strand of JARHVA010000393.1, from coordinate 1,294,932 downwards.
TCAATTTGATTCATTTCAATTAGAAATAGATTAAACAAGCACAAGAAGAGTTAGAGTGATCATGCCAAAACTTGTTTAACTATGAAAGATCCTGGATTGAGAAAGAAACATGTCCCACCCCTAATGAATATGGAGAAACTTACACAATATACTAACCCAAATGTCTATGTAATAAAAAAGAACTGTGAGGCCACGTTTACTTAGAGAAATAACTACACAGGTAAATGAAAGAACCATTAGGTAAATATTTCTCAAATAAAGTGTACCAATAATTACATATGGTTTATATATTCAATTTTAGTGTTTTGTTTCAACTTGTTCAAGTTCAATCCATGTAAAAATAAAAATGCATGATTGAAAGGGAATGGACAATGTTCATGCTCCCATCATGTGCATAGGTTTGATTATGTAGGTTCACTCATTGTATAATGAAATTCATGATCAAAAGAGAATGGATAATGCTTATGCCCCCATCATAACTACATATCTGATAAATGTAAAGTGGAATGATAGTTATTTTCCATTTAATTATAAATGTGTTATTATGTATGTGTGCATGAAAAAGTATCATGCCCTATGAATCTATACTGGCTAATATAAAATGTTATACATCTATATTATGAATTTTAGTACATGTATCTAAAATATATGTTCATATGGATACATTTAATATTTTTTTGTAAACTATTTTTTATATGCATCTAAGTTTGTATGGATCTATGTTAAATTATTTATGAATTGGATGCATATGTATGACATATGCCCCTATAATATATATCAATGTGATCTAATAAATATCATGTATATGAATCAATATGATATCTAAACCATCTAAATCTCTAAAGTCTCTAAAATTTATAATCTATTTTTGTTTTCTACTAATGGAGGCTTATGTCTCTATGATAATCCCACTATAATGCCCCCATTTTTAGATGAAGAAAGTATCATGTAACTCACTCATCTCAAGATAAGAGAGAACTATATCATGACATGTATAAATAGAACATAATTTAATATCAATTTATCATGTGGATAATATATCATCATAGTAGTGTATGTATAAATTAAGCATATATGTATCATATGTAATGCATCACATGTAAGTGTCATGTTTAGATAGTTATGCCAATGAAGCACATGATATAAGTGTAATTGATTAAATAGACATATTAAAAATACATTATATATATCATGACACCACTCATTGATATAAATATCAATAATCATAAGCATTATTATCACACATAATGACAAGTGTCACATATAAGGGACATAAAATGTCACCAAAAAAAATCCAAAAGGGATACATGCAAGGTGAAATAAAAAATTCACAAAAAAAAAAAGACATCAAATATGTCACATAAAGCAATGCCAATGGCCACACACAATATTTAAACACATGGTATCCTATCATGTAATAAAGTATCAACATGTATAAAGCTTAAAACAAGGAACTAGTCTACACAATCCATACATATCAATGTCATGTCTTAGTATAATGGTATATCATGTATCATTCTATAATAAATGATTATCTATCAGACATATTTAAGTGATATGGTGGTCTCAACATGGTACAAAATCTCATAGAAAGATATAACCTATAATAGTGAAACCAAGATCTATATGTCTAGGTGTAACATGTATGTCTTCCATAATACTTAGATACCACTACATTAATGTGTGTATGTAAATAATATTCCATATAAAAATATATTATAAATAAAATATTTGAATAGTGTAATCTAAAAATCATATCATGCTCAGGCTTTGATTTTGGATTTTTTAAATATTTGAAATTTTTACATTTTTTTGGATTACTTGATTTATTTTATATTTTTCAAATATTTAAATATTAAAAAGTGAGTTTAACTGGAAATGGTTTCAAAAATATAACAATTGGAGGGATATTAACAACCTGTAACATGTATCAAGGCATAATGTGCACTAGATGTAATAACATGGTTATGTGGAGGAAGCGATAGGAACCCAAATGTACCAATTGTAATTTTAGCTCAAGAATATATGGGAGGTGGAGGGGTATGTAGAAGAATAATTTTCCATCCTCATTTCAAAATATGTAATTAAAAATGCATCCATATATGCACAATGCCAAGTGTAAACATATGTGTCTTGATATGATAATGTCATGGACCTTTTGTTTCTCTGATAATTATCAAATTTCAATGGATATTTTACCTCAGAGGTGGGGATGAGTATGAAAAATGATTTGGATCATTTATTCTAAGTGTAAATAATATTTATATTTTATTATGACTTAGATTACAATTAATTTTTTTGAGGGAAAAGACAAACTGTTTCCACACACACAAGGGTTGTCATGAAAGATTGAGAAATATAGGATCACTATATTTATATTTTTTGGATTTGAATAATCAAGAAACAACATGATTAAAAAGAAAACAAATGCATGGGATAGAACATTTTCAACATGATGGTGTATGTACAATGTAGAAGTATATATAAGGATAACCCAATAAATAATCATGAAAAAGTATGTACAATGATATGTGTCGTTGTCAACTTAAAAATCTCATGTAGAGGTCCTATATCTAGTGTTAATAATTTCTTATTATATCTGACATATATATTTGATGACACTTTTTTATGTTATATTCTAAATTTGTATCTTTAATATGAGTACGTGTTGTATGATATTATATAATATTAGCTTACCTAAGTGACTCATAGATATATATTTCCTATTATTTGTGGTTTTGATATGTTCTAAATTATGATATTTATTCATTTTTTATCTTAGTTATCCTAAATGTGTCCAAATATGGATACCATTGTTGTCAATAATATATTTTATTTTAAAACTCAATTTATAACATTTGATTATTGAATGCCCCATAATTTGATGATAATCACAATCTGTATAGCTATCATAATTATTTTTTAGGCCTGTTTGGATCAATATTTTTTGAAGGCACAAGTGTTATAAAATTGAATTATATTAAATTATTTATTATCACACGAGGAGTTTTTTTTAATCATTAAAACTATGTCTTTAGTGAGCTACCAAGTTTGATTACCTGGTATGTCATTGTATAGCTTAAATTGTACCCTTTGTTCATTTTTTGTGTGTTGCTATAGGTAGTGATGTTATATGGAACTTGAAAGTATCCTTGTTTGCCTAACATGTATATATATTTCCCCCATGTGTAAAATTAATAAAAATTTATAATTTATATGGTATTACATTCATAATATGTATCCAAGATATCAGACATGAATATAAATAAAGAATGTAACTTCTTTGGTATAAATATCACTTCCATTGCCATTGCACTAAATGGTAACTATTGGAATTAATTTTCACCCTCATAAAGGGTTATTCAAGCTCTCTCAAACTAAACCACAAAATGGGAACAACCTCAGGCTGTGGGTAGCCTATAGTGAGGTTGAACCTCTAGAGAAGGTTGGCTTCCTCTCAGTAGATCAACTAAACTAATGTTATTGATTAGAAAAAGGATAGAGAGGGGGTAAAGAGTTATTAAGAGATATAAAAATATGATGCACAAAATTAAATGATAATTCATGTAATCATGAAATAAACACTAATGCAGCATAAGACAATTCTTACTCACACAACCTCATGAACTAGCTAATTTGCATAAGTATTTCATAAACTAGGCTCACTAAGCAATAAATGAATCAAAGAGGAATTATAAGATTCAAAAAAAGAATCCATTGATGTAAAAAACAAAAAAAAACATAAAAATATCTTTAAAACACCTTAAAATAGGCAAGATAAAAGGATAATGGACATGGAAGAACGCTTCTTCACAATGCCATCATGCACAAGCTTGTTAAACACAATTTAAAGGCAAGAGATATGTAAAAATTATCCTTATTGATTCAAGAGGTATTTAATACAAATTTTAATAGGGTTTTTCCTTTTCAAAATTATATTCTCTTTCTCCAAAAATTAAAATCCTTTTTTAAAGATGGGGAGAAAATGGGAGATATAGGAATAAAGGGGAAAAGAAAGAGAAGAAGTGAGCAAACCAAATCCAATAAATGAAATCCAATGACTTTAATGGAGTCTCAATCATATTTTGATTGATTATCAATAATTATCACTTATAAAATAAACCTTTATCATCTCCAAATAATCTCTAATCCCTCTCATTGTCTTATAAGCATGCTAGAAGACAAGAACGTGTTGAAAATGATGAGTCATTAAAAGGGAGCAGTCTCCAAAGACTTTTGAAATTTAATTGAATGATCCACTTAGTTTTCTCAACCTCCAAACTTTCCATATTATTTATGAGCCTAAAACACCATACTTTATCTTTATATGTTCATTACATTATCTGGTATCCCTTCCGACACTCCTTTCATAATCATAACTCTGCCCCTACTCCAAACCCTGAACATAGATCCACTATAGATGAAAACCAATTCCATTATTTGTTTTACTATATTAATGTATATGTACAATATAATTAGTCTCTTGATCATGATAAAGACATAAATTTAAAACCCAAGATAGAATTCATAACCTGATTGAGCAGACCCTTGCATAGAACTAGCTTTGATGGTGGCATATGAATCTACAATGTTTGCTTTGATAACCCATATTATATTTCAATCTTGTATCCATACACACAAGATTGGGTGGAAAAATATTTTTATTTAATTTTTCCAAATTTATGGCATTTCCTTACCACACTATGTAATTCATTTTAAAACTTGACTACTGTCATCTCAAACACATGTTTTTATCCCATGCCTCCATGAAAATTGATCAAATTTACTCCATGGATCTCCTCAAGAATCTCATGGCCTTAAATTTAAAAATTGGTCATTGATATATGATATACATATTATATTGTGAAATTTGGCATCCCTACATGCCTTCTTTTGACCCTACTATCAATCTCCATTCAGTTAATGCACTCACGCCATATAACAACCTCATATGCAATCTCAGCTCATTAATTTCTTAACTTTGATCCATACTATTTATCCCCTCAACATGGTTGAATGGATGCCATAAATATTTGATATACATAATCAAACACTTTCCATTGATGCACTAATCCACCGTGATTGAGACACATGGCACCATCATGTTCATCCTCATTATCCTCAACCCTTTTGACTTTATACTCACTGTTAGATCTTTGATCTCATGATTGAACATGCATCATAGATATATTTTGACCTATTTAACCCAATATTTAAAATGGATAATTTATTGATATATTTACATAATAATATGCACCATCAATTTTTATATGGGATCTTTGACTTATTGACTTTGTGAGATTGCTCACTTGTCATTAATATTTGATTTGATCGAGTGAAGCTTCGACACTTGGTAGACTTGTGTTCAATTTGTGTCCTCGTGAAGATTTTTGAATAGAAAATAATATTTATTGTGGCTTTAAATTGGCATCCCCCAGCATGTCTCACACTACTAGATCATTTTTTAAAGCTTATATCTTAAGATAGGAAACACACCAAGACAACAAACTTATAGGGGATATTTGATGTAGGAGAATCACTCTTAGGGAACAAATTTTGTTAATTTTTTTTTTGATGCATTAAAATAGGTTTAATTACACCTTATATGTCATTATAAGGCCCCAATCATTCTTAGGTTTCAATTTGGTAGTCTAGAAGTGCATTTAGCTAGTTTAAATTTCAAATCTTGGATTTTCCTGCCAAAACTAGTATGTTCAACTATTTGAATTTTCTTATGTGTTTAGGATTTTTATGGGTATGGTAAGGTCTGAAAAAGAGTTTAAACATGTTTTAAATGTATTATATTCCCATTTTTACCTTTTATAAGGGTTTAAATTGGTCAATGCATGGAAAAGTAACTTTGGAGTTTCGTCATCTTTGTAATGTTATCATGTGAACATTGACAAGCCTCTCAAAATTAGTTACAAATGGTTGTCTTAAAAAATAAGACAAGATTTTAAAATTTTAATTAGTTAATTCATTTTTTTTTAAGGAATTCTTGGAGGGAGATAAAAATAAACCCTTATTCTTGAAGAATAACCTATAAACGCTTTAATGAGTTTTTTGAGTTTGAATGTAGACAATATTCTCAAAGGTTTACAACAAATGGATGTAGGTATTGTTTTTTAATGTTTATTGTAATATTTTTGAATGTTTTTTAACTTATAAAAGTAAGGAATAACAATAAAAACACCTATTGTTCAAATTCATTTATAGGTAAACCCCTGTTTGGCAAGTTGTTCTTTATTGCAGACTATGCTTGGTAAGAATATGAATTAATGAAGTTGATTGACTATATAAATTTTTATTTAAGGTGGAATGAGAGATGTTAGAGGTTAAAATATTCTTATAAAATCAAGAAACCTTTTTTTCATTGGCATCTTTAACATAAACCCTGTTTCCTATAATAGACCTTGTATGAATGTTTTGTGTGGACGCTCCATTGTGAGAAATGGTCTTTAGATGAAAATTTCCATGACTTGAGTTGTTTTGGTAAGTTATTTCACATTATTAAATGTTTTTTAAATCTTGTTTTGCATAGTGTTGTGTTTTATCCATCTTTGCAAGGTTATAACCTAGTAAACCCCAACATTCTTGCTTAATCAAGAGACTTTTAATATGTAAAGTTGTAATAGAGGATTTATAATCATCTTATAACCATTTTAAAACATGAAAAATGTAAATAAATACCTATAAAAACAAATTTGGTCCATTTAAACCTCTTAAAACTCTCATAGTGGAATTTATAGTGCTCTTGGGTTATCTTAAGCCCTTAAAACCCCAAAATTAGGGTTTTAGCAAAATATTAAATTGTAACCATCCAAAATAACCAAAATTTTGTATTATAGACCTAATTGATGTACTTTAATTCAATAACATATTTCTAGGTGTGTATGAAGTCTCTGGTATGGTATGTTGCTGACTAAGTTGATTTGAGGCTTAAAGAGGCCTAATTGAAAAGGCTATAGCTAGATAGTGGACCTATAAAAGGAATTAGGTCCTATAATTTGGTACATAGGTGGGTCAAAATAGAGGTTACTCCAAAATATATTTTATTTATCCAAAATTTCTATACTTTCTCTGTACATACAAGAAAATAGTCAAAACATGGATAGTAAAAAGGGTCACAAGCCTAGATAGTAAAACTCAAGGAAGGGAACCTTTAAAACATTTTGGTATCATATCCAAGAATAGATAATTGAGAACAAGTGGAAGAGATAATATTATTTGGAAAAGAGAACAACAGGTACTTGTTTGATAGAATACTTGAACAAGGTCAAAAATGCCACATAGGAGAAACAAAAGAGGCATAGCAAGGAACCAAGGGAACCAAGATGTTATGTTTATATATATGAGGGACCTTAGAGTCAACTTGGATGAAAGGATAACTACTATATAATGAAACAAAATAAGAGGATTCCTGATAGGGGACTTGAGTGATAGGGAAGATGAACCACACGAATAAGAGGAAGTAAAGGGAGAAGAAATAGTTAAAGGACCTAAGGAGTAGGGTATAGAGAGACTCATGAAGGTGATCATGGGTAAAGGGTCCAAAACAAAGGTGGAATTACCCACCTATTTATGTGTTCTTGATGGATATGAACTCATGGATTGGGTGAATGAGTTAAATAAATATTTTGAATATGAAGAGGTACCTGATGATAAGAAGGTCAAGTTTACAAGAACTAAAATTAAGGGCCATACTTCACTATGGTTGGACTTAACACAAGATGAGAGAAGAAATAATGGGAAGAAAAAGATAAATTCTTTGGATATAGTGGTTTCCAAGCTCAAAGGCAAATTCTTTCCAGGTAACTATGAGACAAACTTATTTAGACAATTATAGAATTTGAAGCAAAAGGAAATGACTATGAAGGCATATACAAAAGAGTTATATAAGATGACCATCAGGTCTAGACATGTTGAGGAGGATAAATAAAATATTATAAGGTACTTGAATTGCTTAAGGTATAACCTATAAGATGAACTAGCATTTATATCCCAATAACACTAGAGGAGTGCTATCAATTTGCACTCAAAGTTGAAGACAAGTTGAATAGGAAACATAGTCAGTAGAATAGAGGAAGGGACAAAAATTTCAAAGGTATAAGACAAAAAAGGGGTAAACTTTTCTCACAAAGAAACCATCAAGGTGAATCAAGTAATTCACAAGACTAATCCACAAATTCAAGAGGTGAATTTATAGGTAGGAGACCTTTCAATAGAGGTGGTTATTCATCAAGGGGTAGAGGAACAAGTGGATTTTTAGGAAAGTGTTTTAAATGCAATAAGTTTTATAGCTATAAGCAATGGGAATGCCCAAAGGACGAGCCATCAAGAAGCCCAAGAAATGAATGGATATAAATCAGATTACACAAGGAGGTGAGGAAGAGAGTGTTTTCTCTCCATTACACATAGAAGAGCATGAAGTGGGAGATTCATTGCTCATGAGGAGGGTGTTAATCCAGCCACCCAAGGAGAAGGAGCCACCAAAAATGAAAACTCCCTTCAAAACATTATGAAAATTCTAAGGTAAGTGTTATAAAATGGTCATTGATTCAACAAGTATGAATAATCTTGTTTTAGTATAAATGGTTAACAATCTTGGATTGGAGAAGCTACCTCACCCCACTCCATACAAGGTGTCATGGTTGAATAAGGGACAAGTCTTGGTTAGTTAACAAACTTGGGTAGATTTTCAAATTAGAACATATAAGGATAAAGTGTTTTGTGATGTCATCCCAATGGATGTGTACCATGTGCTTCTTAGAATGCCTTGGAAATATGATAGGCAAAACAATCATGATGGAAGAAGGAATACATACATTTTGATGAAGGATGGAGTTAGTCACACTTATTTTCCATTGAAGGATGAGGAAAGTGATCAATAGGTTGGTTCACATGTGATGCTAATAAGTGGAAAAGAGTTTTTGAATGCCATGAATACATAAGAAATAGGATTTTCTTTGGTAATAAGGCCAGGACTATTATGATTGCCACTAAGATCAATGAGCTTCACCTAGAGATTTAATAAATGTTGGAGAAGTATGAAAACATAGTTGTTGATGATTTTCCCAACACATTACCACTTATGTGGAGCATAACACACATTATAGAATTTATAACTAGATTAAATCTACTAAACAAGGCTATATACAAGACAATCCCACAAGATAACACTGAGATCAAAAGACAAGTGCAAGAGTTTCTTGACAAAGGGATGATCAAAGAAAGATTGAGTCCATGTGTAGTGCCCATAGTATTGGTGCCAAAGAAGGAAGGTGAGTGGAGGTTGTGCACTGATTTCAGAGCCATCAATAAGATTACCACAAGGTATAAATTTCCACTTCCTAGGATGGAGGATTTGATGGATTTCTTGAGTGGAGAAAGTTACTTTTCAAAGACTGACCTCAAGAGTGGATATTACCAGATAAGAATCAGGTAAGGTGATGAGTGGAAAACTAATTTCAAGACAAAATAATGTTTGTATGAATGGTTATTCATGCCATTTGGTTTGACCAATGCACCTAGAACTTTCATGAGATTAATTAATGAGGTCCTAAAAGGTTCCATAAGCAATTTTGTAGTGGTTTACTTGGATGATATACTAATCTGCAACCAAATAAAAGAGGAGCATCTTCATCATTTAGAGTTGGTTATGATAAGGCTAAAAGAATATAGGTTATTGATCAACCTCAAGAAGTTTGATTTAATGAAAAGAGGGTTGTTGTACCATGGATTTCTCATATCATAAGGCATGCTGAAAATGGACAAGAATAAGGTGACGGTAATCATGGAGTGGCCAACACCTAAGACAATAGGATAGGTAAGGATATTTTATGGTCTATCAATTTTCTATAGAAAGTTTATAAGAAATTTTAGTGGAATATGTGGTCCTATAATTGACACCATCAAGGGATACAAGAAAAAATTTATTTGGAATGAGAAGGTAGAGAATATTTTTCAATACATGAAGTAAAGAATCATGGAGCAGTCCATACTAGAATTTCTAGATTTCAATAAGGTGTTCTAGATAGAGTGTGATGAAAGTGGTGTATCCATAGGGGTTGTCCTAAGCCAAGAGGGCAGACCTATAACCTATTTTAGTGAGAATTTTAATGATGCTAATAAGAGGTATTCATCTTATGACTTATAATTTTATGTAATGGTGCAATCATTGAAGAAGTGGAGGCACTATCTCATGCCAAATGAGTTCATAGTGTACATAGAAAACCATGCACTTAAATTCAAATCTAATCAACCTAGGTTGAACCAAAGATGTGAAATGGTGGAGTACATACAAAATTTCATTTTCACCATCAAGCATAAACAAGGAAAAAGCAATATGGTTGTAGATGCATTGAGTAGGAGAGTCTTATTAGTGCATTAGATTTAGTTAGAGAGTGTTGTCATTTACGCACTCAAAGATTTGTATTAGGATGATGAAGACTTCAAGGAAGCATACCATGTATATAAGCACCCAAGTACACTAAACAAGGATCCATGGTTAGGTTATGTACTTCAAGATGGATATTTATTAAAAGAAATATAATTGTGTGTACCAAAAATCTCTATAAGAGAAAATATAATCCAAGAGAAGTATAATGGAATCATGGCAGGCCATTTTGGGCTTGACAAGACATTGGAGTTACTAACTAGGCACTACTATTAGCCTAGAATACAAAATTAAGTAATGAGGTATGTAGAGAGATGAAAATTTTGTCAATTATCCAAAGGTAAGAGAACTAATGTAGGCTTGTATTAGCCCTCACTAGTCCCAAATAGGCCTTGGGAATGCATAATTATGGATCTTGTGATGGGATTGCCTAGGACACAAAGGGTTTTGATTCCATTTTTATAGTTGTTGATAGATTCTCTAAAATGGCACATTTTATACTATGTATAAATAATAATGATACAACACATGTGGCTAATTTTTTTTTCAAGGAGGTAGTGAGGATTCATGGACTGCCCATGGACATTATTTCTAATAGGGACACTAAGTTTCTTGGTCACTTATGGAGGACACTATGGAATAAGCTAAGCATAGCTTGAGTTTTAGTTCAACTTACCACCCTAAAATAGATGGGTAAATTAAGGTGGTTAATAGAAGATTATGGAACTTGTTGATATGTTTGTCTAAATACCATTCTAAGTAGTGGGATCTTATGTTACCTCAATAAAATTTTACTTACAATGATTCTACCAACATGAGCATTGGTATGAGTCCATTTCAGGTGATTTATGTCAAGAAACCTAGAGGTGTATTTCAGGTTAGAAACATCATATATATGGACAAGATAATTGTTAAAGGTGAGGAGTTTGCAATGGTAATGAAAGAGGTACATGAACAAGTGAGAAAGCACTTGGAGTATAGTGTTGAAAAGTTAAAAAAAAACATGTAAATTTGAGTAGAAGAGAAGTGAATTTCCAGATTTTGTATTTATTCCTAGATCATATAAGGAAGGAAAGGTACCCAAGGGGTGAATACAACAAACTAAATATGAAAAAAATAAGTCTTTGCAATATTTTCAATAAATTTGCAAATAATGCATATGAATTGGAGTTATCCTAATGGAGTTTGAATTTCACCTATATTTAATATTTAAAACTTGTACCCTTATAAATAAGGATATTAAGGAGGAAACACAATATATTATATAGCTATAGTAGACCCAAATTGGGCAAGATAGTTGCCTAAGGCCAAGACAGATGAGATGGAGTGCATATTGGATAAGCAGGTGATTAAGAGGACAAGAGACAAATAGTATTTCAAGTATTTGGTCAAATTGAAGAATCATCTAGTATAAGATGCCATTTTCATGATTTATTATGACATTCAAAATAAATGGAGTACTCTATAATCCCTCATGGGTAGTAACCCATGAGTTCTCTTTTCCTTTCCCTAGGAGTATGATGTAGGAACATCACTCTTAGGGAATAAATTTTGTCAATTTTTGGTTTGATGCATTTAAGTAGGTTGAATAACACATTGTATGGTCTTATAATTCCCCAATAATTTTTATTTTTCAATTTGGTAATCTAGAAGTGCATTTAGCTAGTTTAAATTTCAAATCTTGCATTTTCCCAACAAAACTAGTATGTTCAAAAATTTGAATTTTCATGTCTGTTTAGGACTTGAGGGGGTATGTTAAGGTTTGAAAAAGAGTGGAAACATGTTTTAAATGTCTTATATACCCATTTTTACCTTTGAAAATGGTCTAAGGTGGTCTATGCATAGAAAAGCAACTTTAGAGTTTTGCCATCTTTGCAATGTTATCATGTGAACGTTGACAAGCCTCTCAAAAGTAGTTACAAATAGTTGTCTTAAAAAAAAGGTAATATTTTTGAATTTTAATCAGCTAGTTAATGTTGTTTTGGAAGGAATAATCAAAGGATGGAGTAAAAAAATAATCCCCTATTCTTGAAGAATAACCTATAGACCTTGTTATGAGTTTTTTGATTTTGACTATAGACAATATTATCAAAGGTTGACAACAAATGGATGTAGGCATTGGTTCTAAATGTTTATTGTAATATTTTTTAATGTGTTTTAATTTATATAAGCAAGGAATAATAATAAAATCACTTGTTGTTCAAATTCATATACTTTATGACCCCTATTTGCCAAGTTATTCTTTATTATAAACTGTTCTTGTTAAGAATATGAATTAATGAAGTTGATTGACTATATCAATTGTTCTTGAAGGTGGGATGAGAGATGTTAGAGGTTAAAATATTCTTATACAATCAAGAAACCTTTTGTTCATTGGCATATTTAACACAAACCTTGTTTCCTATAGTAGACATTGTATGAATGCTCTGTGTGGATGCTCCATTGTAAGAAATGGTCTTTAGATCAAAATTTCAATGCTTTGAGTTGTTTTGGTAAGTCCTTTCACGTGATTGAAGGTTTGTTAAATATATTTTTGCATAGTTTTGTGTTTGATCCATCTCTGTAGGGTTATAACTTGGTAAACCCTAACATTCTTGCTCAGTCAAGAGACTTTTGATAGGGAAAGTTGTAATAGAGGATTGATACTCATATTCTAACCATTGGGAAACATGAACTTAAATATAGACCTAGGAAAATGAATTTGGTCTATTTAAAATTTTTAAAATGATCATAATGTAATTTAAAGTGCTCTCAAGTTATCTCAAGCCCTTACAAACCTTAAACTAGGGTTTTAGCAATATCTTGAATTATAACTATCCAAAATTCCCCAAATTTTGTAGTCTAGACATAATTAATGTGCTCAAACTGAATCACATAGTTATATGTGTACGGAGTCTTTGGTATGGTATTTTTCTAAATGAGTTGAGTTGAGGCTTGAGGAAGCCTAATTGAAAAGGCTAATAGATAGAGAGTGGATCTATAAAAGGACCTAGGTCTTAAAATTTGTAACACAGGTGGGTCTAAATAGAGCATACTCATAAATATATTTGGTTTCTCCAAAATTCCTATACTTTTTCTATACATATAATAAAATATTCAAAATAGGACTAATAGAAAGGGTCACAAGCCTATAGTGTTTAGTCTATTGGACAAGAGTAAGACTCAAGTAAGGGAACCTCAACATCAATATTTAGGACCAAAAAGGGACTAGTCATGGGGGAATAAGGTTGTTTAAAGGTTAAAGAGAGTGGTCTTATCAATCTAGGCAAAAAAAATTTATGTAGGCCAATTTTATCCAAGATTTTTGGTGACAAATTAGGATTGCATGCCTACTATGCAATATATTAGTTTCCTTGTCTAATTCATTGGGAATACAGGGTCACAAGTCTTTCTTTCCCAATCGATATGAAGATGATAAAAATATGTCCTTTTACATAAACCTCTTCTTGAAGTAACAAGAACAAAATAAACATTGTGCCCAAGGCACTTAGGGAAGGTAAACACACAACTAAAAAGAATGTACAAAAGGCACTAAGGGAAAATAACAAAATCTACTCTAATGTATACATGGATACAACTTACAAATATTTTTCTCCTAGATAAAATTGGAAACATTTAGTATCATTCACCTATAATGGATTAGGATGAAAAATACCTTTTTTTTATTCACTAAAGCTGGTGAACTAGGTTGTTTGATTGCCAATCCTTTGGGCATGTTCTCCAATGGATGAAATGGGACAAACATGTCTCCAATGTAGACATACTAGTCCATTTTTTTAAAGCTTGCTTTAGGTTAGACTATAGGATCACTTACAATCTTATTCACCCATGGTTGATTTAAGTGGCATAATTGGCTCTCAGTAACCTCTTGAGGAGTTTCCACTTGTTCATCCAAAACTTATATCTTATTGATTGAGTCACCAAGATTTCCTCTAATTACCTTATTCAACTCATAATTACCTAGAAACAAAATATAACTTGCTTCCAACAGTTCAAACAAGGCCTCATAGTTACCTTGTTCAATTATTTCTTGTAAATTTGAATCATCATTAAGGACATCTAATTTCAAGTGAACTATTTCAAGCTCTTGAACCTCACCAATATATTATAAGAGCTTCTCTTCCATTTCTTTCTATGTATATAAGTAAGGCTCATCATTGGTATGTTTCTTAAATCGTATCACTTGAGCACCTGAGACGTTTCCTTAATTAACCTCACTCAAGACTTCATCTTATTTTTCAACTATAAATGAGGGTTGATTTGACCATCCAAGGTCCAAAACATCACACCCATCTTACTCAAGGTTTGAGTCACCTTAATTTAGCTCCAACCTATTAGGGATATCCTCATTTGACACTTTATCTTGAAGTAAACCAACATTTAGTACCTGGTTTTAATTCCATTTTTTGTCTATGTAGAATAGATAGCCAGTAGTCCATTCAAGGTCTCCCCCATATTCATCTTGAGGATTGTCCTCTTCAGGCCCTAATTCATTAGTTTCAAAGCCATGCTAAGAAGGCTGGTCCAAACCTATTTTTTCCTTCTCTAAATGAAGTGGATTTCTTATCATGATCTCTTCATCATAGACACTTTCATTGTCCTCTCGTGGATCACCCATGATTTTAAGCTCCTCCTCTATCATTTGTAAAATAGGTTCTTTTTCCAAGAGGGAGATGGTGGGAGGGTGAAAAACTTCACCTTGCTTATAGCTTAAGAGAGTGTCCTTCTAACTAGGGACTTTGAAAGATCTTTTAGGTGGTTCTTGGGGAAAGGAAGAAGAGTCTCAAAACTCTTATAGAGAAAGCTCATTGAGTTAAGCTATGGTTTCTTGATTCCCTTTTTGCATCACTAACTCCTCATCTTCCAAGACTACTTCTTGTACTACCTCAACTAATACCTCTTCCTTCTTATTTATGCCTTTCTAAACTGATCTCCATAATGTAAATATGTAGGGTACAACCACCTCCTTTATATTTTGATTCTCTTCCTCCTTCCTCATCTTTATCTCTAAATATTTGATTTGCCTATCTATATTCTCTTGAAATAGCTTCTATTTAAGTTGGTCAATGGCTTCGTGAAGATAAGAACACAAGAGGGTTGGTATGAGATACAAGAGGATTGTTGAGGAAGATATGTGGAATCTTGGGTCCCAACATTACACTACTCAACAATAGTCTCCTCCTTTTTTAAAAATCTCTTAGATTTAATTATAAGAAGGGAATGTTTGAGTAATACATGAAGGACTTTTAAAACTCAAAAGTTTACTTGGAATGGTCTCTTGGGGAAGAATGGGTGGCCTATATGAGGGTTGAGGTGGTTTATATGAAGATGCATAAGATTGATGGAGTTGGGCCTATTGTTATTCATGGATTATTAGCTTATATGGTATTATTTATGGCTTCTTAGCTCATTTTTAATGATTTGAATGAGACCACCTACATTCATCATCTCACTCAAGAAGATTTTGTAATTTTCTCTTTCGACAGGTGACCATTCTTCTTTTATTAGCTGTAATACATCTCTCATGTCATGAATGATGTGATTAGGGATATCTTGACCATATCCCCTTTATGCATTAAGGTTTATCATGTAACTTTCATAGCCTAAAAGCATTTTATCTAAAAATGAAATGGATTGGTTTGAGGAGTAACTAGGGACATATTGAGCTTGAGAAGGCTAACACATTGAATCTTGAAAGCCACTTAGGGTGAAGCCATAAATATTAATCATATGATATGAAGTATGTTGAAGTAGAGAATAAGCATACTGATAAAAAAATGATTGATTGCACATACTAGATAACTATGAATAGGTACTTGGGCTACTTATACTAATTGATAAATACTTGGAGTCACCATTGATGGTTTCACACATGCCTACAAAGGCTGATTAGGTGAAGAGAACACTAAAACTCTCCACTCAATGAATAATGTTATCCCACCAATCATGCCAAAAAATATTGAACTTAATTTTCAATCTTGGAGAGGGTTATTTAGGCTTTCTCCAACTAAACCAAAAAATGGGAATAACCTTAGGCTATGGGTATTTTTTATTGAGGTTGAACCTCTAGAGAAGGCCAACATCATCTTGGTAGATCACCTAAACTAATGGTACTAGTTGGAAAAGGGATAGAGAGGGGGTAAAGGGTTATTAAGAGATATAAAAATGTGATGCACCAAATTAATTAAGAACTCACATAAGCATGAAATAAACACTGATGTATCATAAGATATTTCTTTCTCACACAACCTCATAGACTATCTAATTTGAATAGTATTTCATAAATTAGGCTCACTAAGAAATGAATGAAGTAAAAAGTAATTTTAATATTCACACCAAGCATCCATTAATGGTAGAAACAATACAAGTTTAGACTTGTAAATAGATTTAAAACACCTAAAAATATACAAGAAAAAAGGACAATGACATGGAAGAATTCTTCTTCCCAATGCCATCATGCACAAGCTTGTTAAACACAATTCAAAGGCAAGAGATAGGTAAAAATTATCTTTATTACTTCAAGAGGTCTTTCATACAAATTTTGACAGGGTTTATCCTTATCAAAATGAGAGTCTCTTTCTCCAAAAATGATAATCCTTTTTTAAATATGGGGAGAAAATGGGAGATATAGGAGAAAAGGAGAAAAGAGAGAGAAGAAGTGAGCAAATCAAAATCAATAAATGAACTGCAACCACTTTCATGGAGTCTTAACCACATTTTGATCTATTAACCCTAATTATTATTTAGAAAATTAACCTTCATCAACTCCAAATAGTATTTAATCCCTCTCATTAGCTTAGAAGCATGCTAGAAGACAATAACTTATTGAGGATGATGAGTCCTGATCTATTAAAAGAGAACAATCTCTGAAGACTTATGAAATTTCATTGAATGCTCCACTTACCTTTCTAAACCTCCAAACTTTCCATATTCTAAATGAGCTTACAATACCATGCTTCATCTTAATATGTTTTTTATGTTATTTTGTGTCCCTTCTAACATTCCTTTCACAATCATAACTTTGTCCCTACTTTGAACCCTGGACATGGGTCCACTGTAGATGAAAACTAATTCCCTTATTGGTTTTACTATAGTCATAATCTTAATGAAGATATACAAGCTACTTAGTCTCTTGATCATGATCGAGACATAAATTCAAAACCTAAGATGGACTTCATAACTTGACTAAGTAGACCTTTGTATAGAATTGAGCTTTAATGGTGACATACAAATCTACAATGTTTACTTTGATAACCTAGATCATATTTTGATCTTTTATTTATACACACAAGGTCAAGTGGTGAAATATTTTGATCTAATGCATTTACATTTGTGGAATTTCCTTTCCACACTATTTATTTCATTTTAAAACATGATTCTTGTCATCTTGAACATGCATCTTTATCCCATGCCCCTAGAAATTGATCAAATTTTCTTTGTTGGTCTATTTAGGATGAATTTCAATGTTGGTCATTGATATGTGATCTGCATCTTAAATTGTTATATTTGGAATTCATATATGCCTTTTGTGGGCCCTACTATTAATCTCCACCAGTTAACATGCTTACACTACATGAAAACTTCATGTGTAACTAGGCTCATTAACTTTTTGACTTTGATCCACACCATCAATCTCCTTGGCATGGTTGAATGCATGCCATTGATCTTTGATCAACATGATCAAACATACACCGTTGATCTGCTAATCTATTATGATTAAGACGTATGGCACTATCGCATTCATCCTTAGGATCCTCTAACCTTTTGAGTTTGTGATCACAATTATATATTTGATCTCATGATTAAATGTGCACCATAGATCTATTTTGACCTATTGACCCTAGTCTTTAACATGGATCATCAATCAAGATATGTATGTAAGAATACACACCATTGATCTTGATCTGGGATCTTTGACTTACTAACTTTGTGAGATCACCTGCATATTTTTTATCTCTAATATAATCAAGCAAAGATTTGACACCTGTCAACCTTGTATTTAATTCAATCTTATCAAAGAGTTTTGAATCCAAATGGCTATTTCTTGTGGCTTTAAATTCATGTCCCCCAACACATCTTACATTGTTAGATCATTTTTGAAGTCTTGTATCTTGAGATAGGAAACATAACAAGACACCAAACTTAAAAGGTATATTCAAGACCAAAAAGGGACTAGTCATGGGGGAATAAGATTGTTGAAAGGTTCAAGAGCGTAACCTGATCCATCTAGGCAAAAATTTTATATGTAGGCCAAGTTTGGCCAATAGTGACTATAGTCCTTGATATAATTTATAAATGATGTGCTATTACATATTTAAGTGTTACATATCAATCCCTAATGCATGAAATAATGATATGACTCAAATTTTTTCAATTGATTTAGCATCGATAATAACTTGTTTGATGAACATTCATGATATCATAACCTAAATAAATAGTTCATCACCTTGGCCAACTATATATTTGATACCTACATTATTTTTTATTTATCTTTCTTTTGATGGACATATCTTGAATAGAGGAATCATGTAGAATGTTGGACAAATGTGTGTCAAATATTCATTATAATATTCTTCTATTAATTTTATGAAATTAGTATGTGTGTTTGAATTTTTTTATCCTAATGTATATCCAAGACCTTGTTTTGTTTTACTATTATATGCTTAGATGGGGTTAATAATGTCTTGTATATGTTTCTATGATTCTTTCCTAATGTATCCCAAAATTTATAAATATCTAAATTCAAAATTATGTTGGGTCAATTTGGTTTGAAAAATAAATTCATTAACCAGTGTTCAAATATTCAATGCCAAGTCTTTAATATCCTTTTTTAAAGATTGTATATGTCCTTAAAAAATCATCTTGGATGTAAAATTTTTAATTTATTAGTTATCCTTTAAATTCCACTTAATCTTTGAAATATTAATAGCATGGACCTCAGTGGAGTTAAAATATATAGATCCATATTGAGTAGAGGTGAAAAGAATAATAGAAGAATCTAAAAAGAATGGTTAAGGTTTTGAGGGTATATAAGCATATAAATCATATGAACCCATGAAATACCAAATATAAGGATAATACATAAAGTCAAAGGAACCATAAATGAGTAATAAATAAGTCTAAAAATAAAACCAAAAGTATAAAATATGAAACCCTAAAAAGATGAAAAACCTAGGGTTTTGCACTGTTTGATATGTGTATAGGTTCACCAATATTTTTTACCTAATTTTGTATTAATATGTGTGATTAATATCATTAATATATAAATTTTAAATTTAATTCATATCAATATATATTACATTCAAACCTACATTGATAAATATATAACTTTGAAATGTAATTTAGATCAATAGATATGACATTCAAGCATATATTTTTATGTAAAATATTAAGATTGATTCTTTAAATTTGATAATGGCATATGATAAATATATAAAATACTTATAGATATCATGATACTTATCTTTTCTCATTTTAATTGTCTAACCGTGACTATATTCTAGATGTGAATATTAGAGATAAGTAAGCATGTGGTTCATTTTATTCTAGTTTTGAAACTAATTTATTGTCAATTATGAGGTCAATTCTATAGGATCAGGTTAGTATCACCAATTAATAATAACCTTGATATGGTCTATTAATAACCTACATATATTTAGGGCACAATGAGTATGACAATCACCTATTATTGTATCTTTAATTTATCTTTTAGTTTGAGATCCCAAAATTTGATGATGCACATGTAACTATACATAAATAAATCTTTTTTGCATTGAAAACCCTAGGTGTGATTATGAGGGATAGAGACATTTAAAAATGGGGGAAGTGTAATGGGGTGAATTTAACATCAATCATTCCCAATTTGAATGATTTACTAGTATTCCCTATGTAATAATCCAAGGAGGGAAATCAAGCTATAAATAGTTATCTCACTAGTGTGATTATGCAATTTTGTTCCTTTGCTTTGTGTGTATATCTAATGATTTTGAATTTGTACTTGATATTATTTACTTTGACTTGGATTTTTAGTGCTTTAGACATGTTTTGTGACTAATCCTAGTAATAGGTTTTCAAATTGGGAATAATTGATGGCATATTTTCTCAGTGTGTAATAGTGTATAGATTTATATCAAATTAGTGCCAAGTCCCTTTTGAATGATACTTTGATTTTTTATTTGTGTATATAATTGAATAGTTCCTCATACCAATAAAATTATATGTCAATAGGCTAAACCTGAGGATGGATTTGATTTATTAAAATATTAATTGATGGGATCAAATTGGTACTAACCACATTAGTTCAATATTAATGGGTGATACTCACTATGTCTGGCATAATTGGCCCATGTACAAGTGGATTTAACTAAAAATATAGAGACTTTTGTGTAGGATATTTAGTAGGTTTAAAATATATAGTAAGGTTCATGAAATTATTTAACAATATAACATAAGTGTTCACTCATAAAACAATATGCAAGTGCAAGAGGATGGCTAGTTATGTCCTTATTTGAGTGATCAAGTCATGGGTGGTAAATGTGTGTCAACCTTATTATTATCAATTAATGAATACCATATTTTAATACCTATACCATGTTGGTCTTATTATTTTAACTTACACTATTCCTTCCAGTGATGGTATCATACATACTAGGACATTTTTTCATAGAATGCATTAAGTTATGAGGGAAGTAAATAGATTCTTAGAATCCTCTTCATTTCATTCTTCTAGTTTGTGAGCCTTGGTCCTTTACTTTCATATTTAGATCTATGATTTATTGTGTTAGTTTATAGTTATTTTACATATATAACTAAAATAAAAATAAAAATAAAGTTTTATACATATCTTATCTATTTTACTATGATGGAATCATACTTAATCATGATCTTTACTAACTGCATATATGTATACATCTTTATATTTCAAGGGCATTGTGCCTTCACATGTTTCTCATTAAAATATTATGAGTTTCCTTGATCATGAATTTAGAATAATCTACATATAGGGACATTAAATTTTTATTTCACTCTACATATCATACAAATTATACATGTAGCACTTTAATAAGACATATTACTTGAATGCCTTACTTTATTTCATTATCAGGGATCTCATATCCTTAGAATTGTGTACATCTTGACATTATTTGATTATCAAATGAATTATTCACTTGAATATATATTTCATATTAGTATACATGAAACACATTTTCCTCGGGGGGGGGGGGGGGGGGGGGGGGGGGGGGGTGGGGTGGGGTGGGCGGGCAATATATGCATGCATGTTTTCTATATACAATTTGAACTACATTTTATTAACTTAATATTAAATGATTGGCATATCATAGTTATCATTTCTATGTCTATGTTTCCTTAAACATTTTCATAATGGAAGCGAAGAGGACTTGAATTATTATCCTCAATTTTAAAATTAACTTTTTAGTTGGAATTATAATATTTCATGACATGTTAACTTTATACTACACTTTGGGACCTATATTACATAATTTTATTACACTATGTTTAACCTTTTTGGTGGTGATATCATGTGAATGGTTAAAGGGGGTAGAATAGACTATACACAAGGATGGATAAAACTATTATAAAGCAAACCAATTAATTTCAAATTTAGATAAATGAATATTATAAATTAAAATACTGAGATGTGTTAATTATATAAAGTACCAAATTTGAAATATGTTCTATTAATTATAATGCCTATGAGAAATGACACTTAGCTAGATTTTTAATGTGTAAGTGGATCTGAATTATACATAAGTAGATTTGTGTAGGATTAGGATTTTGAGATAATCATCAGATTTTGTAAATGATGTATTTGGAGCTATGGTTACTACCATCAACCTTTGGAAACTAAAATCAACACTACTATTAATCCTACAATAGTTTTCTCTAGTACAAAATATTCACTAGATTGAGATCCAACCAACTTCATTGTTCTAGGTTTTTTATTTCCTTTATATTGATGTACTTATATATTTAACACAAGTTATATATGTCTACTTATAGATCAAACCCTATCTCATCAAACTTGTGATGAATTTGACAAAAAAGGGTTAGTGGGATCATGATGTTGAGCTTACCTCAAATGCCCCTCTATAAATGAATGTTGTCTACATAGCCAATACTCCAATTAGGGCTTTAGACTTATGTTATTATTCCCTATATGTGGGAGTGTGTGTGAATAATGGTGTAATATGTTATATGTATATGCATGAAATGATATAGTTTTTAACTTGAAAAATATCACTAATGGAATTTTATTTGAATGCTTCAGAGATTTTGTATGATTGTTCATATGACTGATAAATAAATAGGGATGAATATAGAAAAATAACTAAGTTGTGTGATTGATTGAATGAGTCTTGGTAGGTGTTTTATTTGTATTTAGTAGATGATAAATGAGAAGGATTAGACTTGTATTCATAACACATTTTGAAAATATATCATGGTAGGGTTCAATAAGATAAATAAACCAACCCATAGGTTTTAAATAATTTCAATTTGGATGAATTTTGAGGAAAGGACCCTAGAAAAAGATCTAGACACTAGCATTGATTTTAATGTCCCTTTATATCTATTAGTGTCTATAAGGATAGAAAATAGTTGAGGATAAGAAACTAAAAGTGAAGGATGTATATCATGTTTTGAGATTTATATATAGTACAAGAGATCTAGGTCATTAGAGTGATAAGGTTTAGACCATAAAATAAAAAATTAGTCATAATGAGATGGAGAATGCAAGCCTTTCAACAATGTGAAGGTACATAACTAAAAGGTAGATACTTGATTGGTATTTGTCAAATTTAAAATATCATGTTGAAGTCAACATACCCCCTATTTCTAAAAATTGGGGACCTATGTGTTAAATTATGCAAAATTTTTATTTTAAAGTTAAAATTCCCTTGACTAGAGCATTATTAAAATGTTTTACACATTATTTGCATTTCAATATCATCCACCCCTTGGTCTGGTTGGTATTCCTTGTTCATGGTTATACTTTAGGTTTGCCTAACATTGCCAATAGTGGATCTCTATGTTTTAGATCATAAGTTTAATGGATCTCTCTTTGATGGGATCATACATGGGTTTCATAATTTTAATGATTTTATCTTAATTAGATGTTTTACTAGCCTTTGGTATGTTAAAATTCAATTTAAATCCTGTAGTCATATAAAATGCAAAAATTGGTAACTTGAGCATGACTAATGACACCCAACCCATAGGTCCCTCTTGCTTTCTCTCATGACCCTCATTGGCATAATTTTCACTAATTTTGAGTCATTTGTATCCTTTTAGAGTTGATATCAACTAAGCAAAACCCATCTTTCCATGATAGATCCATCTCGTAGGTCCTATCTGCTCAAGACAATAGTTCCACAATAGGACTATAGCACTAGTGCCACTCCTATCCAATTTTGGTGTTGTTGTTTAAGTCCATTTCTAGCCTCAATAGTTAATTTATTTTGATTCCCCATCCTTATCCTTGTCAGCCTAATGAGAGTACATTTAACCAATGACCAATAGATCCCTATAAAATCCCATTCAAAGATAATTTGAAAGGGTTGGAAAACATCACTAAGTAAATCAAGAATACAAGTAAGACTACTTAATAAGTCTTCCCTATTCTCTGCATAAAGTTAGCAAACACACTTACAAGATCATTAAAATCCTTAAACTAAACCTTATTCAGCTCAAGCACATCTATATTAGCATTCTTCATCTTCATATACATAATTTCACAAAGCACATTAAGTGGGAGAACTACATATGGCTTGATCCCTCTTTAGAGTATTATTATATAGGCAGTGTGCCCACACATATGGTGTGAAGCACATCTAGTACATATTATATACATTAACACCCCCTCTTGCTCAAAATTTATTAAAGCATAATGGAAGATAGGGTTTAAATAAATAATCTACTCTATAAGGAGCTATAAGACTTCCAATTGTCAAAACTTCACAGAAAGGGTCACAGAGACATAGTGAACAAAACTCAAAAAGCTTAGATCCTCAAGACAATAGCGGTAGAGGTGGGATATAGTGCTAGTGCCACTACTGTCTAGTTTTGGTTCTCCTATCCAATCACAAAATGAAGTTCAAATCTTAGTTTTTGATAGTGTCTCAGTCTTACACAATGAATTCTAGCCTCTGTCTCAGTCAAATCAATTATTTTTTAGCTAAGTTTTGTTTTTTTTTCCTTATTACAATTTTTAGAAAATTTAAAATTACAATTAATTTACATAAATTAGTAGCTTAATTATTATCTATTTATTTATTTATTTTACTACTCAGACCCTTTAACTAAATTAGGAATAATACACCAATATTCCTAAAATTATTAAATCATTTGGTGAACTCGACTTACTTTGTTTGTGCATACAAACCCTAAGGTAATTGTCTTATTGATTTTTAATATATTTTTATAATTGTTTACCTACATAATAAAATAAAAAATTAGCATTAAAGTTTAAAATTTTGTAGTGATTTTAAAATATATTTTTTTCAAACCTGAGTTGCCATACTAGGTCCCAATATTTTTTTAATAATTTTCCAATCATTTTATAAATTTTTTACTAACATATTTAAATAAAAAAATCCATTCAAATTTCAAAATTCAATAGTAATTTTCAAAAACATTTATTTTTCAAAACCCTAGTTGCATCTACTAGGTCCTGTTAAATCACTAATTTTCCAATAAATTTTTTATTTTTTACTTGTATATATAACTCAAAAATTCATTTTTAATTTCAAATTTTCATAGTAAATTGCTCAAATAATAATCTTTCAAACCCTATTTTTATGTACTAGTTCCTATTTTCTTACTGAGGTATCACCTTACATGTGTGTGAACTTTATATCCTTTTTATGCGTATTTTAGTTCCTTACTTAGATTATATATATTTAATCTTTTCTACTATCATCCAAGTTGTTTTCCTTGTGCCACCTAAGTTCCTTGCATCTCTTCCTTTGAGATGAAGTGTAAGACTTAGTGGAAATCCTCTTGAATTTACCCAGATTCTTGTAACTCAACCATATACCATGGATAAACAACCAACTTAGGTTCTTGTTATAGATTATACACATCCATATTACACTAATTTTAATAAAGATAACTTCGATAATGAGCAGTATGAAAATAATAATGATAATGTACACACCGATGCTCATGATCCACCACATTGGACTACTAATCCACTTCCACCAATTGTTGATAATGAAGTTATCCTCAACAAATATTTGATCTTACAAAGTTTTTGAGAAAGACTCTAGAACCAGCCCCAAGATCATACTTGTATCTTTCAATCTATCATGGAAATTAAAAAGGCTAAGCAAGTTGAATCTTCTAAAACCATAGATCAACTAGTTACAAATGACACTACAAGGGCAACTATGTATCAACAACCCCCTATAGCAGCCCAAACTACCTTTATGCCACCAGCTACAACTAGTACATCTTTGTCTCCTAATGTGGCATCCCTTGTGCAAGAAATAAAATATCTTCAATCTAAGGTGCTACATCCTGAGCAAGGTACCTCTAGACCTACATAGGCTTTGGATTATTTTACTCTTTTGCATACACCATTATCACATCATATTTCCTCAACACCCTTAGCACAAGGTTTTGTTCAACCTAAGCTTAATATATATGATGGAAAAATTGATCTAGAGACACATTTGAGATCCTTTATGTAGCATGCTTGGACTATGTACCAAATGACTAGCTACTTACCAAGATATTTCCATGAAGCCTAAGGATCATGCTTCACAATGGTTCTATAGTCTACTGAATTAGTTAATCAATGCATTCAATCTTTTAGCCAACATGTTCCTAGCTCATTTCAGCATCAACATTGGTGATAAGGTTTCATATGCTCAAGTTGCACAATAGAAACAAAGGTCAAATGAGCATCTCATAGATTATGTTCTCTAATATAAGACTATTTTGGCTAAGATGACTAATCCTATGGCTGATCAAGAGTTATAATATCTCTTCAAATAGAGTCTTCTACTAGATTTTCATGAATCAATCATGTTCAAAAGATTTTATTCTTTCACTAAATTGTGTCACATGCTAAAGGAAAGAGAAGTCAAGTTAATTTTAACAGGAAAAAACAAGTATACAAGTATCTTAGAAACAATAAACAAGATTAATATCAAAGTCCCATACAAAGTAAATTTTAATGATAACAAGAGTCAAAATCAACCTACAATTAATGTAGCTTCAGATCCCCCTCAATGAGTGGTTTTATCAGCACCTCCTTGATGAATCTTCACCAATCTACAAGTTTCTCCAACCAAAGTTTTACATTAGCTATTGGAATGTAACATCATATCTCTCCCTCCTATTTGGGAGGTTGATCCAATAAAGCCTATTCCATGGGGATATGATTAGCATGCATTTTTCAAGTTTCATAGGGCACTAGGCCATAAAACAAATAGATACATCATTTTGAGATGCAAGATATAAGATTTGATAAATGGAAATAATATTGATCTTGGTACTTCAGTTGATCCTTCTTAGGCAAAGCAAGCATAGGATAAATCTTTTAAAATATTCTCATATCCCTTTTCACAACATTCCAAATAAGAGATAAGGGATACATCAGGGGTTCATCATGCATATCATGCACATCTCCCACTAGATACATATAGGGCACCTTTAGTTGAGTTATATCCTTTGAGCAACATGATTAGTGTATAAAATTTCAAAGTTTCATCTAGACCTTCGATCTCCTTCTAAGAGCAAGAGATCATTGAGGATGATATAGATTATCATGCACTCTTTACCAAAGCTTACATTCATAATCATCCCATTTATAGTGTTCTCATAGATAATGGATCCAATGTGAACATGTGCATTATGAAATTATTAAAGCATTTGGGATATTCAAATGAGGATATCACACTGATAGACATAGTTATTAGCAAATTCAATGGGCACATACAGAGTTCATTGGGTGAGATTGTACTTCCTCTATAGGTGGGTCTAACACATGTGGCCACACCATTTACTATTGTTCCTAGCATAGGAGTTTTTGATATCATAATTGCTTGACCATAGATTAAAAAACTTCAAGCATACCTTTTACAGTTCATAGATGCATGAAATTAATTCATGTTAATCAAGTTGTTACAATTGGTGGAGTTCCATATGAGTTACCACTCCCCACTTTAAAGCCATCCTCTATAGTACATTCACCAATTTTAGTTTCACCATTAGTTCCAATTTTTCCACTAGTTATAGTTTCTCCCCCAATTCTAATTTAGACACAATTGAGTCACCCATCACCAACATAGAGAGCTCATACAACTCCATAGCTTCAGGGTTATAGAAAGCTTCCAGCTATAGTATTCACACCTAGGGTAGTATCATTGAGATCTCATGCATCTACTCACAGAGCACATGTTTAAAGATATTTTCCTACTACTGATGGGTGCCTAAGAGCCATATAGTTACATAAACTTCTCAAAGTTATTGGGGGAGCCCATACTTAGTTTTTACTTCAAAGATTTTATAGCATTTACAACATATGTAGTTTTCAGATCCATAGTCTCAACATTTTCATCATGCTTCATGATCATACACGATTCCTCTCCTTGATATACAACACCATGATAGGAAGTCTCCCATGAGACTAATCAGTTAGTATCATAATTTTCACACTTACCTATACATAATTTATTATACCTAATTTTACATAGCTTAAATATATCAAAAATTCAAAAACATTCAAATAGTTTAAAATATGAAAACATACAAATAACACTCAAAAACACCAAAAATATTTTTATTATATGCATCATCCATACTTTAAATTTATACTATCATTCTAGACTTAAATTTTCTATTCTATATTATTATTTGTCAATTTATCTACATTACCATGCTTCACTTGATCTCTTTTGAGTGTGTACAGTGACACCTATCTCTTTGATTACTTAACTCTACCCATTAAAGGGACATCTTAATTTTACATCAAGACATACATCGATATACATACCCACTAGGGGTATCTTCTACATGACTACACCATTTAGGTTATGTCATTCCTACACCACACACTCTAATTATCATGTTGATGTACATTATCTACTATCTTACATAGATTACTATATCGATACTCACTAGTATATAACACTTGTATATTTCCTAGAATATACCTAGTTTTGTACTAACATGTCTTGCATACTTTCCCTTTAGCTTTGATTAGTTAGATGTGATTGTATTTCCAATTATTACATGCTTTATTTTCTTGCTTAGAGTATCTTGATGTGATTATATTTCTCAATTCCTATTTATCTCCTGTATGTGCCTTAGGACATTTTCCAATGTCCTTTGCCTTTATTCATGTGTGTGCCTTAGGACATTTTCTAATGTCATTTGCCTATATTCCTCTATATGAGTGTGGATTCCATGCCAATTTTGATTTTTTCAATTATATGTGTATGTGGAATTCAAACATGCCTTGTATGCTTGCTTTCTAGTTTGAGTGACATGTTACCATGTCCCTTATTTTCTTGGCCCTTTGGCCACCCTGGTATGCTTCTTGCCTTTTGTGCTTTTTAGTTGTTTTTTTCTCATTGTTTGCAATGCCATAATTCACATCATGCATTTATCTTCTTTCTTGGATGCCATGATGGACATCAAGCTCCATCCCTACAAATAAAAACTAATAACTAACAAGACTTTCATTTCTATTTTAGTACATTTCACATGTTCTTACATTGTTATATCCATCTATGCATACCCCTATTGATATAACAATCTCTTAATATAAATCATGCTAGATCTTGAGATATCTTATTGGTTATCATTGCTATATCATCTATCTTTACATCATAACACACTTGTAAGGCTCTTTCTTTTGAGGGAAGTCACATCAAGGTGTTCATTCCTACCCTCAGAAGAGGGGGAAACAAATAGTGGTTTTGTCTCAGAGATCATAGCTCCTAATAGTCAAAATAGTATTTTTCAAAATACTCAAAATAATAACCAAACATCAAAATAGTCAAAATAGACCAGATAGATAGTCAAAAATCTAGAACAATTACTAGATTTGGCCCTAGACAAAAACACCTAACTTGGATAATAGCATTGGTGCCACTGGTATCCACTTTAAATTATCCTATCCAAATAGGAAAAAAAACCAAACTTTTTAGAAGTAGGAAAAAAAGTATGTTTAGTTATAGTTTTGCACAACTAGATCAGTTTATAATTAGTAGTTTTTAGTATATTTTTTATCAAAAAATCTAGATATAGGGGGCATCATGTGTGGCATGATGTCTCTCACTTCCAATTTTAGATATGGTAGTTGATATAACTTTCAAATCAAAATCCATTTCTTAGACACTAGTGATTGGGGGTAATGTGCACAACACATTTATTTTCTTTTCTTTCTGAGTTCAATATTACCTAGGCATTCTCAATAGTTGCATGCCTTATTCCATATGCATATGGTTCACATCATTTTGGAATGGATTTCATACAATCATAACTTATGTATTCTTGAGTCCCCAATTTTTTGAGTGGCTTTCATATAAGCCTAGAGCACCAGTTCAAAGTGGCTTTCGTACAAGCCTAATCTCCATCTTTTGGAGTGGCCAAAAGTGGCGTAGTTTCTAGTATACATTCAACTATGCATGCCAAAAATTTTAGATCATAATACATTCATGGGATTCATGAGCCATCTTATATGACATAAATTTCATATCAGTATTAGTTCATAGATTCAATTCACAAGGCAATGATGGAGCCAAAGGACTAGTTAGCCTTTATATTCTTAAACCACCTATTCAGAGGGATTGGACACATAGTCCAAACATTGATCAACACA
Source organism: Torreya grandis (assembly GCA_037957365.1). Classification (NCBI taxonomy): domain Eukaryota; kingdom Viridiplantae; phylum Streptophyta; class Pinopsida; order Cupressales; family Taxaceae; genus Torreya; species Torreya grandis. The sequence continues at coordinate 1,264,684 of JARHVA010000393.1, read as the reverse complement.
TGCATGACCACCTAGCTTCACTTAGTGGGTGAAAATGGAGCCAAAGGGCTAGCCTTTGCATTCTTGAGCCACTCCTAAGGAATTTATCACTTAGCTTCATTCATGATATTACTCTTAGTACAACATTACTCAGCATAATCTAGTATCACTCAACATCACAACAAGTTTTGTATTGATTCACATACCTGATGAGTTGTATTAATTCCTTTCTCTTCCTCTCTCTCTTACCTAACTTTGTACATTCTTATTTTACATATAGTGTATCTAGTAAGATTTTATCTACTCTTTATTTTATTTTACATATTTTCACTTCACAATGTGCTCTCTCTATGCACACCCAACATCACATAGATTCATGAGATTCACCCTTGTAGGTAGGTTTAGTTATGCTTTCTATTTTTATTTTATCTTAGTAGTTCACTTTACTACATCACTATAATAAATTAGGGTAAATGTAATCATATAAAATGAAAAAATTGGTAACTTGAGCATGGCTAATGACACCCAACCCATAGGTCCCTCTTGTTTGCTCTCATGACTGTCATAGGCATCATTTTCACTAATTCCTAGTCATCCATAACCTTCTAGAATTGATCCTAACTAAGTCAAAACCCTCTTTCCATGATAGATCCATCCCCCTAGGTCTTATCTACTCAAGATAATAACACCACACTAGGACTATAACATCGATACCACTCTTGTCCATTTTTAACAATATTGTCCAAGTCCATTTTTGGCCCCACTAGTCAATTTCTTTTGATTCCCCATCTTTATCTTTATCAACCTACTATGATTACATTTAACCCATGAATAATATATCCATATAAAATCTCATTCAAAGATCATTTGGAGAGGGCTGGCAAATATCACTAAGTAAAGAAAGAATAAAAGAAAGACTACTCAAGCAATCTTCCCTATTCTCTACATACAACTAGCCAACACACTTACAAGCCCATTCAAATCCTTACACTATCCCCTAGCCACCTCAAACACATCTAATTTATCATTTTGCATCTTCATATACATAAATACATAAACAAGATCAAGTAAGAGAACTACATATGGCTTGATCCTTCATCAGAGTATTGGTATGTAGGCATTGTGCCCACACATGGGGTGTGAAACACTTCCAGTGCATCTTACACACCCTAACCCACCCTTTCACTCAAAATTCATCAAATTACATTCGAATATAGGGTTTGAAAAAAGAATATGCTCTATAAAGAGCTATATAGACTTTTAGCTACCAAAAATTCACATACATGGTCACATAGACATATCAAACAAAACCTAGAAAGCTTAGATATTTAGGACAATAGTAGGAGGTAGACTATAACATCGATGTTACTACTGTCTAGTTTTGGTGCTCCCATCCAATCATAAAATGAAGTTTAGATCTCAATTTTTGATAGTGTCTCAGTCTTACATAGTGAATTCTAACATCTATCTCAGTTGGATCAATCAATTTCTAGCTAAGTTTTATTTCTTCTCTTTATTAATATTTTTTAAAAAGTTTGAATTATAATTAATTTACACAAATCAATAGCTTAATTATTATCTATTTATGTACTAATTTTACTACTCAAACCATTTAACTAAATTATGAATAATACACCAATATTATCAAAAAATTTAAATCAAATCCATGTTCAAACTTCCTGAAACCCTTGTTCAAAAACCCTAGGACAAGATTCCTTTAGACCAAATTCAAAAATTGGTAGGAACAATTTATGTGGGAAAATTTTAAATAGTCCATAGAATTAAGCCTAATATTTATATTAAGACTTGTCATGTTTTAAAACATGACCAAACCTTAATCTACAAGTTATGTGTTTGGTCCCTTTCACATCCTGAGATTCCCATTTACATTGGCATGGCCCAGCCTTAATACTACATGATCCCTTTTATTTCCTATCTTGGTCTGACTTTATTTGCACAATATTAGACTAATTTTTTAGTCCTAAGGACCTATTCACATTTGTTAACATGAATGAGACCTTAGTACTAAGACTTTATCCTAAGTCTTATTTTCCCTAAGCCAAAATTTAAGCCGCATGCTTCTCTACAAGATCTACGACTTGCATGCATGAAATGGACATGATGATTCCAAATATTTAACCCATAGGACTAATCATGCTTGATCATTTGTATCATGATCAATGGCCCATGGTTAAGTAGATGCCAAAGATCGGATAGCATGAAATCAAAAGGGACCCCCTTTGTTATAACATAGACTTAACCTAAGTCTTACCTTAAAGTTTTATTGTATTTATCAACACAATAAAACCTTAGGCTAAAGGCTTATGTTAAGTCCTTTTAATTATTCAAAGGGTCCATGCCTTATTATGTTGTGACTTAGCTTATAGAATTTAATCCTAAGTCCTATTTGTATTTATTAATATGATAAAAATATTAGTCTATAATCTTTGTATAAATTTCATAAGTTCCTGAGCTTACTGAATCTATTTGTGACAGCATGAACCAATCACATCCAACTAATTGAATCATGATCAATGGTTCAAACTTATTTATATGAAGTTGATCAAATGATGTGTAATGAGTCAAAGTTTTCAGAGGGCCTATTATGTTTAGTGAGACTCAAATTTGACATTCATGTTCCCATCATTTCACATCCATGAGGTTATCATTGACATCCATAAGGCCATCAAATTTAAGACCTAATGATACATTTTTAGAGCTCAAATTTGACGTTATTGTACCCATATTTGATGTTTGCGATGCCATTATTAACATCTATAAGGTTATCAAATTTAAGCCCTGGTGATACATTACTAGATCTCAAATTTTACATTCTTGTTCTTATCATTTGACATCCATGAGGCTATCAAAATTAATCTCATAAACTATTCTCATTTAGATAAATGAACATGTTATTTGCCTTAATCATGCTTGGAAGTTTTGTGTTTCAATTTTAGGATTGGTTTTAGACTAATTGGAAGCTATGTTTTGACCTAAAATTCAAATGTACATGGGGTGCATTTATAAATACCATATACATAGCTTGAATATTATCATAAGGTTGAATTGTGTTTGTTAACATTAGACTAGACCTTAGCTCAAAACCTTATACTTAGTCTATATATATATACCCCCATGGTCTTGTGAAATATTTTATGGGATTATTAGCAAGGCTTGACAAAATGTGAGGTCATATCATATGAATCCTAGCTTAAAAAAATTATCCCAAGGTTTACCTCATATTTATTAATGCGATAAAAACCTTGGGCAAAAACCTTAAGTTAGGTCCTCTTTATTATATCAAGTCCCCTATTATTTTGATCTAAACTTAGCCTAAGTAATTTATCTTAAGGATTATTTCATGTTTATTAACACAAAATAAAACCATAAACTAAATTATTTAACCTAAGTTCCTTACACAGTCCCATGTTAACTTAAAGTCCATGCACCTTCATAGGATCGATGACTCACATCTAATCAAGGAAAGATGATCTAAAAGGATGAGATAATTATGGACTATTAAATGAAACATTTGAAAAAGCATGGATACACCACATGGCATAAACACATTTATTTCAATAGTGGTAAAGATGCAGAGCTCTGAAGGCCCATGAGATTACAAGGTGGTGCAATTGTGGGGCCCGATATGAAAGATAACTAATGGTATGAAAATAGAAGGATCAAGATCAATGATTTACATTGATCCACTTAGATTTATCTAATGGCATGAAATAAAATATAAATTTTAAAATAAAACTTTCAAGTTTTAAATCATTTATGAACAAAATAACATGAAAAAGCCAATCGACTACCACATAGATGCCACCTAAGTATAAAAGGATAAAACCAAAGATTTTTTGGGCTCGAAAAAAGAAAGAGATATAAATGGAAAATTCATAATCAATTATAAGGCATGAAATTGATTGATTTCAAACAACCATCACCATTTAATATTGAAAAGACCTACAAAAAGCCCTAGAGTCTACAAAAACCCTAGTTTGATCCCAATTTGATCACAGTCAAACTAGAGAGAGCTCAATCATCATCTAAATAAGTAAAAATTGGTCCAAAATAAAATTTTAGATGATTAGTGGGTAATTTATAAATCTCACAATCATTACAGCATGAAAATAACAAAACAATGAGGACACAGAGCTATATTAAACTTCAATCATGGAAGGGTCTTTAAAGACACTAAACATGATGTGGTAGCATTAAACATCAAGGATAATAATTGGTCCAATATTTTTTAGGCCATTGAAGAGTCAAAATCAATCCCCAAGGAGGACTAAAATAGTGCCATAATCCACTAGAGATACCATGACATGGTCACCATTCAGATGGTAGGTCTTCACCATGCAACTACAAAGCTAGAGGTACTTCATTGTATCAATGTTATTGCTCCTATCTTTAAGGACTATATAATTGACCAGGATATGATATTCCATGAATTTAGTTTTAATAAATTTGTATACATTTCCCCTATTGCATTTGAAAGTTATTACAAACTTCCCATGCCGTAGGTATATTTTCCAACAATTAAGCAATGGTCCAACCAAAATGACCTAAAAATCACTCTTGGCCCATGGCTATATTCATGAACCCACATAGTTTTTTACCCCACTATAAAGTTCCCAATCACCTAATTAAGGGTAGGAATCAGAATGATTATGACTTTGTCCAACATATTATCTAGGGCCCCTTCCACCACTTATGCTAGCAAATTTTGGGTCCCTTATGTATATTTCATGGTTGAAAAGGGACTTACTCCCCCATTAGGTGATATGATCAATATTTATCTAAAAAAAAAATTATTTGCCATAAAAAAGAAGACTGTAAATCAATTTTTTATGATGTCTTATCTTTTGTATTCCCTATTGGCCACTACCTAAATCACTAACATAAAAAATTGGTCACTTAATGAAAGGTAAATAGTATCCCATTACTATTACAAACTACATATACGCAAATATAGGGACCACATATAATTCATTTATGACTGTGTATATTAGCCTTATCTGAGGCTATTATAGGTATCTCTATGATGAGGGTAAGTCCCTTGATCAAGAAGTATATGGAACTTATTTGGGACCTTTGGTTATATCTTTACACTATAATTAGGATAGAGGGAACCTTATGTCAGCGTCTTAGATTTCCAGTCTATATACCCACCAAGCTAGTTGAATAGGAGATAACATATTAATTATTAAATGGTATTAATGGTGTATACAAATAAAAAAGGAAGGGGCTACTCAATCCTTTCCCTTTGACTATTAGTATAACTATGTTGTAGAATTGGGATAATGTAGACACCATCTCTGGACATAGAGAATCATTCAATTTATACCTTGATGATTTAAGGCAATGGGACCCCCAAGAAAATGTTGTGAAACATTTGAAATCAAAACAAATTAACATGAAATATGAACATTAACTTGGTTTCCATGACACAATGTACATTCAAGCATCTTCATTTTTAAAGGTCCTAGAAAGATTGAAGAAGCATAATATCAAGGTCAAGTCTAAATTGAAGAAAGATGAGAATCCAATTGGTAAAATATGGTAGATGAATCCTTTACAGTACCATTTTCTACTAGGAACATCTTCTAGGCCTCCTCTAAAACAACTAGAGGCACAAATTTCATAATGGTTAGGTAAAGAGAGACTTGAAGAAAGACCTAGTGAAGGGGCATCATCTTCTACCCAACCTAAGAAGCCAGAGTCTATAATTGAATACATTGATATGATTACATTGGATCTTGAGGAAACATTAGAGGATGCCTTGCAGGCACTAGTAAGTGCTTATGGGTTGGATGAAGAGAAAACATAAAAAGAAGAATCTCAACCCCAAGTTTAAGAAGCAAGAAAGGATAAGGAGAAGGAGATAGCTTTAGACTTGGTGCCAGTGGTTCCTCCATAAAAAAGAGAGATTGTGCTAGCCTTGGTTCTAGTAAGAACCAAGAGGCCAAAATTAACCATCAATCACCCCTTGAGTGAGGTTAATTTATTCAGTGATGAGAACCCTATTCATGGACCAACCATTCTAGAATGGTTCACATATGGGAAGCTATAAAAGATCCTAAATCTACACCATCAATGTGAAATCTCAAAGTCTGTTAACATCCATGTTCATGAGGAAATCAAACCATGGGTTATGGAGTTGCATAAGGAAGAGAAGTAAAGGCAAGTGACTATTATTAGATCTTTAGGTATCACCCAAATGGAATCTCTAGTGTCTCCAAAAATAACACACTCTTTAGTAAGTGTCCAATTTGACCCAACCACTATTGGATTGGAAAGAGTTACAATAAAGAAAGTTATGATGGGTGGAGAATAATTTACTTTCCAAAATATGGATCCATTTATTGGATTGACTCTAGTTGGAGGCCAAAGACCATGTGAGCACCCTATTTTTGAAGAGGATATACTTGAAGTTACCTAGGGTTAAAGTGCTTAACTACAAACCATCAAAGGCATGAAATAATAGATAGAGAACTTGAAGAGGAAGAAGGAGAATCTAGAGAAATGAGATGTTTTATTTTTCCTAATGCAATTATTGAAATGTTTGAAAGATCATTTCATGATATGTTTGACTCTTTGAATTCAATAAATCTAAGGTAGAATACACTAAACCAATAAGATGTAGTATCCAAGGGATTAATCACCTAATGGTAGAGTTCTAAGGACAAGATAAATGATCTAATTAGCATATTAATAGGGGATAAAATCCATGGTTTTAAGACCATCAACATTTCTCACCTCAACACCATCTTGGGGTTGATTATGGATAAAATCAATAGTTTGAGTACATGGTCCAAATTCATAGAGAGACTCATCAAGGATGATGAAGAGCTATTGGACATAATTTAATAACTCTTGAGGACCATGATTTTAAATCATACAAAGCTTAGCTCTATGGGTATCATTGAAAATGATGATTTTAAACATAAGACCACTTTAGTCATGTAAAAGGTGAGGGTCAAGATCCAAAACAGGTCTGGAGGTGACAATATCAAGATCATGGATATGATCCTAACTGTAAAAGAAAAGATAGCTAAGGTAAGGAGCATTAAGGAGGATTTAGAGATAAATGATAGAGATCTTGATGATCTATCTGAGCAAGAGGATTAAATCCTCATTGATCTTACTATCAATTTGAAGTTAGTTGATGAATAACATCAAAAGGTAATGAGAATACTTCAATAGGATCAGGGGACTTCAACACAAGGCCCACCTATTAGTTAGGAATATTCCCTTTTGTGGAAGCATTGTAAATTTTGAAAATGGAATATTCTTTTGTAAAGGCATGTGTAGCTATTAGCATATTTGCCTAAAGGTTTAGTCTATTTTAGAAATTCTAGTGTGTTTTAGAAACTTTGTAGAAAGGACAGTTGTCCTTTACATTTTTTACACTTGTAAGTTGATGTAATTGATCAACATGCTTCCTTGAATTCTATAAAAGGAGCATTTTCATTTTTAAGGGGAGGGATTTATTGAGATATAAAAACTAGCATAAACTTTGAAGTAATTAATACAAGTAAATAATTCTTAGAATATTGTCTCATCTTATTTTTGTGAATTGTTATTTAGCTTCTCTCTCAATTATCTATTCTAGATATCAAATTTTAATGGTTTTTTAAAAATTCTGGATTTGCATCTTTAATATAGGGTTGCTAATTTGTGCAAATGCTATATCAGTTTAATGTTCTTCGGTTTACTTCATTTTATTTGATCTACATAAGGATGTGCATAGGTTATTTGATTGTAATAGTACATCTTTAGAAGTAAAGCTAGCTCTTACTTGTATTTATTCATACTACCCTTAGTTACTTTCCCAGTGTGTGGTAATATTTGGGTGTAAGCTATTTCATGTTATACATTTTTTAAATGTATGTTAAATTGGAATTTAAACCTTGTCTAGATGTTTTAGGTAGAGATCAACAACATATTTTCTTTATACCCTACCCTTCCTTTTTTTCCTTTTTAACTAGATTACTGTTGCTTAGTATCATTATAAATACTCATTTTTAGAATAGTCTTAGATTAGAATTTGATTTAAATTCACTGATATTATTATTATTTACTGTATCTTTTACAAATATTATTGAGAGGACCAAGATGGCTCCCAACCACCAAGTTCTATAAATATTATGGAATAGTTTGCTTGCTTTGTTGTTATGTCATCATAGGTAACTAGATTGCCACAACATGTTATTCATGCCCTAAATTATTTGAGTTCTAAAATGATAAATGTTATTTAAACAATAATATCACATGTGATACACTTAGAGGCATCAACAGGTGGAGCTCCACTGGCGCTAGAAGGAGGGGCTTAACAAATCTTTGTGAATTTATAGGATCATTGTTGGTTTTGGTGTATTTTGATCAAATATCATTCTATTATTTGTATAATTGAACTTATTTTATCATAATTGTGTAAAATATGGTGATCTTCATGATTTTAGGCCCATCTTTGTGCTTCCTTTAGACAAAGATGAATGTTCTTTGAAAGTATGCACTTGATTATGGCAAATATGGCTTTAACTTTTTTAATTCAATAGGTTTGATGTTATTAATAGCTATTTTGGTTAAATATTCATAGATCCTTTGAAAATTTAAGCTCATGTAAGCTTAGATTTTCAAATATCATTCACATTTATGTATTTGGACATATCTTTGAGCTAGTTTAGTTGAAGATCTTAGTCCTTTGTTGTTCTTTATGTGAATCTTTGCAAAATTTGATTAATGTTCAAGTTTAATCTTTGTTATTTGTAAATATTGATTTGACACATCATATTTCAAATAGAATTCAAATTTCTCAAGGTGGAATTGTCAAGAATCAGAACAAGGTCACATTTAAAAACAAGGGAACCTCTAATTGAAATAAAAATCCATAAGAGAGCTAGGTGAGACAAAGGTAGGTGCAGACATTTGAAGTCTTTTCCAAATTCACCCCTCCAAGGTACTCCTACATTTAACCTACATCAAGGTATGGCCTGGATAGGGGATTCTTTTATCAATGTACCAAGTGTAGTACATGATCTCCCCCATAATCTTGAGAAATATTTGCCAAAGTTTAGTCCAAATGGTGTTGTAACTGTAGAACACAATAAATCATTCAAATATGCATTAAGATTTTTAAATTTCACCCATGAAGATGTATCATTCATCTTGTTTCCTTTGTAATTTAGGGATGATACATATGAATGGTTTCTTGATTTGCCTGACAATTACATTACCAATTGGGTTAATTTTAATAATTTTTTCATTAACCAATTTGGCAAGATCATTAGTCCTTGTGTCTTGTACCAATAATTCACCACCATCAAAATAATATGTTAGTGAGTCCATAAGAGAATTTAATTCTAAGTTTCAAAAGATGCATAGCCAGACCATAGATCCTTACAAACTTGATGATGTTTTAGATTTAGAAATATATAAGGATGTAGTAAATCCTATGACTTATGTGTTCCTAAAGAGATTTCTTCCAATCATAACCAACTTATCCTGAGCCTATTCTAAACTAGTAATAATTAATGATAAAATTTAGCCTTAAGGCCAAATGGCTTACTTTATCCCAAACATCAATCCACATATGTCCACCTTGAATATCTTTCTTAATAACAATCAGAATGTGCCTGATTTGAATCAGATACCATCTTTGAACCAATTACCCTTGATCCATGTTACTCCTAATTATAAATTAGGATTATTGAACCATCTTACAACTAGGCTTAATTCAAATGATCAAAAGGCTTTGGTACCAACCAATGGTACTAATAGTAATCAAATTCATAATTTAGAAACTCCCAAGAGTGAGAATGACTCTATATTAAAGATTGAACAAAAGCTTAGCACTAATTTCATTTAGTTTCAAAATTAATTTAGTCATACAAGAGAAAGCTCAGGTAGGAACCTATCATTTCAAAGATTCAATAGGCCCAAAAATAAGTTTTAGAATCATAGTTTCCATAACAATAAAAGTAATGAATCATCTACTGATAAAAATAACATAGACATTAATCTTATTAATGCTGCATTAATTGACTATTATAGAGTTCATTATACTAATAAGCATGGTGAAATGGATTGCATGGAATTATGTAAATCTTTTGAAGTCTTTTAGAAAGAATTGGACACCTTTGAAGTAGTTCCTAAAAAATATAATGGTATAGGTGCATTAGGATCTAAGTCTATTGATCAAGCCTTCATGGTAGAGACATTTGACTTCCCTTTCCAAGAAGATAATGAACTAGATGATGTTACTATAGAATTACATGCCTTCCAACAATTCTTGAAGAAGACATATCCATTAAGGTAGATAACATAGGCACCCTTTGACTACCTCAACACCTCCAAACACCTTTGTCACTCTTTCAGACACTACATTAGATAATAACCCAGATCTTCCAAAGGGAAATACTTTTAAACAAAGTATTGATGCATTTATTTTTGAAAATAAAGATAGGTATAATATTGTGTAGGACATGAAGAAATTAAAGGATAATATTACGTTGCATGAATTGACACAAATCATGAAGTAAAAGAACCTATTGTTAGTCCTTATCTAAGAAACCTAACAAGCCATCCAAAACTGATAATGCCAATGTTGCTATGTACAAGACTAAGAATGAGTCCCCACCTTTTTTGTTTACTATCAGAATGTTTGGTAAGAATATACATAACTATTTGTTAAATATTTGTGCATCCACCAATATTATTCCAATAGGGATTTGTAAAAAACTTGGCTTGACTCCTATTAAATTTGATAGAGTTGTCACTAAGTTAAATAAGTTTAGAGTCAAGGTATTTGGGGGAATTATTAAATGTTCAAATGTAGCTTACTTCTAAGCTTAGAGTCCATCAATTCATTGACATTCAATTTGTTGAAATTTTTTATGCTTATGGATTGTTGTTAAGTAGGTAATGGAAAAAATGCCTAAATGGATATATGTCCACTGACTGCTCACATTTATGGCTACCATGGAAATGAGTACCAAATCAAATCAAAGTGGAAAGAGAACCAAGGATGAAACATATGATCATAGAATACAATGTTGTGAATGAAAAGGTGAATATAGTTGACTCTGATTTGGGAGTTTTCACTCTTGAAACTATAAAGATATGTGATTCTAAACCTTCTCATAGTATCCCTAGATTATGGAAACTACATTGTGATGGGGCTATATGTAAGTCTGGGTCTAGAGTAGGAGTTTTCCTAACCAATCCTATTGGTAAGGAATATCATGCTTCCTATAGACTCCAATTCTCATGCACCAATAACCTTCTAGAATATGAAGATTTGATCTTAGGTTTATAATTTTCCATCAAGTATAAATTCAAAGAAATATTGGTTCATGGTGACTCAGAAATAGTAATCAATCAGGTAAGGAGTAGATACTACTACAAATTATCATACCTCAAGAGATACAAGTTTAAAGTCTAATATTTATTGGAATATTTTGATGCTTTTAACATTATTTCTATCCCCAAGGAAGATAATAAGGCTAGTGATAAGCTTGACTCAATTGTAACCAATGTTATGCCAAGTTAAGACTCTCCAAACTTTATCATTGAGCTAGTTCTATGTCCCCCAGTACCAGATAATGTGAATCATATGTAGGTCTTCAATGATGACCAACAAATATTGGATTTCATGACCAATTTAGGATTATTTGAGTCACATGTCATATATGAGGCCAATGAGAATACCCTTGAATAAAATGGTAGATTTGATGGTAAAATCATTCAACTGAATGAAAACAAAACTCTAAAGGCCATGATTGCCTTTGAGAGATTATTTGATTAAGATAAACTAGTTGAGAACACTAAGATTCCCAAAATAAGTGGGAAGGATTATAAAGCAGTTGATCTTGGGCCTCAATATCAACCTTATCTAGTTAACATTAGAACAACATGTATAAGCATTAAAGATAAGAAATCTAAAGACTTGATGACAAGCTACAAGGACATAATAGCATGGTCTTATGATGACTTGAATATTTTTGATCCAAAATTCATCACTCATACCATACCTTTGAAGAACGACTACAAACCTTTCAAGCAAAAGTAGAGACCTATCAACCTTGTTTTAGAGACTATGCTTTTCAAAGAAGTTAAGAAATTGCTAGATGCCAGAATTATATTCCCCATTAGGCACTCAACCTAGGTTGCCAATTTAGTTCCAATAAAGAAAAATAATGGAAAAATTAGTATTTATATTGATTTTAGAAACCTTAATAAGTCATCTAAAAAATACAACTATCATTTGCCTTCTATAAACCAAGTTATACAAAGTGTTTCTATTTCTTCTATGATGCCCTTTCTTGATGGATTTTAGGGTATAACTAAGTATTAGTGAATCAGGAAGACAAGATGAAGATTGATTTCACTACCAAATAGGGAATATTTACATACAAGAGGATGTTATACAGACTACTCAACATAGGATAAATGTTCCAAAGGGTCACGGATCATGTATTCCAAGGTTTGGTAGGTAAATGCATCATTATATACATGGATGACTTGAGTGTTTTTTCTAAGAATAGGGAGGACCACATTATGCATTTATAGTAGGTAGTTGAAAGGTGTAGAAGGTATGGGATTTCCCTTAACCCAAAGAAGAGTATATTTTATGTTATTAAGGGTAAGTGGTTAGGCCATGTCATTACAAAGGAGTGAATCTCTATATATTTTGATAGAGTAGATGTTATATCAAAGATAGAGACTCCTAATAGTAGGAAAGAACTAAAATAATTCTTTAGAAAAATTAAATTTGTAAGGAATTTTATTTCTAGTTTTGTTGAAATTGTCAAGCCATTGAATGACATGCTAAAGAAAGATGCCAAAATCACTTAGAATGAAGAAACTAGGAAGGCATTCAATGACATCAAGGATGTAATCAACCAAGCTATAGTAATAATAAGTAAAAAACTATCAAAGTAATTCTACCTCTATTCCTTTGCTTTTGATCACACTGTGATTGTTATCTTAACTCAAAAAATTGATGGATGTGACCATCCAATTTCTTTTATGAGCACAAATTTTAAGAATGATAAGTTAAATTAATCTTTAATTGATAATCAAGCATGTGCTTTAGTGAAGGTAGTGAAAACATTTAGGCACTACATTCTTAAGAATAAATTACATGCCATCCTATCTAACCCTACTACAAATCTCATGATAAGTTAGAATGAACTAGAAGAAAATAGAGGTAAGTAGATGTCTATCCTAAAATAATATGGTGTTGAACTTAACAATAAAAAATTGGTAAGGCATGAGAAGCTGGGAAGTGGGCATGCGTCTAAAAGAACCAAAACTCACAAAATTTTGAGATCTAGCTAATACTGGCCCACCATCTACAAATATTCTCATAAGCATGTGAGGGAATGCCACTCATGAAAAATATTTAGCACTAAGAAGCCCAAGGCAGAAATTCCATTGCAACTAGTAATGGTTGATAAACCTTTTACATATTGGGGGTTAGACTTTGTAGGGGTGATTAACTCAAACTCATCAGAAGGTCATATATATGTTTCAACTACTACTAACTATTACACCAAGTGGACTGAGGCAATGGCCACTAAGCATTATAAAATTGAGGAAGTGATCAATTTTTTAGAATAAAACATATGCACTAGATTTGGAACTCTAGTCTCCCTAGTATGTGACAATGGATCTACTTTCATATCCATTGAAATGATAAAATGGGTATATGATAATAGTATTATTATAAAGTTCTCATCCAATAATTACCCTCAAGGTAATGGAGTATCTGAATCAACAAATAAAAACTTGATGAAAGCAATAAAGAAGTCTACAATAGACAAACCTAGAACTTGGCATAAGCTTCTCAAATATGCCCTTTGGGTAGATAGAATATGAATCAATCAAGCCCTGAAGGCATCACCATTATTTTTGGTGTATGGCCAAGATCCCATCTTCCCTATCACCCTAAAGTTACCTACATATAAGTTCATGCAAGAATATATGGAAGAAGATCAGAAACTTGTAAATTCAAGACTGTTAGACATTGTTTAGATGGAAGATGCATGAGAAGAATTTATTGATAAATTTAGCAAACACTAGACCATGGTGAAGAGGTGGTTTGATAAGAGATCAAAGGTAAAGGTATTAATACAAGGAGACTTAGTTATTATTTGGGACAAGGCCTCTAAACCTAAGGGAAAGCATGAAAAGTTCACATCTCTATGGATAGGTCCTTACTAGATTGTTGAAATACTTGGGGACAACACCTTCAAGCTGAAAGACCTACAAGGAAAAGAATTCATATTGCTCACCAATGTGAAGTACCTGAAGCATTAATTTTTTTCTACTCCTCTTGGGGTCTTCATGGATTAAATCTATAAGATGAATTATAATTAGTGTAGGTAAACTAGTTTAATTTCTTTCTACTCTTTCTTTTATGTCCCTTCTTTGTATATATGTTTGTGCATATTTATTTTGTTTTTGTTTTCTTTCTACTTGTTTGCTTTCTTTGTTTTGTCCCTTACTACTAATAAGTCCTTTTGGTTAACCCTCAAATTAGAGTTTATTTAAATGCCTTGTAAACTCCACAAGTTCATAAATACATGTATGTATCTTGGACATTTGTTGATCATGGGTGTTTAATGCAATCTGATATGATAATTTAAAGGAACTAGTAAGTATTGGTAGATAGGTCAACTATTCTATGAAAATTTGAATTGTATTTTGATCTAAATTTGGTTTCAAAAAGAATTGCACAAGTGGGATGAAATATTGAATTATTAAAGTATAGTCATAATTGCACTTAACAAACATACTTGCCTAGGACAAAAGTTGCAATCATAGGTGATTGTTTTAGGATCAAACACTTGACCAAATCTGTAAACTTGGCTAACCTGGTTCCCAAACTTTGTTAAAAATCCTAAATGGTATTAAAAATATAAAAACATGACCTTATTGAAAAATCAAAAGCTTTCTAAGCAAAGGTGATTTTAGTAACTTCCATCAGGGCTATGGACACATGGATGGTAGTATAGCAAGGTCATGAGTGGAGCCAAAGGCATCTTTATCAGGGCTATGAACACTTGTCTAGCAGCAGAGCAATGATTAAGACTTTCCTAAGATAAAATCATGGTACGTAATGAATATCCAAAATGATTTACATCAGCATTAATTATTAAAGGCATGAGACCTAGAAGATGTCTCCTAAACCCCATGGCAAATAGTAGGTGGAATCAAAGAACACACACAACATGGCTAGGTTTTGATGTTTGATCCTAACCCTATAGGTGTAAGGTTTATTTTAACCATAAACTCATTTTGATGACGGAAATGATCAAGTGAAATAAGTAACCTAATTATTTTTATAAACTAGAGTCTCTAAATTCTAACATATTCCTATGTTTCCCTTAAAAGTTGTCATTTATTGAAGTCAACATACCCCCTATTTCTAAAAATTGGGGACCCATGGGTTAAATTGTGAAAAAAATGTATTTTGAAGTTGAAATTACTTTGACCAGAGCATTATTAACATGTTTTACACATTATTTGCATTTTAATATCATCCACCCCTTGGTCTAGTTGGTCTTCCTTGTTCATGGTTCTTCTTTAGCTTTTCTTAACATTACTAACAATGGATCTATATGTTTTAGATCATAGGTTTAATGGATCTCTCCTTGATGGGAACATACCTAGGCTTCATAATTTTAATGATTTTATCTCAATTAGACCTTTTAATAGCCTTTGGTTTGTTTAAAGACAAGTTGAATCCAGGTTCAAGTTTCTTAAAACCCTCATTCAAAAATGCTAGCACAAGATTCCTTTAAACCAAATTTAAAAATTGACAAGAACAATTTACATGGGGACATTTTAAATAGTGCATAGAATTAATCCTAATATTTATATTAAGACTTGGTTATGTTTTTCAACATGACCAAATCTTAATCTAAAAGTTATGTGTTTGGTCCCTTTCACATCCTGATATTTCTATTTACATTGGCATGGTCCAACCTTAATATTATAGGGTCCTTTTCATTTCCTAGCTTGGTTTGACTTTATTTTCAAAAGCTTAGATTAATGTCTTAGTCCTAAGGCCATGTTTTCATTTGTTAACATGAACGATACCTTAGTCTTAAGACTTTATCCTAAATCTTAGTTGCCCTGAGACCTAACTTAAGTTGTGTGCTTGTCTGTAGGATCTATGACCCATGTGCATTCAGCCAAAAAAGATCAAAAAATGTGAGATGGACCTAATGAGTCCAAAGCTTTAACCCACAAGACCAATCATGATTGATCATTTAGATCATGATTAATGGCATGAAGCTAAGCAAATGCCAAAGATGGGACAATGTGAAATCAAAAGGGACCCCCATTGTTATAACATAAACTTAACCTAAGTCTTACCCTAAAGTTTTATTGTATTTATCAATACAATGAAACCTTAGGCTAAAGGCTTATGTTAAGTCCTTTTAAATTATTCGAAGGGTCCATGCCTTATTTTTTGTAGCTTAGCTTATAGACTTTAATCCTAAGTCTTATTCATATTTATTAATACAAGAAAAACATTAGTCTATAATCTTGGTATAAAATTTATATGTTCTCGAGCTTACTTAATCCATTTGTGATTATAGGAACCAATCATAGCCAACTACTTGGATCATGATCAATAGTTCATGCTTATTTAGATGAAGTTGATCAAGCGATGTGTAATGAATCAAAGTTTCCATAGGGCCTATTGTGTTTTATGGGACTCAATTTTGATGTTCTCATGCCTATCATTTGATGTATGTAAGGACATCATTGATGTCCATGAGGTTTTCAAATTTAAGCCCTAATGATACATTGCTAGATCTCAAATTTGATGTTCTCATGCCCATCATTTGACATTCATGAGGTCATCATTGACATTCATAAAGACATCAAATTTAAGCCTAATTGATACATTACTAGAGCTCAAATTTAACATTTTTATGCCCATCATTTGACATCCATGATGTTGTCATTGACATCTATGAGGCTGTCAAAATTAAGCTCATAAACCAATCTCACTTAGATAAATGAACATGTTATTTTCCTTAATCATGATTGAAGTTTTATGCTTCAATGTTAGGATTGGTTTTAAACTAATTGGAAGCTATTTTTAAACCTAAAATTTAAAGTTACATGAGGGACAATTATAAATACCATAGACTTAGCTTGAATATTATCATAAGGTTGAATCATTTTTTTTAACATTAGACCAGACCTTAGCTCAAAACCTTATACTTAGTCTATATATACCCCCATGGTCTTGAGAAATATTTTATGGGATTATTAGAAAGGCTTGATAAAATGTGAGTTCCTATCGCATGAATCCTAGATTAAAACATTTATCCCAAGGTTTGCCTCATATTTATTAGTGTGATAAAAACCATGGGTCAAAAACCTTAAGTTAGGTTCTCTTTATTATATCAGGTCCCTTTTTATTTTGATCTAAGCTTAACCTAAATAATTTAGCCTTAGGATTATTTCATTTTTATTAACATGAAATAAAACCTTAAAAACTAAAGTATTTAACCTAAGTTCTTTACAAATTCCCATGATAACTTAATGTTGAGTTGTGGAGCTAAAAGCTTCACCAATGAGCTAATCTGGAGGTTAATGAGCTACACAGTAACCGACATCAGTCAGAACCAACCAACATCAGTTAGGGGTCAATCGGCATCGATCAAAACCAATCGACATTGGTTAGGGGTCAACTGGCATCAATTAGGGGTTGATCGGCATCGGTCATATTCAGACTGACACTGACTTTTGTGCATTTCCAGAATTAGAATTGCTATTTTTAGGAGAACAACTAGTTTGCATGTAAAGACTAAAATTAGTCTTGAGTCTATTTTTCTAATTATTTTTTGATTTCAATTCTATTTAAGAGACCCATGGGGCAGTATTGTAATTTGAGAAAGATAAGCAAGATCAAGAAGATCTGCAAGAATCAAGAAGATTATTAAAAATAATCTTGTTCCATGATTGTTGTAGCAATCTGATTGTAATTGATTGAGAGAGAGAGAGAGAGAGATCTTGAGGGAGAATTATTGTACATCTTCGAGGTGTGAGGAGAGAGAGATTTCTTCATTGTATTTCCTTTTGGAAGAGTTTAATATAGATTAGTTGTTTCTTGTAGCTCTTATTATTTGTTGTTTCTAATTTCTAGTTACTTATTACTTATGGTTTCAATTTTGTGTTTAGTTGCTTATACAAAAGTAATCAATTATACTCTAAGATACTAACAAGTGGTATCAAAGCTATGTGTATACACTAACAACTGGTATCAGAGTGTGTTAGTGTTTTTTGATTATAGAATTCACTCACAGGGGTTTCTGATTGAGTGGGAGTAAAGCAATGGCAGAAAAAAGTAAACTAAGAATGAAGAAATTCAATGGCAAGAATTATCAATTATGGAGGATGTAGATTGAAGATTATATGTATCAAAAAGATCTGTATTTACCATTGGGTGGGGTTTTAAGGAAGCCCACAAATATGGAAGATGAAGAATGGAATGTTCTTGATAGAAAGGCTCTTGGATCTATAAGGTTGAACCTGGCAGCTTTTGTGTTTTCCAACTTATCATAGGCAAAGACAACGGTAGAGTTAATGGATTCTTTGGTAAATTTATATGAAAAACCCTCAACTTCGAATAAGGTATATCTTATGAAGAAATTATTTAATTTGTAAATGGAGGAAGGTGGATTTGTATCTAGTCATCTTAATGATTTCCAAACAATAGTAAATCAGTTGAATTCAGTCAAAATAGTTTTTGATGATGAAATTAAGGCTCTCTTAATCTTATGCTCTTTACCTAAAAGTTGGCATAGTTTGGTAATGGCAGTTAGTAATACTGCATCTGATTCAAATATCTTGAAAGTTGATGATGTTATTAGTGTAATCTTGAATGAAGAAATTCACAAGAAAAGCACAGGGGAAACATCAGGTAATGCTTTAAGTGTTGAAAGTAGGGGAAGGCAAAGAGAGAAGGGCAAGCAAGAGAAATCAAGGTCAAAGATGGGAAGTAGATCCAAATCCAGAAATGGAAGAATAACCTATTGGAATTGTGGAAAGAAAGGGCATGCAAAGAAAGATTGTTGGTTGAAGGATAACAAATAAAATTAGCATGAAGGTAATAAAGAAGCAAAAGTTGCAGGTATTGTTGCATAGGATGCTCTTATATTTTCTTTGGATAATAAAGTAGAATCATGGGTTTTAGATTCTGGTGCCTCTTTCCATACAACCCCAAATAGAGAATTTTTCAATGATTATGTCCATGGAGATTTTGGAAAATTTTATTTAGGGGATGATGAGCCTTGTAAAATTGTTGGCAAAGGAAAAGTGCAGTTGAAATTGCAGAATGGAAACACATGGGTGTTGAAGGATGTCATGCATGTACCCATCTTGAAGAGGAATTTGATTTCTGTAGGAAATTTAGGTGATGAGGGTTGCACAGTAACTCTCACAGCTAAATCTTGGAAAGTTTCCAAGGGTGCACTTGTATTAGCAAAAGGTAAGAGAGTAGGTACACTTTCTCTATCTACTTGTATTACTGATTATTCTCCTTCTATTTTATCTACTTCAGATGTAGATGCAAAGTTGTGGCACTATAGGCTTGGTCACATGAGTGAGAAGGGAATGAATGTTCTTAAGTTCAAAGGTAAGCTTTCAGATTTGAAAAGCATAGATCTAGATTTCTATGAGCATTGTATTTTTGGAAAATAGAAGAAAGTGAGGTTTCTCAAAACTGGGTCAACAAAGAAGAATCACAAGTTGGAGCTTGTTCACACAGACATGTGGGGACCATCTCAGGTAGTTTCTATTGGAGGATCATAGTATTATGTTTCTTTCATTGATGATGCTACAAGAAATGTATGGGTTTATTGCATAAAGAGGAAATCTGATGTTTTTGACATATTTAAGAAATGGAAAGCTTTGGTTGAGAATGAAACAGGTTTGATATTGAAGTGCCTTAGATCTAACAATGATGGTGAGTACTGCAGCAATAAATTCAATAGTTACTATTCTATGAGTGGAATATGCAAGGAAAGGATGGTTCCAAGGACACCTCAGCAAAATGGAGTTGCTGAAAGGATGAATAGAATAATAATGGAGCGTGTACAGAGTATGAGGTTACATGATGGTTTGCACTTACAGTTTTGGGTAGAAGCTGTAGATACTATAGTTTACTTGATTAACAGAGGACCTTCTACTGCATTGGATGGTGGAATTCTAGAAGAGGCTTGGACAGGTAAAAAGGTAGATCTTTTATTTCTTAGAGTTTTTGGTTTTGAAGCTTTTGTGCACATTGATAAAGAAAATAGAAAGAAGCTGGATGCTAAATCTATGCAGTGCACTTTCATTGGTTATGGTTTTAGAGATTTTGGATTTCAGTTGTGGAATTTTGAAACTAACAAAATTATTAGAAGCTGTGATGTAGTTTTCAATGAGAAGGTGATGTATAGTGATCAGCTCAAGAGGCTGAATAATTCTGAGTAGGGCAATCTTGATTTGGAAGAGGTTATGATCCAAAATGAGCTTGTAGGTAAAAATCATCACTCACAAAAAAACACAGAGACCAATGTTGGTCAGGTGAAGACCAACATTGGTCAGGTGGAAACTGATGTCGATCAGGAGGAATAGACATCGGTCGGGTGTAGACCAACATCGATCAGAGATGACCGGGATCAGTCACTGTTAGAAGAAAATTTGGGTGGACAACAAGCTATAAATGAGTCTCAAACACCCATAAGGAGGTCTAAAAGGGTAAGTAAACCTCCAATTCATTATTCCCCTTATTTATACTACTTGTTGCTCACTGATGGTGGAGAACCAAAAAGTTTTGATGAGGCAATGTAAGTAGAATCTAGGAAATAGTGGGAGCATGGCATGAATGAGGAAATTGATTACTTGGAAGAGAACCATATGTGGGATTTGGTTGAGTTACCAGCCAGAAAGAAAGCACTGAAAAAAAATGGGTATACAGGTTAAAGGAAGGAGAGAATGGACAAATGAGACATAAGGCCAGGTTGACGAAAAGCTTATATTGTCTTAAGCATGCTCCAAGACAATGGTATTTGAGGTTTGATAGGTTTATGATAGAGCATGGCTTTATTAAATGCCAATCTGACCATTGTGTTTATTTTAATAGATTGGATACTGGTAGTTATATTATTCTATTACTGTATGTAGATGATATGCTTGTTGTAGGTTCACACATGCAGGAAATTACTGAGCTTAAGGTAAAATTAGCTCACACATTTGCCATGAAGGATTTAGGAGCAGCAAATAAAATCCTTGGCATGAGTATTAAGAGAGACAGGAAAAATCACAGTTTGATTTTGTCTCAAGAGGATTATGTGAATAAGGTGTTGGAGAGGTCTAATATGCAGGATGTAAAACCAGTAAGCATAGAATAGTGTCCTAAATCACATGATGAGGTTGATTACATGTGTAGAGTTCTATATGCTTCAACATTTGGGAGCTTGATGTATGCAATGGTATGTACTAGACCAGATATTGCCCAAGCAATGAGAGTTGTCAGCAAGTTTATGGCCAATCCAGGAAAGGAACACTGGAAAGTAGTTCAGTGGATTCTCAAATATCTGAGAGGGACCAATAGTAGGAATTTATGCTATGGAGGGTCAAACACTTCTCTACATGGGTATGTAGATTCGGATATGGCAGGTGACTTGGATGGTAGGAGAAGCACCACAGGATATGTGTTCACTATTGGTGGAATGGTGGTTAGCTAGATTTCAAAGTTTCAGAAGGTTGTTGCCTTGTCTACTACAGAGGCAGAATACATCGCAATCACAGAGGCTAGCAAGGAAATGATTTGGATGACTCGATTCATGGAAGAGTTGGGAAAGGAGCAAGAGAGTTGTAGATTGTACAGTGATAATCAAAGTGCAATTCATTTAACAAAGAATTCAGCCTTTCATTCAAGAACCAAACATATATAGCTTAGGTACCACTTCATTAGATAGGTATTGGAGGATGGACAGTTGAAGTTGAAAAAGATCCATATGGATAAGAACCCTGCTGATATGTTAACAAAGCCGGTAACAAAGGAGAAGTTGAATCTTCATTCAACTTTTGTTGGCCTTCAAGATTGAACTTGAAGAGGGAGAAATAAGCTAGAGATGTTTAGAGGATGTTGTTGTACAGGTACAGGTGTAGTTGTTTATCTCTAAGTGGGAGATTGTTGAGTTGTGGAGCTAAAAGCTTCACTAATGAGCTAATATGGAGGTTAATGAGCTACACAATAACTGACATTATTCAAAACCAACTAACATTGGTTAGGGGTCGATCGGCATCAGTCAGAACCAACCGACATCAGTTAGGGGTTGATCGGCATTGGTTAGGGGTCAACTGGCATCAGTCATCTTCAGATCGACACTGACTTCTATGCATTTCCAGAATTATAATTGCTATTTTTAGAAGAATAGCTAGTTTGCATGTAAAGACTAAAATTAGTCTTGAGTCTATTTTTAT
This sequence comes from Torreya grandis, assembly GCA_037957365.1. Taxonomy (NCBI): domain Eukaryota; kingdom Viridiplantae; phylum Streptophyta; class Pinopsida; order Cupressales; family Taxaceae; genus Torreya; species Torreya grandis. The sequence continues at coordinate 1,242,199 of JARHVA010000393.1, read as the reverse complement.
AATTATTGTTTGCTTTCAATTATATTTAAGAGACCCATGGGGCAGTATTGTAATTTGAGAAAGATAAGCAAGATCAAGAAGATCTGCAAGAATCAAGAAGATTATTAAAAATAATCTTATTTCATGATTGCTATAGCAATCTAATTGTAATTGATTGAGAGAGAGAGAGAGAGAACTCTTGAGGGAAAATTACTGTACATCTTCAAGGTGTGAGGAGAGAGAGATTTCTTCATTGCATTTCCTTTTGGAAGAGTTTAATACAGATTGGTTATTTCTTGTATCTCCTCTTATTTGTTGTTTTTGATTTCTAGTTACTTATTACTTCTAGTTTCAATTCTGTTTTTAGTTGCTTATACAAAAGTAATCAATTGTACTCTAAGATCCTAACAAGTGGTATCAAAGCTATGTGTATACACTAACACTTAAATTTTTTGCACCTTCACAGGATCGATGGATCACGTCTAATTGGGGCAAGATGATCTGATGGAGTGAGATCACTATGCACTATTCAATGGAACCTTTGAACAAGAATGGATCCACTACATGGCACAAACATGTTCATTATGAGATTGGTAGAGATGTAAAGCTTAGAAGGCCCATGGGATTTCTAGGTGGTTCAACTATGGGGCCCAGTATAAAGGATAGCCAGTGGCATGAAACTAGTAGGATCAAGATCAATGATCCATGTTGATCCACATAGATTGATCCTATAGTTTGAAATAAAATAATTTTTTAAAAATGAAACAGTCAATTTTTAAAGCATTTATGAGTAAAATGTCATGAAAAAGCCAACTGGCTACCACATAGATGCCACCTAAGCAGAAAAGGACAAAACCAAACATTTTGTGGGCTCAAAAAAAGTAAAGGGTATAAATGCAAAAGTCCTAATCAAGTATAAAGAATTAAATCTCTTGAGTACAAACAACCATCACTATTAAATCTTGAAAAAACTTGAAAAAAGCCCTAGAGTCTATAAAATCTCTAGTTTGATCCCAATTTGATCATAGTCAAACTAGAGAGAGCTCAATTATCCCCTGAACAAGTACAAATTGATCAAGAAGTAATTTTTATACCATTAGTGGGAAATTTATAAATATTACAATCATGGTAACATGAAAATAAAAAATAGAGAGGACACAGAGCTATATTTTAATTCAAATGTGGAAGGAAGAGTCTTTAAAAACACTAAACTTAATGCGATATCATTGAACACCAGGGGTAACAACTATCCAAGCTTTTATGGGACATCAAAGAGTTGTAAGAAATAACCGAAGAGGATGAAAATAATCACACAATCCACTAGAGATACTATGACTTGGTCATCATCTACATAGTAGGTCTTCACCATGTAGCTACAAAGCTAGAGGTACTTCATTATATTGATGTTATTTCTCCTATCTTTAAGGATTGTAATATTAATCAAGAAATGATAGTCCATGAATGTAGTTTTAAGAAAGTATCTTACATTTCCCCCATTAAATTTTAAATTTAATACAAACTTCTCATGCCTCAAGTATATTTTCTCATAATTTAGCAATAGTCTAGCTAAAATCACCTAAAAACTACCCTTGCCCCATGGCTATATTCAGGAACCCATGTAGTTTCTGAACCCACTAGAAAGATCCCAATCACCCAATTCAGGGTAAGAATTAGAATGATTATGACTTTGCTTAATAAATTGTTTGGGGCCCCTTCCACCACTTATGTTAGAAAATTTTGGGACCCTTATATATATTTCATGGTTGAAAAGGGACTTACTCTCCTAATAGGTGAAATGATCAGTATTTACCTAAAGCAACAATTCTCTATCATAAATAAGAACATTAAAAATCAATTATTTATGATGTATTATCTTTTAGATGCCCTATTGGCCACTACCCAAATCCCTAAAATCAAAAATTGGTCACCTAATGGAAGGAAAATAGTCTCCTATTACTATTCCAAACTATATATATTCAAATATAGGGACCAAATACAATTCATTTGTGATTTTGTATATCTATCCTTATTTAAGGCTATTATAGGGATATTTATGATGAGGGTAATTCCCTTAATCAAGAAATATGTGGAACTTATTGGGAACCTTTGGTTATATCCTTACTTCACTATAATCAGGATAGAGGGAACCTTATGTCAGCCTCTTAGATTGCTAGTCTATGTACCCACCAAGTTGGTTCAATAGGAGATAGTATACCAATTATTCCATGGTATTGATGATGTATGCAAATAGAAAAATAAGGGGATACTTCATACTTTCCCTTTAACTATTAGTATAACTATGTCACAGAATTGGGATAATGTAGACACCATCTCCAGACATAGAGACTCAATCAATTTATAGCTTGATGATTTAAGGTAGTGGGACCCCTAGGATAATGTTGTGAAAGATTTAAAATCCAAATATATTGAGATGAAATATGAAAATCAACTCAATGTCTATGATATAATTTACATTTCAGCATCTTCATTTTCATAGGTCCTAACAAGATTTAAGAAGCACAATATCAAGCTCAAGGCTAGATTGAAGAGAGATGAGAAGCCAACTGGTAAATATGTTAGATGAATCCTTTGTAATACCATTTTCTATAAGGACCATATTCTATGCCTCCTCCAAAAAAACTAGAGGCAAAAATTGCATAAGGGTCAGGAAAAGAGAGACTTGAAGAAAAATCTGCTGAAGGGGCATTATCTTTTACCCAACCCAAGAAGCTAGAGTCTCTTATTGAATACATTGACATGATTATGTTGGATCCTAAGTAAAAATTATAGGATGCCTTCAAGGCACTATCAAGTGCTTATAGGTTGGATGAAGAGGAAACATAGGAAGCATAACCTCAACCCCAAGTTGAGGAAGCAATAAAGGAAAAGGAGAAGGAGATAGTTTTGGACTTGGTTTTGGTGGTTCCCCTACAAAAGAGAGATGTTGAGCTAGCATTGGTTCTTATAAGAACCAAAAGGCCCAAATTAACCCTCACTCACCCTTTGAGTGAGGTTAATTTGTTCAATGATGAGAACCTTATTCATGGACCAACCATTCTGGAGTGGTTCATATATGCAAAGCTACAAAATTTCCCACTCTACACCATAAATGGGCAATCAAAAAGTCTATTAACATCCATGTTCATGAGGAGATCAAACCATGGATTGTGGAGCTATAGAAAGAATAGAATGAAAGATAAGTGGCTACTCCTAGATATTTAGGTACTTCCCAAATGTAATCCCTAGGGCCTCTAAAATTAACACACTCTTTAGTAAGTGTCCAATTTGACCCAACCACTACTAGATTGGAAAGAGTTATAATAAAAAAACTATGGTGGGTGGAGAAGAATTTAATTTTCAAAATATATAGAAATTTGTTGTCTTGACTTCATTTGGAGGCTAAAGACTAGGTGAGCACCCTATTTGTGAAGAGGATATACTTGAGGTTGCCCCCAGGCTCAAACTGCCTAGCTACAAACTGGCATCAAAGGCATGAAACATTAGATAGAGAACTTGTAGAGGCAGAAGGAGAATCTAGAGAAATGAGTTATTTTGTTTGTTCCTAATGTAATGATTGAAATGTTTGAGAGATCATTAAATGAGATGTTTGACTCTCTAAAGTCAATAAAGCTAAGGCAGAGCACATTGAACCAATAAGATGTAGTAGCTAGGAGTTTAACCACCCAATGTCAAAGTTTTAAGGACAAGACAAAGGATCTAATTAACATCTTGATAGGGGATAAAATCCCTAGTTTCAAGACCATCATCATTACTCACCTCAACACCATCTAGGGGTTGATTATGGATAAAATCAATAGTTTGAGTACATGGTCAAAATTCTTAGAGAGACTCATCAAGGATAATAAAGAGATACTAGATAGAATTAAATGACTCCTAGGGACCATTATTTCAAATCATACAAATCTCATCTCCATGGGAATCATTATAGATGATGAGTTTAAACAAAGGACCACTTTGGTCATGTAGGAGGTGAGGAGAAAGAGATAAAGCATGTCTGGAGGTGACAATAGTAGGATCATGGATATGAGCCTAACTACAAAAGAAAATATAGACAAGATGAGAAGCATTAAAGAGGATTTAGAGAGAAATGATAGAGATCTCGATGACCTAGTTGAGTAAGAGGATGAGTTCCTCCTTGAGCCAACTATCAATTTGAAGTTAGTTGATGAACAATATCAAAAGGAAATGAGAATACTTCATTAGGATTATGGGACTTCATCAACACAGGGTCCACCTATTAGTTAGGAATATTCCCTTTTGTGGAAGCATTATAAATTTTGAAAATGGAATATTCTTTTTTAAAGACATGTATAACTGTTATCACATTTGCCTAAAGGGTCAGTCTTTTTATAAAGTCTAGTGTATTTTAGAAACTTTGTAGAAAGGACAACTATCCTTTACATTTTGTATACTTGTAAGTTAATGCAACTAACCGACATGCTTCCTTGAAGTCTATAAAAGGAGAATTATCATTTGTAAAGGGAGGGAGTTTTTGAGCTACAAAAACTAACATAAACTTTGAATCAATTAATACAAGAAAAAAATTCTAAGAAGATTGTTTCATCTTGTTTGTGTGAATTTTTATTTAGATTCTCTCTCAATTGTCTATTCTAGATCTCAAATTTGAGTGGTTTTTAAGAATTTTGGACATGCATCTTCAATACAAGGTTGGTAATTTGTGAAAATGATAGATTAGTTGAATTTTCTTAGGTTTACTTCATTTTATTTTCTCTACATAAGGATGTGCATAGGATATTTGACTACAATAGTAAATATTTAAAGTAAAGTTTGCTCTTACTTGTATTTATTCATACTATTGTTAAATACTTGCCTGGTGTGTGGTAATATTTGGATGTATGCTATTTCATGCTATACATTGGTTAAATGTATGTTTAATTAGAATTTAAACCTTGTCATGATGTTTGAGGTAGATATCAGTAACATATTTTATTTCTACCCTACCCTTCCTTTTTCTCCTTTTTAACTAGGTCGTTGTAGCTTAGTATCATTGTAAATACTCATTTTATAATAGCCCTAAATTATAATTTGATTACAATTAATTGATATTAGTATATATTACTACATCTTTTACAAATACTAATGAGATGACCAAGATGACTCCCAACCACCAAGTTTTATAAATATTTTAGAACATTTTTCTTGCTTTGCCTCTATTTCATCATAGGTAACTAGATTACCACAACCTGTTACTCATGTTTTGAATTCTTTAAGATCTAAAATGAGAAGTTTTATTTAAACACTAAGAACACATGTCATACACTTAGAGGCATCAATAGATCAAGATGTTATAAATATTTGATTTTAGTATCTGCATTGCACCCTTTTATTCTATTAATGCATAAGGATGAAATTACTAAGTTAAAGGAAATAAATGAACACCTAGGTGTGTAAAACACACCTTGCCTTTGCTTGATCCCACTTTGAGTGTTTTGATAGTGTATTAATTGTAATTAGGATCATGTTATAGTATAAATCCATGCATATAATATAATATAATAAATAATCAAAATAATTGAAAATAAATAGAGCAAAGGAGTAAACCTATGTTTCGATGCAACCATGTTTCCCCTTTATATTTTTATTGGTAAAGATGATTACTTATGAATAATTGGAGCTGAGAGAGGTTCATAACTAAAACTAAATATTTTTAGGGGGTGATTGGAAAGTATTATACCCCCAATCTAGTGTAAGTATGAGTCGTGGCATGAATATTAAGATCACTAAATCTCAATTACAAAACTCAAGTATGAATATATAATATAGTGAGGGTAACTTATTTAATCAAATCATTATATAAATATGAATAATATTTGTGATTTAATCAACCTAACCTATAAATTTGGTTAGGTTGAATGGTTTTATAAATTTAACCAATAAAGAGAACTAACTATTGTAGATAAAAAAAGGTTCAATAATAGTACTTATTGGTGTAAAATGATGCTTCCTTATGATAGTATCTAGAGATATAATTGGTAAAATTACATTTTTTATGCACTTGCATGGATTATACACTTCTAATATGTCTCAAACTGAAGTGTGTGTGTCACAAAGATGAAAACTATATCTCAAATATATAAAAATTTGGTGCAATGTATAGGATTTTAACCCAAGTGTATATATGAATCAAGTAACTACTATGCAAGTGTGAAAGTCATGTATTTTTGACATGACTCTAATATAATCTAGAGATGCTAAGAATTGATTAAGTGTGGAGGTCATTTATTTATAGCATGCACTCATTAAAATCCATAAATTGTGTAAATGTGGAGATTAGGACTTTATGACATGTTCCCATGTATAAGGCCCCCATTTTGAGGTGAGTAAAATAGAATTTGGTAGTTACCTTACCTTTAAATTTATAATATAACCATATCATATGTGTATTAATCATGTAGAATAAATGATTAACATGTCTACATAGATATATCAATGAAACAAGAAGTATATGATCACATCAAGCCCTAAGATGCATGATATATATTATCTCAATGTCTAAAAAATATCAATACAAGCTCAAAAAAAAATCAAGCACACTCACAAGATCACTCAATATAATGCAAAATAATGGTCCAATTAGATCTCATACAAGGGGAATGCTCATATGTTACATAATCAAAATGATATGACATATTCAAATGTCCAAAAAACATACAATGGCACATGCACTAATTAATAAGAAACATATTCAAATGTTACACAAGAAAGATAATATCAAATAATGAAATACACTCAAGGAATTTAAAATGTGAATAAATGAGGTATATGTAACCAACATAAGTATATCAAATAATATGTCATGTAATATATGAGCATGAGTATAGAAATATGGAAGCATAGTATATAATATCAAACATGATAATGTAAAAAACATCATAGAGGATATGTAACTTATATAAATCATGATCAAGGAATCATATTACCTAAATGTATTATATGATGTGGGTAGAGGAGAGGTCCAACATATGTATGTGCATATATCATGGGTTAATGGTATGCCTTTTTCACACTAAAAAATGTGTGAAACATGTATGCGTATTGAAATGAAATGATATGTTATCTAATATAATGAATCAAATAAAATAGGTGCCAAGATTTAGTAAACATAGGAATGCTTAATATTTTTTGTATTTTTGAATTTTTTGAATGTTTTTGTATTTTATTGAATATTTGATTTTTTTGGTTTTTTTGAATATTTAATTTTTTTTGGTATTTTTTAGTTTTTAATTGATATATAAAAAATCTATGGACAAAGTAAAAGTGTTACTAGAATCCAACGATCTCATCAAGGGTATGTATTTGTGAAGGCCTTGTATCATGTGTGTTATATTCATATGCTAAATAATTAGTATCATTAGGATCATAATCATCAATGTAATCATTATCATAAACTACATGTAACTTATTAGGTTGTTCTTGAATGTGTGATATATCATTTTGAGCATATATGTATGCAAAACACATTGCAACATAGATTGGATTTTCCTTATTGAAAGATTGTTTTACTTGGGCATGTTCATAATTTTTGAAATGTTGTATCTCATTATGCACTAGAAAAGAGTCATGTATATTTGATTGAACACTAGGAAAATATGTAATTTGTTCATTTAATTATTTATTTGAGGATGAAAGCATAGATTTTGTAGTATTGCCTTTAAATTTTTGTTCATCTATGCATGAAATAGATATGATATTTAGATCCTTGAAAACCATAGTTGAAACCTTTAGTTTTTTAGGCATATCTTTATTTGAAAATTCCTTTATTAGAAACCCTATTTTTAGAAAGCTTATTTTCTTATCTTGAGTTTTATCTTCCAACTCCTATTCTTGCTCTTTTTATAACATTACCTTTTGTAGTTGTTCCTTTTCATTTTTATATTTTTGTAATATTGTTTGGTCTAACTTTACCTTTTGAATATTTTATTACTTTAATTTTTTTATTTGAAACTGTTGTTACTCTTAAACCATTTTTTTTGGCACTTTTGTTTTAGGATAGGCACTCATAATGTGAGTAGATTTCTTGATTGATGTATCTATTATCAAACCATCATTATCAATTTTAATCTGTGTTTTGTTCTCCAAGATAAAATAATAGTTTTCATGATATGCATTCATTATATTATATGTGCAATAGTATTTTGGTCATCTAAGAGGATGAATAATAATAAAATTGATCATTTTGTTTCAAAACATTTCTATAAGGATTTGACTTGGACTCTCATTATCCTTTCATTCACTTTTTTAATTACTAGTTGTAGATGAATTCTACTTTATCTTATTTTTTTAACATAAAACCTTATTAGGCAAAACATTCTTATATGAGGATGAAAACACATGACTAACTTTAGAATGTTTTTGATTATATAGGTATGTAATATGATATTCCAATAATGCAATCTTTGAACTGAAATTATTGTATAACTCTTTGATGAACTTGATTATAGTGACAATTTTATATTTTAGGGTTTCATAAGCACAAAACCTAGGTACTATAGATTTAATATACATATACATAATATATATAGGAGATATGTGAGGTGGATGGGTTGAGGAAAGATATATTGATTACATTTATTTGAAACCATAGGATGGGCCACCTTACCCATTGAAAAAGTGATAGTCTGGACCTAGTTATATGGATGGTAGTTATCACCCTCCTTAGGTTGAGGAAGAGGAAGAGGGTCAGTATCATTTCAATAATATGTGTAAAAGGATATTAAATTTTTATCTTATTTTAAAACACTATCTTTATATTGATTGAAATAAATCATTCCAAGATCAATTACTAAAATAATGAATCATAAACAAAGAGTGAGATTAAATTAATATAAATATATATCATACCATAAAAGAAGTGAGACACAATATTTTCCAATTATGGAAATCATCAAATGGTAAATCCACAATATATTAGAAGACTTGTAAATAATTAAACTTAAAGTACAATACCAATTAGAAGCCAAAAGAAAAGAGATAAGATTACTAGAAAAATATTACTAGAGAAATATTGTTTTTATAAGTGAGGAGGAGAGGGTTATTTAAATAAATAAAGAGAAAGTATGAGTAAAAAAAAAGAATCCCATCATGACCTCATAAGGCATCCTTGGTATGATCCAAATGTCATATTACCAATGAGAGTTGAGGGAAGTGTATGACATGTGGTAGGAGGGAATTACTTGTGCAAGTAAGTCCCAAACCCTACAAGTAGATAAGAGAGCTGAGAGACACCTCATAAATCTAAGATAATTAAAAATTATAATAATAATAAATGTAAATGTAAAAGATACTTAAGATAAGCCTAAATTTATCCCAAATAAGGTTAATTTCCAAAACTCCCCCATAAACTTAATTTAGGGTTTTAAAAGTGGAGAAAACCTTTTACAAATAAGGAAGGGATCTAAAATTACATAATACTACCCTTAATATATACTTCATTCAATAGGAATTACAATGGTTTTAGAAATAAATGAGAAGAGAAGGTGTCACCAAAATTCACAAGGATTAAGGTTTAACCATCAATAATATCCAAGAATCGTATTCAGATAATATATTAAATTTGAAATTGAACAAGAACCAACACAAAGGAAAAATGATCCACTAAAACTTACAATACAAACAAGCTAACACCAATATTTCATGTTGAGTAAACAATATTCCATATTTATATGATCTACATATAAATAAAGAAGATCTAATAAAGGTAAAATTAAGCTAAAGGCAACTTCTATCATAAAGTGTGAAATCCTACACAAAAATAAGTTATTCAAAATGAGAAATCTAATGAAATCATATTTCCTTTGAAACATAAAGGCAAATAATGCATAAAAAAGTTTGAGTTAATCAAAATAGATACAAAGCATATGTGTCACTTGAAAAATACATTATATGTGAAGCAATTGAAAAATTATCACATGAATAAATATGAAAGTATCTAGAAGATACATCATATTAAGTTATCCAAAAATTGGTAACATCAGAGTTAGGTTTTTTAGTCATTTTCCAAAATGCAGAGTGTTATGAATGGAATTATCATAATTTATTCATGGATGAATTTACAAAATTTAAAAATAGGATGTCCATGTTTACCATAATGCTCAAAAAATTTATAAATTTTAACCAAATAATCATCATAAATAACATTATAATCAAAATTTTTTTCGTGATAAGTCCTTCGGTGTAGAGAACAATACGATGTCAAATTCATGTTAAAAACATTGGAAGCATTAAATTCAAGACCTTTATGATTTGAATTATATTTTAAAAAAATAAGTTTAATTATAAAATTTTCTCACTTACCAAGACCACCACCCAAGTAACCCATAATTTTCATGATTTTGAATATAGTGTTGGTAGAAGGAATGTTCAAAGGAGTGTGTTTATAGCCAGAGTAAATTTCATCATCTAAGTAATTTTCTTGTGTAAAATATGCAAGGTTAAAATTTAAATCATTAAAATATTTTTTCATTTTATTCATTATGTAATGAAAATTATTTTGAAATAAATTATTCTAATATCAACTATTAAAATAATGAATCATAAGGAAAGAGTATACAATGAAATTAATATAAATATAAAAAATACAAAAAAGAGTTGAGACACAATAATTATCAAGTGGGGAAATTTTTAAATAGATAAAATCCCCATAATATATTAAAATCCTTATAAAAAAGTATCTCTAAGTTAAATTTCAATTATAAAATGGGAGAGAGAGAGAGAGAGAGAGAGAGAGAGAGAGAGAGAGAGAGAGAGAGAGAGAGAGAGAGAGAGAGAGAGAGAGAGAGAGAGAGAGAGAGAGAGAGAGAGAGTGGCATCAAGACAAAAGAGGCATCAAAAAAATGTAATATTAAGATTTTTATATAAGATAAGAGGAGAGGGATCTTTAAATAAAGTAAGATTAAGTATGATGGAGTTATAATAATTAAATCATGACCTTATAAGTCCTACTTGGTATGTGCCAAATATCCTATTCCCAAAGATAGTGGAGGGAAGTGTGTGATATGTGGAGGGAGAAGTTATTTGTGCAAGTAACTCATAAATCCTACAAGTGCACAAGAGAGGTGAGAGGCACCTCATAAATTTGGTATAAAGTGTATCTAAAATAATAATAAATTCACACCTAAAATAGACTTAGGATAATCCTAAAGATCCTAAATTTAACCCAAATAAGGTTAATTTGTAACATTAAACAATTTAGTTACTCCAATTGATTATATCTCTTATTGATTTAAAAATGTATGGGAAATAACAAGTATTACCATCATATATTATGAAATGAATTAAGTAATATATTTATTAATATTAAACATTATTTATTTATTTATGATTGATTAATAAAAACAATAAATTAGAAATTAGGAAGCCCTATGTCAAACTAGGGTTTTTTATAAGTAGAATCAAAGGTTGGGTTCACCAAAATTATAACCTTTTTGTGGTAATATTGCATGAAGGTTTAAATGGGGTAGAATATCCTATAGATAATGGTGGATAAAAATATTCTATATTAGGTTGATTAATTTCAAACTTATATAAATGAATATTCTAAATTAAAATACTGAGATTTGCTAAATATAGAAAGTACCAAATTTAAAATATGTTTTATTAATTTAAATGCCCGAGAAAATGATACTTATCTATATTTATAATTCATAGGGATATAATTTTTACATAGGTATAATTTTTCATAATTAATATTATGATATAGTTGTCAGATTTTGGAAATGACATTTATAGAACTGCAGACACTACCGTTGACCTTGTGACACTGCCATCAATGCTACTATCCATCCTATGACACTATTTTCTAGTAATAAATATGTGTTTGATTATGATGCAACTAAATTTGATGTTTTGGGTTTTATATATCCTTTATTTTGATGCACTTAGATCTAAAACATTGGTTATATATATTTACTTAGGATGTGTTTTCTAAAAAATGGATTAGTGGGATCACAATGTCAAGTTTACCTAAAATACCCCTCTCTTAATGAGCAATACCTACATAGATAATATTCCAATGAAGGCCTCATACTTATGTAGATCTCCCATATGTGTGGGATTATGTGTGAACAATGGTGTAATATGTTATATATAAATGCATGCAATGATTTATATTTTAACTTGAAAAAAAAACACTCATGGGCTACTCTTTTAATGCTTTAAACCTTTTTTATGTATGTTCCTATGAATTATAAATAAATAAGGATTAATAGGGCATAATAAATCAATTGTGTGATTTTCGTAAAGAGCCTTGGTAGATTTTTTCTTGGTATTTATTATATGATCAATGAAAAGGATTATACTTTTATTTATACCACATATTTTGAAAATATATCACGGTATGGTTCAATAAGAAAAATGGGCCAACCCATAAGTTTTGAATAATTTAAAATTTGGATGAATTTTGATGATTGGACACTACATAAGGATATGGAAACTAGCATAGATGTTAGTTTCTCTATGTGGTCGGTAGTGTTTAGAAGCATAGAAAATAGTTGAGGATCTGAAACTAAAAGAGAAGGATGCATATCATGTTTTGAGATTTTTATACAATATAAGATATCTGGGTCATCATAATGATAAGTTTAAAAATATAAGATAAATAATTAGGCATAGTGAAATGGATAATCCAGGTCTTTTGGTAACATGAAGGTCTATAATATAAGGTTAGAGCCCCGATTGGTATTTGTCAAATGTACAAGACTGAGATGTTATAAATATTAAGGGGTGAAACATATTAATATTGGAAATTTGTTAGAAATTCAAAAACATTGAAAAAGGTAAAAAACAAATATGTTGATTTATATATGCTACATATTCACTTGTTCTATAGGTTTTTCATTATTCATGATTTATAGATATATGTTTTTCATAGTATTTATTGAATGAGTTTTATGTAGGCTCACTAGTTATATAATACCTAAATTTCACATTATATTCCCACATCTTAGAGGGTTCAATTTATTTGGCAATGTGTCTTATCTTTGAGTCATTGCCATTTCAAAGGATTATTTCATGATGATATTTATCCTTGCTTATCCTTTTCCATTTTGAGTTATGTTATTGCATATTATACTATTATATTATACATCTATTATCCCATGTATATTTTACATTACTTGTTACATTGTTACATTAACTATTTGTGCATGACTACTTGATTTTGAGTACATGCATTTCCCTATTTATGCATCTTGTTCATAGACGATCATCTTGTCTTTATGTTTTGTGAGTCACGAAGTTAGTCAAGAAATCTAATTTTAAATTCACTAAATTTGGTGTGGTCACTAACTTTATATTGTCCTAACTTAAGTATACTATACACACTATATTGTTTACCTTTATGTTAAGTGTACTTATTTGGTTCTTATATTTCCATGGTGGTCACCATGCCAAAGGAATATTTTATTTATTATGTTCTCATTTTTATCCTTCCCATATAGTTTCATGTTTATTAATGAGATATATTAATCAATCCTATTTTTAAATTAAAATTTTACATGATCTATTATTTCATGACTAGATATTAATTCAAAATTTAAATTATATGATAATTGTTTTTAAAATGAAATTGATTTCCATATGTTAAGATATTAACACACATTAAATAGCTTATTTTTCCTAATGTGTGAGAGAATTTTTTTGATAACATATGCTATGGATAATAACACGTGATGAATAAATTATTTTATATCACATATGTTACTTTTAACATGTGTATTTTGAATTGTGTTATCATGGGAACATGGACTTCATCCCTCACCTCAAAAAGGGACAATATATAAAGAAATTTTCAATTTCAAGATTGAATGAAATGATTTAAGATGAGCTTAATTATCTATTTATTTGATCAATAATTGGATTGGCTTGAGTGACTCCTAATATATTATTATTCCTATGTTGCAACCATTTTAAAAAAGTCTAGGATGTGTGCATTAGGCATTGGTGACTCTCGCGATAAACTTTTGGGTTCTATTTTCAACATTGATGGAAAGTCTAGAGATAAAACAACTACAATAGAATTTGAGGGTAATATAAAACATGTGTATTATGTCTTATGATTTATCTCAATTTTGATAACTAATTTAAAATTTTCAAATTGAAAAATATTCAAAGTTCAAAAAATTTACATGTATATCATGAGTAATTTAACTACTTGTAGTGATTGTCACTTATTTCAAGGAAAATAACTAATAAAGTGTGGATGAAAACTTATCAAGATCAAAATTAAAACCCTTAATTACTCCCTAATTAGGTGAAGGTATTTATTTAAAACTACTTACATTTATACTTTTATGTACACATACCCATGCCAAAGAGGGGGAATTACATAGACACCCAAATTTATCACCAAACCCTTATTCTCATTTTTTATTCCAAATTCAACTAATTTTGAAAACTTTTACATTTTAACCCAATTCTTGGGTGATTCTAACCTCACAAAATTATCTATATGGTCCATAGAGATTAGAATTATCTCAATATCTATCCAAATGTATATATTTATACATTTGGAATATATATTATTCATTAGCTAATCCTACCTTAAAAATAGAGCATAACTTACTCCTAGGTAAACTCGTACCTATATGATCCCATCATAGACAAACCCATACCCATACCATATGTGTGTATATATTTTAGCTTTAGGGTTTGTCTCTTTGTTACTAGTTATCATGAGACTTAACCTTTCCCACTTTTATTTTTAAGAGTTATTTGACATATTTTATTCATCCTAAATCATATTATAAATACAAGGTCTTACTAAGCTGTTTGAGACTTAAGAATCTAAAATGCAAGGATTTAAAAGAGAGGAGGAAAATTAATGACACCCACCATCACTAATGGCTAAGCCTATATCCAAAATTATCCATTCATGTGTTTATTCATTGAATAAAATCCTACACACTTTCAAAATTTATTTATCTTGGTCTCTGTCAACATCCCTTGAGCGAAAGGAGGGTATTTAGAATTTCATAGTGCAATTTATCACTTTTATGGAAGATAAGGTTGAAACCATTACTCAAAATATTTCATTCATACACCACAATAACTATATGTGGATCTAATTTTGAGTCTAAACACCTAAATTTGGTACCAACCAATCCTTTATGTCATTTATAGAAACTTTGTATGCATAGACCATTGTCAAAAAATGAGGTATCTATTTGTGCAATTTAATTGAGTATTTTCATCTATTATGGTCTATTATTTTTTAAATTGGTTATTTATCTCAAATTTTGTTCATGGGTATCCCTAATATTGGTCTTTTATCTTCCTAGACAAGTCTATAATATTTCGATAGGATTAGCTTGTAGCCCTATCTATTTAGCACAGATTTGTCCAAGCATAATTTTTGGAATTTTTTTCTGTCACATTTCATTTTATTCCTTTTTTTTTACCATTAGGTATTATATTAGGTCAAAATTTTCATGTCAATCATCCCCAAATTTAAAATCAAAACATCTATAAATACAAGTTTTATCTCAAGCATTAAGGATGGTTCTTGTCACTCTCAAAATCTATTCAAATATTTTAATGTTTTATTTGTAGGTCTATTGAAGTTATATTCAAGGATAAATTCTAATCTATATTTATATTTAAGGATAAATTCTAATCTACATACTTGTGCCAAGGGTAAAATAGGAGAACAAACATCCACACTTTCACTCACCATTCCACACACATATAGGTGGGATAACTACATTTGAATTTGAGCCATCTTTAAAGTCATAAAAATTTAATGCAGCACTTGGTAATTCAATGGGGATTGACCAAGGTTATTCCAACTTAATTACTTCCACCTGATCCCCCCTTATTTTATTCC
This sequence comes from Torreya grandis, assembly GCA_037957365.1. Lineage (NCBI taxonomy): Eukaryota > Viridiplantae > Streptophyta > Pinopsida > Cupressales > Taxaceae > Torreya > Torreya grandis. Next base: position 1,226,358 of record JARHVA010000393.1, on the reverse strand, counting down.
ATTTTGTTTTGTGTAGGAAATGAGGGTTCTATCATTTTAAGTACTTCATGTGATATTTTAGGTTTGAAAATGCATCTAATGCCTTGATTAATGCAAGTGTAGGTGATGAAATAATTAGTTTGGTATCACAATCAACATGGATAAGTCCTCATCCAATGGATTCAAGAGCATGACATTGATATCCATTTATAATATTTAAGATTAGAGATATCTTAGACATCTACCTCTGATGTGTCATTTCCAAAATTGGGCTTTTTTTTTTGTCACCTATCATAGGCAACTATGAAAATTCCCTAGTCAATGGACTCAAACACACTATGTTGTAATCCATTTAATGTAGACCTATCTGGATTCCATTTTTTTTCTTGATTCTAATCTTGAGCTTGTGCATTCACCTCTTATTCTAATTTCCACTATCAAATAGTCAAAATAGTTCATACATATCCATGTGCAAGATAAGTATATATCCTATTAATGTTTTCCAAAAATGATAACTTTAAATAATAAATATTTTTCAAAATCATAATAGTTAAACATTGTACATATTTACACCTACTAGAATATATTAATTTTTTTTTTAAATTAAAAATAGGGTAAAAAATATCGATGAACCTGAACTATTGTTTTTGAGACCTTGATTTTATAAGTTTGATTTTCAATTTCATTATATTTTTGATTTAATTTCCTAGAAATAGTGCTCTAATAGTTTTAAAACTCATAGGAGTTATATTTATGGGAAAAGTGGTCATCAGTTTTACCAAAGTTGTGTTGTGAGAAGAAATACCCAAGTACTCAAACCATTAGATAGTATTATTCAAAAAAATTAGTTTTCATGTACCTCACAATATATCATAGATTCCAAAGGTTTTAGATTCCACCATATGAATCCTTCAACCATTTTTTCTTGTATTGAAATAGTAATGGGTTAACTTTGGGAAGATACCCTCAATGTACCTTAGATATGGGATAGTGTAGATATGGAAATAGAGGAATTCCATAGTTAGTGCATTTATGGTCATGTTCACTATTTATGACTAGTATCAATATATCTAAGAGCCTATAAGGCAATCAAACCTTGCCCAGTTTCACCCATTCATATCCGCTCTTTTGTATGATTAGTTTTTGGCAACATTGAACTTGATAATTGTCATATTTTCCATATTTTGGATTAACAAGTATATAATGGCTTATAAATATTAAATTTCCAATGGTGTTCATCCTTTATATTTCATATTCTATAGCAATGCTACACCTTATGCACATGATAGTGAATGATATAATTATCATACTTGTACAATTTATTATGATTTTTAAATTAATCAAAAACATGATAAATATGATTATGATTATAAAATCAAGATAAATGGTATAATAATGAATAATATAGTGAAGAGGAAAATCAGTTAACTAGTCTTTAAATTTCAAAATAAAATCCTCCATAGTATTCTTATTTTCATAACACAAAACCAAAATATAATACTAGTAATACATATATTCTCTCTCTTAATCTCTCACAAAGGTCAAAATGTGAAGAATCACTATTTATGACATCTTGTACCCTTTGAATTTTCTCTTGAACTACATAGCATTAATCAATACAAGTTACAAAGTATACCCCTCATATATAAATAGCAAAAGATAGAAGTGATTGTGATAATCCCACTCTCTCTTTATATAAGGTAGATGATGTAGATGCACATGACATACTAGATGATATGCAAGATTGTGATAGTATATTTCCTCCCTTGGAAGCAATGAATAATGATATAAATTTATCTGCCTCTCTTAAAATAGTATAAGATGCAAATGAATGTGAATTAAAAATATAAAATGGAATTATGGTTTTATATTTACAAAGTAATGATAATGATTTTTTTAAAATAATTCTCAAGATATTCAAGTGAATTTCAAGAGATCACAAATTCACAAGATTATCTGTTCTTTAATAAGTCACTCAAATCAAATAAATAACTATGTCATGTTTCTATTTATGTAAAAATTCTAAATGATAAACTATGCAATGATCCTCAAGTTTGTGCTAATGTTATTTTAGAATGTAATTATAAACCATCCAATGAAATTTTTCATGATCCTCTTATACCAATGTTTCAAATAGATAATATATTGAAATCCATGAGTTATCCTTTACAAGCCACTACCATTCATATTGGTCATATTATCTCCATCATGCATGTTATTGAGACCTCCAAAAGCAATTTCTTAATCTCATGCTACAAACTAGATCACATTATTTGAATAGTAAATATAATATTATCATAGAATAAACACTTTCATGAGATGTATATAAGAATTCATATCCAAATGATTTTGGTATGCCTAAACTATTATTGTTTGATGGTTGCAGAGGACCTTCTACTCATTCAAATCAATACACCCTTTATTTTAGGCAATGGGGGATTGACAAATGTATTTTACTCAAATATTGTCATATAAGTCTCATAGAAGATGCTTCAACATGGTTTTATAGTTTACCTAATGGCTCCTTATCTACCTCCAAAACATTAGAGGATGCATTATTATCTAATTATCATAAATGTATGGTACTTAAGATCACATTAGAACATCTAATTTTTTTGAAACAAGGTCACAATGAGCTCATTTAAGACTACATATTATGGTTCAAGGATACTTTGCATTCTTTAAATTATCAACACTAATAATTTGAAAAGGAATTTATATTCAATAGGGGTCTTTTATCTCCATTTAAATAAAGAGTCATTCATAAGTTTAAATCTCTTTTAATAAATTATACATGGATATGTACAACTATGTATGATTCAAATTCCACAACATAAAAATCTACTAAGTCATAACCATCTTAATACAAGCATTTATCAATAAATAGCATAATAAAAATTTAATTTCTATAATAAAGAAGATAGTTTAAGTCATTCATATGATATATGAGGAACTTGAGGTAGTCCCTATCAAGGAACAACAAGTCAAGGTACTCAATAAATGGAAGGAATTGGTTTATAAAACACTACCTAAAGTAAATAAATCTAATTTTAATAATAAGAAACCACTAAAATTTGATAGATTCATAGATAAATAATGTGAAATATTACATATTTTGTTGGGAAAAAAGTTAATTACTCTTCATTCTAATTATTATTATCTTCGTCATCACCGTGACTACACAAAAGGCAAGTAATTTTGTAGTTATCATGGTATTAATGAACATCAGGATAAAAATTAGTATGCATTGAGAGAAAATATTACACAATTAGTAGATTAAGGGTTAATTACATTTCAAGGCAATGGAATCAACAAGGAAGACACAAATATCCATGATAATAACATATCTTAGATTATAAAACATGGATACCAAAGCAAAATCATCTACATCTAGATCAAGACTATGAACATGTAACACAAACTTTAAAAATGTTAAGAACACCAACATTGTCAAATACATGGGCCATAAATAATTAATATAGGTACAAATGAATAGATACAATATCACATGATAACTATGAATTCTAATCAAAATGGTGAATAATTTATATTTCCATCAGGATGGATAATTTGTTCTATAGTTTTAAATTTAAGTTAAACACATACATGTCTAAAAAATATAAAACCATATTTCATTAAAAATATCATAATCAAATATCTAAATTTTCAATATTAAATATCATCACATGATCTAATCTATCAAATTAAAATACAAATATCAAGAACGTATACAACATCAAAATTCCACATGAGTCCAATATAAGAGAAAATATACCAAAGAATGTGTGTGTGTGTGTGTGTGTGTGTGTGTGTGTGTGTGTGTGTGTGTGTGTGTGTGTGTGTGTGTGTGTGTGTGTGTGTGTGTGTGTGTGTGTGTGTGTGTGTGTGTGTGTGTGTGTGTGTGTGTGTGTTTTACAAGTACAAAATGGGATCATCACATTATATATCCCCACCTTCATCTACTAACAATTGCCTATGTGAAGAGGAAGCTTCACTCTCAATTAATTATGATCTCAAGTGGGATTGATTCCAATGTTCATGGTATTAATATATGACCAATCATGCCTATAGTTACACATGTTCATGTTACAACTTCACTTACTATTAAAAATTATGGATGAGATGTTTTGATTGAACAAGAGGGGGCATATACTACATTTATCTCATATACTACATCATCACACTCTAATAATACTACAACATATGTTGTAGTAGCTATGGTTCCATGATAAAAAAGAGGGATAATTTCCCACAAGATTTTTAGCACACTCCAACAATCCACCAAGTAATACCTCACTAGGCACATGTCATGTGAAGACCTAGAGGAATGTCTCTATGATGAACTATCAAAACTCATCATCCCATAAAAATATAAATTTTTAAAATCAATCTTAATGTTAAGAAAATAAATAAAACTAAATAAAAACTTCTAAATACATATATAGTTACTCACAAGGGGATCTTAAGGACTAGTTGTATCCTTACCACTTACATCCACACTAGCCTTTACTATAGGAGAATCATCCACTGCTAGTGTAAAATAAATATTATGCATCCACACTAGCCTCTACTATAGGAGAATCATCAACTACTATTATAAAATAAATATTCCACCTATGGGCCATCCCACTACCATGTATAGGTTGGTGTGAAACAAACATCATCCACATTTAATGTCTAAATCACCTTATATAAATATTCTAATGGGATGGTAGATAATTTTTTAGCACTTGATCAACCCATATTTCCCTCTTGCAATGGATCCCTCAAAGACCATCTCCACACATGGTGCTAGAGGAAAATCCTTAGAATAACTAACTATCTAGTAACATTCTCAAACTATAAGTGCTCATATACCTTAGGCCATTAGTCATGAAACCAATATCTCACTCAAATGTATCTCAAATACACTATATCCTCTAATCTCCCTCCATAACCCATGCAAGGTTTCCATAATAATTAATCAAATATGTGACTACACTCCATCATCTCATCTCTCGTCACATGGGCTATACCACCCACATCTCTACATATATTTTTAGATGAGCCTAGAAACTGCAAGGCATCCCAAAAGGTTGGATAAATGTAATGTTCTCATAGTATTAACAATGTATAAGTGTGAGAGAGCCCAAACCTACTCTAAAACCCTAAAAGATAAATCTATATGAGTCCCTATATAAGTGGACAACATGGTATGGTCCCAAGAGTATCTCATCTCTTGATCTTCAATGCCATAAAAATATATATGCATCTAATATGAAATATAAAACCCATCATCATTAACTACAATAAATGATGTCAATAAAGCAAAATTAAATTTTCATAAAATCATAATACTCATAAGCACAATCTATGATAGTAATATAGTAGTGTCATTAAGGCCATACTGAGTACCCTGAACACATCCATTCATATATAAATGAGACTAAAAATGGTGGCTATCTCAATAACACCTTATAAGATCACCCATTATCCAATAATGGGCAACCTCATGATCTTCCATACATACTCTAAAGTGACAGTCATCTCCCCTATCAAGAGCGAGAAGGTAGAAGTATCTGAATCCCATTGCTCAACTAAGGTGGTCATCATGTGTAGTCATATGACATCAATGATTGTTTCCCAACATGCCCAAGATCATTTTCATCTAGTGTGGATTTATCATCATCAGTCAATGGTAGATTCTTAATTGTCTCCATTATATGACAACGATGGAACTCTTTGTCCTACATATCCCCTTGCAACCACAAGTTTAAAAAATCAACATTTAGTAATATAATTTAAAAAAATTATCAAATAATTTCATAGCACAAAGATACTAAAACTATAAATTATTATGTATGTAAATGTAGACATGTGAACAACTCTATAGACACATCTAAAGATAACTAGAAAGGTTTGTAGGCAAGTCCATGACTAAGTAGATAGGTTATAAAATAATTCAGTGCTAGGGAAATAAAATTCAATAGGGTTTGGGAAAGACCAAACTAGAGTGGAAATGACTAAAAACCTATGAAAAACACTTAAAATACAAAAAAATGAGCAAATTTTCAAATTTTACTTAGTCAAGATTTGAGTTTTTCAACTTATCAGGGTTAGTGCATCCTAAAAATGCAAGATGGTGCTAACCTAATCAAACCATGTCAACCCTAAAAATATCCTATGTAGAATCCTATCTCTCATAGATCTCAAAACTCAAAAAATAAAAATGTGAAAATCAATCACTATTTATTTTTAACCAACCTATTTATAAGAGTTGACCTTTTCAAAATAAATCAAAACTTTTATGAATAATCAATCTCAAATTTGTGCACATGATATCTTGAGAAATATATATCAAAATCACTCCCTATAAGTTGCATTGGAACACACATAATGTACTCTTCCATATGGTCATATTTACACCATGACACTTAACCTTTTCAAAATTCCAAAATTTACACTTATGCATTATCTTAGGCATATTATTCAACCTTCAATAAAATTTTCAAAATACAATAATCATTATAAAATAATGATCAAAATTCTAAATCAAATTAATAGATTCAACTTATATTTAATCATTATGTATTATAAAACATGCCATGCTCTTTAAATATGACACACTCAATTTTCTCATGCCTCACATGGAAAGTAAGGAATACATCAGGCTTATCACATTATACATTTTAGCACATTATGCAGGATTCAAAATTGTTCTAACTAGTTCTGCACTATAACTTTTTTATATAACTCTTATAAAAAAATGCACTAGGGGCACATGACACATAGGTGCACTAAAAAATAAAGTCAAGGATATAATATACAAATGTAAATGATGAAAAATCAAATGTTATAATATAGTATAGGTTTCTCAAAAGGCTCAAATAGATTAAAACATCAAGCACATGATATATACTAGCACATTGTTATAAATTTTGGAAGAATTTGATGGGAATATGCACTCACTTTTAAAAAACTCAAAGACAAAACCATGCACACTTGAACACATATGTATGGCCATATAAAAAAAAGTTACATGTTGTAAATATAATTACAACTAAGCATATCAATGCATAAAATTCTATATAATTGGAATAAACTTAAGATGGTATGATATTCAATTATGTGCATTCATATTCAAAGTTTCAAAATTCAAAGTCTCAAAGTTCAAAGAGAAAAATATTCAATTAAATTTAAATCTATGTGAAATTCGGTCATGATGGAGGCATGGCTATTCTTAATTCTCTTTTAAACATGAAAAGTAGAATCTAGATATGTTTTTAGTGGTGTGTTTTGATGTATTATAGGTGATGTACATTTAATTATAGAAACACTCAATGGCATTAAAATCACTTCTAATGAACCCATTGTGCTTACACCTTTTTGGAGGATCAGTACATGGATTACTTTTTCCTCATTAATAGGATTCTAATAATGCATATTTATAGATCATGGGCTTGATTAGTTGAATCCAAAAGTTGAGACTTTATCACTCTCAACTCATCAACAATTTAACATAAGCAACTACATTATTTAAGTGATTTATTAAGAGGACACATCTTATCTACTATTTAATCAAATCAATATGGTCATGGATGTAGTGACACCCAATGGAATATAAATAATATTCTTTTACCACTTGAGGTATCATTCATTTCCATATCCAATAAATGAATAAGATTGAATGCATCATCCCTCCACTTCATAAAACATGAGAATTCTCCATAAGTAGTATAATTTAGTGCACATCCAGGTGTACTCTCTCTTTTCTCTTTACACTTTAATTTCAAATTAAAGCTTTCAAAATTTATATATGTACATTAAATAATTTATGTGTTATTATAGGTTCTATCATGTTGTAGATGACACAATCGATGTCTATATTTAAAAATCTAAGGTGTGTCATACACACTGAGGTTTCATCTCTTATTTTTACTCTATAAATTTCATTACTATAATAAATGGGGGAAATTTTATACATGAAAACTTTGTACAAGCCCATCCCTTATGTTGTTTATATACCATTAAAAATGAATTAAGTATCTATTGGTGCATTCTAGTTGAGTATTTTATCTATTATGGTCTATGAATTTGTCTATTAATTATTGATATTTTTAATTTATCACAAGGATACCAAATATTGGTCCTTTTTCCTCTTGGAAAATTTTGAGGTATCTAGATAGGACCAACTCACAACCCTATTTGTTTAGCATGGATTTATCCACGCATGATTTCAATAACTCTTTTTTATCTATGTTTCATTTTATTCTTATTGTTTACCATTAGGTCATATATTAGATCAAATTTTTCATGCCAATAGCTCCAAAATTATAAATAAATAAATATATAAATATAAGGTTACTCTAATTCATTAAGTAAGGTTTTCCTCATTCTCAAAATCTATTCAAATATTTTTCATGTTATATATATATAAGTCTGTTAAAGCTATATTAAAGGCTAAATTATCATATGTATAGTTATGCCAAGAGTAAAATATGATAAATAACATCTATAATTGCACTCATAATTCCATACACACAAGTAGGTGGGAGAAATACATTTGATTTTGAAACCTCTTCAAAGTATTGGCAATGTAGTGCAATGATTGATTCTTTAGTGAGGATTGATGAAGGTTAATATAACTAAATCCCTTTTGGTCAATTTTCAACACCCCTTCCCCTGCAATTTTATTCCATTTTCGTTTTTGTGTAGGAAACTATGGTGTTATAATTTTAATTACTTCATGTGATATTTTATGTCTAAAAATGTATCAAATACTCTAATTAATTCATGTACATGTAAGGAAATAATTAATTTGACATCAAAGTCAATAAGGACAAGTCCATAGTCAATGAAATTGAGAACACTACATCATTTCCAACTACAATGGTCGTGTCTATAGATATCTTCTACTTCTACCTAAAATATGTCATTTCCAAAATTTAGATTTCTCTATCTTTTTCTATCTATCACCAATCCTAATTAATTGGGACAAGTCCACAGTCAATGGATTCAATTGAACTACACTATATTCCACTTAAAACAAACCTATCTAGATTCCATTTATGTTATAGATTCTAATACTAAGCCTATGTAATCACCTCTTCTTATAATTTTCACCATAAAATATGTCAACAAATATCCATGTGAAATCAAAGTATTTATATACATACTATTTTATAAAAATAGAAACTTTCCATATTCAATATTTTTCAAAATCAAAATTGTTGAAATTTTTCTATCTTTAGAATTGTTATATTATTTAGATTTAAACCTATCATAACACATTATAATTCATATTATTTTATCAAAAATATTGTAAAACACTAATCATGTAGGGTACATAGTTTACAACACAACTTCAGTGTTTTCCTAGCTTGATTGCCTTTATTCTATTTTGGATTGTGAAAGCTAGGTTAAATTAAAGACTTATCCATAAATATTATTATGACATACACATATATGACATGAAATTACGGTCATAATTAAGAAGATATATTTCACAGGCACTAGAAAATCTAGACTATAAAATCATCCATACAAAGTATAGATAGAATAAATATGAACTCAATACAATAGGCAAATAATCATTCAAATATGAACTAAATTTATAACCATGTCAAACATGTTCCATTCATTCAGTGTCTATATTCAAAATTAATATAATGTCTAAATTATGATCATTTCATAACCTATTTAAATTCATTACTTTTATTTATCTTACAATTGTGACACTTTGGCTTGTTTTCTATTATTTAACCTCTTAGATATTTCTAATTTGTATATCTCAGTTATACATGCTTATATTTATTTAATTAAAAAATTTAATACCTATTTTGTGTAAAAATTAGAATTAGGATAAATAAAAATCCATACATTCATTCACATATTCATATCATAATTCAGTCCATACAACTTATACATCCTCAAAGCATTCAATGATCCTCTCATGGAAATATTTACATTTAAACCTCAAATTTTATAAATTCAAACATTAGTTCAATGATTTTCTATAAGAAATTATGACTTGGTATATTTAAAATTTCAAATGTGTAATGATATAATCAAATGAGGGGTCTAAGTCCCTATTAATACCTCTCTCAAATCATCATATGCCCCTGTTAGTATTTTTTAACTCACAATGCTTTTTCAACTATCACGCCAACCATCAGTGCATCTATGGATATTTTGTTCTAGGTTTGTAAACTTGTCTACATAGTGTCACATTATTTTTTCCCTTGTCTTATTCATTTTCCATCATATATCTAACCTCTTCCAATCTACCTTATCCTTTCCTAAATGAGTACCATCACTAACTTCCTTCTTCTCGTGTATCTTCAATATAACTTGTGATTTTTTAAATTTATTGCATATTATTTATCTTACACAATATGTTTTCTTATGTGTTCATGATCTCAAAAGATTATACACTTTAATTATTCCAATCTTAAGCATGTCTCACTCACACATTGAAAAAAATTAGACTTACATAATTTCCTTTGTAAAATTTTAGGTTCAACATTTCCCCATGCTAAATGTATTGTCTATATTTATACAAGTTAGTAATTTATTATGTTGTGGTTGATTCATATTCCCATGCAACCAACACTTTTGTTAATTTTTATTTCAAATCCTTCTTAATTTGATCTCATTGATCTATTATTAACTAAAATTATTGTACTAACTCTTCCACCTAATCACACAAACCAATTAATACATATTTATTATCATTACTTTCTTTATATGTTGATAGTATGGTTTTCACTAAACTTATCTACTACTAAAAACCAATTCACCTAGTATTTTCTTCCCTTAACACCACCTAATAAATATTTTTAAATAACGCATCAAATCTAAGCTCTTTTACGCTAGTTCTTCCTTCAAATTTTGTGTTTCCTTAAACTTTTATACCCTTTTATATCTCTACTCATTATTGAATTCATTTCAATATATTTTCATGTTTTTTGGATTGTTTTTTTAAACTTACCTTCACATACTCATATACAAGCATAAATATGTCAAAAATATTTTCAGCTTATTTCACCTTTAAACAAAACTCATTTATGTAAATATTCATTTCCTAAATGAGATATTCAAACTCTAATTTTAAATCTATCATATGCTTATCTCAAAGTCTCTTTGTCTCAAAAATCAATTCCATCATTTATTTTATACATAACAAGTATTCAATTGCCATACTAGGTTTTTATAGATGTTAATTCCAAAACATATCAGCATCCCGTATATTTGCAGATGTTTTGATTTAAAAAATACTACCGATATTTAAAATTTTCATTCATATTTCTTCATAGAATATTTATCTCCCTTTATCTCCTCTCAAAAATTCTCTATATGGAGATCTCTAATCAAATCTCCTTTATTATTTCCATGGATATTATTTATTTTCTAATGCATTAAATTGATTATACTTTCAAAACAATCATAATATTAGAAGTCTAATCAATGTGGGATTTATCTTTATATATAACTTCCACAGTCAAATAGTTATATTTCCCATTATAATGCATAAAATGAAACTTGTCCAAGAAAGGGGAAATATTATAATATAAAACTTGTCCAAGAAAAGGTAAAGAGAAATCTAGTAAAATGGGTTGGTGATGTAGTAAGAGGAAATGGTTGACATATAACTCTTTTTTTGCATAAGCATAACAACATATAGCTCTTTAAAATTAAAGATAAGTGGAAACACAATGCATGAGTAATTTTAGAGTGTAAGATATGACAAAAATGTATGAATGGATTTAGAGTATAAAAAATAAACCTAGAGGGTAGACAAAAAGAAACACATAAGATTTTATCTATTATAGATGGTATACACAACTAAAATAACACAAAGGCTTGTATTCTATATAAAATAAAGAAGAGGTAATAAAACCATAAAGTGACCTAAGCATGTCCAAAAAATACCCTAACTAACTTAGACACCTAAAAATGCCCACAACTCGCATCAAACTAGATTTTATACTGATTCATACCAACCATTGCAAATTAAGCCCAAGAATCATTAAATGTCTAAACTTTTCTTATGCATCATTTATCAAATCTCAAAATCATGTTGAGACATCCCTAATGGGGTATTATATCGTATGCAACAATAACCTCTCACAGATTCATCCTTAATCACTTTGCGGCATCACAAATATTTATTTAGCCTATAGATATATTAAGTGGGGCACTTGCACACTTAAATCAAATCTTGAAATAGATAAAATGCTAATTAAAATTAATTAACAAGCTAAACCAAATTAAATTCCTAATTTAATTATCCATTTGAAATTAATGAATATCTAAAAAAGGAAATTCAAAATATCCTAGCCTTTCATCATTGACTTTATGAGTTGTCAAGCTCTTTGAAAATATCTTAAAATATATAATTTTGAGATCCATGCCAAGTAATTTCAAATCATAACTATTTGACAACTATTAAATCTACTCGGACTAGATTTGACTCACTTAGGTTTAGTTTGAACCCATTCCAAGCCTTAACCCAACTTTTACTCACTTGGGTGAGAGTTAATTCCTAAAACTATAAATATAAGGCCATACATCTTCATTTCTAAGCTCTCATAAGCCAAATTTATAATGATAATTTGGTATAATCTTTGCAATAGTTTTAAAATGTAAAAATCTTAATCCAAGCCACATCAAAGCCATAATTCCATTGAGAGAAGGAGGCAACAAGCTTTATTTTCCAAAGACTTCTTAAAGCACAAGCCGAGCAAGCCACTCAAAAAAGCATTTGGATTTCCCAAAGAAGATAAAATATTTATAGTCTTTTATGTTTTTATTGTGTTTTTATTTATCATTTGTTACTAAACTATCCCTAGTATCTAGGCTAGAATTGTAAGTGTTATTATGTTTATTTGAGTTGTTATTACTTAAACTAACACTATACTAACACCTCTTCTTGGATTCCTATGATCATAAATGGAATGCTTGATGGGAAGAAAAAATATCCCATATAAGCAAGGAGATCAAAATCCAACTCTTAGTTTTTTAATGAATGCTTGAAAATATTCAAAATTTGAGTTTTAACTTAGTTTTTCACATATTCTTTTTTAGTGATGCATAATTTACACAAAGACCAACATTGATTATACTAAGACCGACGTTGATCCTTATTGATTTGACATTGACCCTTATGTGTAGAATAGAGCATGAGGGAAAACATGTTTAATGAGTTTTTCTTGATTTTTCTAATTTTTATTTTCTGTCTAAGATCCTGAATATCATTTTATCTGACCATTTGCCTGTAGGATCTAGTGGTATTTATTGGTTTTCAACTCATTTGGCTAATAGTATTTTTTAAGAAATGCATATTATGTTTTTTCTATGTTTTATAGGAAAATGAAATTGATATATGTCAACTGATGTTTATCCATTTGGATTGACTGATGTTGATCCCTATAGACTGACATCAATCCCTATGTGGTCAACGTCGATCTTTGAGATAGAAAAATTGAGAAACTCAAGAGAAAATTTTGAAATGTTATTTTATCATTCACTTTTGGGATATTAAGTAGGAAAAAACCCTATAATAATTACATGTCCTAAGGTGGAAAAAGATCAACTTTGAGCATGGTTAAAACTTGCACACTTTAACTTTGGTGTTTAAAACAAACCTAGTGTTTTCATACTTAGCTATTTTTGAGTTTATTGAATTTTTTTCCGTTAAACTAAGTGTCAATGGGACAAAAATTTCATTACACATCTCATTTTGGTTATTGAAATGAACTCTCACACTAGATAAATACTCTTAAGAGTTTCATTTTTATTACTTATTTATTAATTTTTTTTTGTTTTATCAAAATGATTGATGTGTGTATGCTCTCCCTCATCCCATTTAGGGAACTAAGGTGACCAAAATTTATCATTATTTTCCTCCATTTCTTTATTCCAAAGGTATGAAAATAACATCATTAAGGCCCTCCCAAAATTTGTATGGTTTGGGTGACCCAAATGCAACCCTAAAGTGTTTTCACTTTTCTTTCAATTTCATGTATTTTGGATTATGAGTGGGAGTTCATCACCTCCGCATGGGTTATGTAGGGAATCATTGACTGAATAATTCATATTTTATCATCATTTCAACCTCATTATATGGTTGGTATATAAATCAAGGGTGACCCACTAGGATTCTTATTTTGAGTGGTTAAAAAAAGATCCATTAGTGGTACTCCATCTTAGATTGTAGGGGTAACTCAGACATCACACTACACTAAGCAAGTGATGGATGTAGTGTTTTTGAAAGGACAATAAATTTTCATAACAATTTGATATATGTGGATCCAATTGATGTGATTCAATCTCTAGTGTTAGCCATACTTGGGACCATCTAAAAACACATGAAAATTGATAGATTAGAACAACCACACTTGTTAAAGATATATTGTTGATGAAAGATAAGTAACCTGAAGTTCCATGTCACAGTAAAAAATATAATAAGAAGAGGGGGCATTAAAACCCTACTTTTCATGCACTTTTAGTTTTGGATTAACACTTAGAATCCTCCCAAGAGTGAGTATACTGATAGAATTTGATAGTATTATGCAACCTTATCATTTTTAGGATTTAGGACATTACACTTAGGTGTTTTTGTCATTTTATCCTTTTTTGCATTATTTTGAGTCTAAACTATCTATTTTTTCTATCTTACCATGTCAAAATGAGTATTGTTTATACATCACTCCTTTATTTGAGGAGGCATTACACTACCCATTTGACATTGTGCCTTTACCTTGGTATTTTGACAAATCGTGTTTGTGTGTGTCATTACACTACCTAATTCATTTCAAATATTATACCATTAAGTCTTGAAACAACCATTTGATCATATCTTTAGAGCATGATAACATTGTTACACTACTCAAAATCATTTCAAGGACTTGTCCACTTTAATTCATTTAGGATATTTATGAAGCACTCAAGAGAGTTTCTATTAAGGATGAACAAGTAAAATTAATTTATAAAAGAAAGGTAATAATTTAAAAGGCATCACCTAAAGTAAAATCTAATACTTATAAAAATAGGCTATCACTCTAGATTGATAGATTATAAAATTGACCATGTGATATTATACATTAATATTTGGATAATAACCATTTTCCCTCCTAATTACTATCATCTTCCTCATCATTGTGAGTATGTAAAAGATAAGGAATTTGATACTTATCATGGTATTAATGTATATTAGGATAATGATTATTATACATTGTAATAAAATATTACATAATTTATAGATAAATGGATTATCACATTTTAGAATAATAGAATAAAAATAAAGATATAAATATCCATGTTAATAACACATCTCCAATTTGGATACCAAATAAAAAATATCATAATATAGATTAGAGATACAAAAATGTAATGTCTAATGAGAAGAATCAAATATAGGTACCATAAATAATTAATACATGTGAAAACACCTTTACAGATCCACATATACAATATCACAACACAAATATGAACAATACATAATAGGGTGCATAGTTTCTATTTTTATTAGGATGGTCCACTCACTCAATAGTTTTCATTTAAGTTTAACATAATTGTATCAAAAATCTAAATTACCTACATTATTTTCAAATATATCAACATTTGAACTACCAAATATAAAAATACTACATGAACTACTCTAGAAAAGACTAAATCTCAAGTATTTTTTTTATTAGATAGGGTAAATAAAGTAGGTTTTACAGGGATCCTGCAACCACTAGTCAAAACAAAAGTAAAACATAATAAAATATAAGACAAAGATTAGTAGCAGTTCAAAGAAGGCCTTCAACTATGAACAAGAATAGAATGATAACCAAAAATAAAAATATGAACATAATGATAACCAAAACACAAAATAACCATAACAAAGCCTTAGTCAAAACTAGATAGCTCCTCAGAGCTATTATTATCTTGTGTAGCCTCCTAATTCATATCCTAACTAGTTTCTTGTAGAAGTACCTTTTTAATTCTTCCCCTAGTGTATTTCAAGGGGCCTTCAGTAGAGGTTAGGATGGTCTTTTATTGAATTGATCTTGGAATACCTTTAGGATAAGAAGTGATCTGGTTAATGAGAGTTTCCTCAAATATCACCAATACTTCAATCATATTTTCTAGAAAGGTGTCTTGCATCTTCAGCACCATAATCAAGTCATTCTTGAGTCTAATATTTTTTGAGTTCAAATGATTCTAGTCAACGATAAGATCCAACATGGCCATCCCAACATTCTCAAGCTTGTCTAAAAAAATGCCAAGCTTTTTGCTATGTTGGCCAATAGTGTCCTTTAGGGAGAGGGTTAGGCTGCTCTTATGATTAGTTACATCCTTGGTGGGGGTGGAGTTGTTTTTTCATTTTTTGTTGGGAGGTTGTAAAGGGGCTAGCAAGTGTTTAAGGGGTGTGTGGTCTAGGCTAGTTGAGGGGCAGAATGAACAAGGGGTGTGGGAAGTATCCTCATTTTTAGTGGACAAAGGGACATCAACAAGAAGGTATTTATCAAAGAATATGGATTTAATTGGTAAGGGCTCATCTTTTTGAACTAAAAGATATATCAGAACATTGTGAATTATGTCATTTTTGTTACTCACTTGGTAACTTAGGGTTGTGATTTCCAAGGATTTAATCAAATATAAAGGCAAACTTATTTTATAACCTTTGAAGTAGTTAAGGAGTAGGAAGTGATGAGATAAAATCATAGTGAACTTACCTTCCAATATAATATATTTCATCACTTACAGATAAATCTTTGGCCATCATTTAGGAAGGTTAAGCCTAAGGAAACCTTTCTTTGTATGTCTTCATAGCCTCATGAGTTTTGAATAATTTATAATTTAATTCAAGTTTTTGGTTATTGTCTAAAAAATATTTCATCTCATTTTAGGGAATTCCCATCACCTGACCAATGTTTTCATTTGACACAACTATTGTCAGTCCCCTCATTCTTATCATTCACTTATTCTAGGTGAGAATAAAATCCTTCAAGAGGTTTTTATCATAACCTATAATGTGTTACATGAATGAAGATAGACCTCCTTTATGAAGTTTTTTCCACACTTTCCTATTATTCTGGACTTTTAAACATGAGATCAATTCAATACAATCATTGTCACCCCCCATAGTAAGATTACTGTAAGAATTATTGCCTGTTAACTTAGCCTCTATATTTTTTTTGGAGAATTCGAACCAATTGTTAATACTAATGGTGTTAATTATGAATTTAGGGTAAGAACCATTACTCATCCAATTTTTCATACTCTTCATTAATTTTACCTTCTTTTCATGCCTATCTAACTCATTTTGATGATTGATTACAATCATTATTAAGGGTGTTTAGGATTTGTGTTGGTATTTGATTGGGGTTATCCCATGTGACCAGCCTTTTAACACCCACTCCAAAAATTTCAAGGCTATTAGCCATAAATTTTCCCTCTTGGTACATGTGTACAAGATAAATTTTTTGAAATGAGTTGAAAAGGCTATGAGCATCATTGATAATTGATTTGATGGTATGAAACGAGGTGACTTTGCCTTTAAGAGCATGGAGGATTTTAAGGGAGTTGCCTTCGATAACAAGTTTGGGGGTGCATAATTAGGATGTAAGATTAATTCCCCAAAATGTATTCATGGCTTCAACAACATGGTTAGTTTGATGTCCCAAGGAACCCACACAAGAAAAAAACACCAATCCATCATGATCCCAGATCATGCCTCCTCCTCCCAAACTTATATTATCTTTCAATGTGCCATCAAAATTGATCTTGAACCATCCAAGAGGGGGACTAGACCACTTGGTAGTTCAATGGGCTGCCATAGAGTGTGGTTTTTTCACCACTTGATAAAGATTCCATGATTTTAGGATAGAGGATTCAATCAAGGAATACTTGACCTTGTCCTTGGGGGTGAAATCCTTATAATTCTTTGAGATAGAGGAACATAGTCTCTTGAAAATTGCCCTAGAAAAAGAACTCTAATTTTCAAAAATTTGATCATTCTTAGCCTTCTAAAAGTATGATAAAGTAATATAATATATCATAGCACCACATGATTTATTATATGAAATTACAAACCACATATAATGAGAATATAAGTCAAAAATAAGATAAATTAAACAAAAACCATGTGTATGTGTGTGTGTGTTTTATACAATTATAATATGATCATATAATCACTCTATAATGGGGTCCTCACCTCCATCACCATCACCCTCTACTATTAAATGACTGTGAAGAGGAAGTTCCACTATCAAATGCTTATGATATTGAGCAAGATAAAATCATATGCTCGTGGTTCTTCAATTGGACAATCATGGATTTAGTGCTACATTCTCCTAATACAACTTCATATACTCATAAAAAATGTTATACCCTACATTAATTGGTGGATCTAGAGGTGGCATATGTTGTCTAATGAGCTCTACCCTCAACTAATCATGTTCATTTATAAGTACATCATGTTCATCCACCAGTCATCATGTGTTATTTTCACCATAACATTGGTTATCATTGTTATCTCTAAAAGATCAAATAAGGAAACATGATATCCTATAATATTTGTCACTTGTTACAATAGCCCACCAATAATTTCCTCACTAAGCACATGTCATGTGATCACTTACAGGGATGTCTTTATAATGACCCACCAATAATCATCACCCCTGTAATAAATTAAATTAATACATCAAATCAATAAAACATTTATCAAAAATTAAAAAAATTATATACCAAAATTATCTAAAAAACTCTACAAACACACATACTATCTCTCAAGGAGAGATTGAGGATTACCTGATGTCATGCCACCTACATCAACACCACCTTATGCCATAAGAGCATCCACCACTTAAGAAAATAAAATAGGCTATCTATGGACTGACCACCATCATTTATAAGTTGGTGTAAAACTATCATCACTAATGTCACGTGTCTAAGTAATAGGATGCATGTCAACCAAGGGAATGGGATATAGATCAATAAAAGTAGTATGACCCATATCATCCTCTATTTATAGATCCTCAATAGACCAAATATATATGTATGTTTCAAGAGGTACATCTTGAAATATGTCAAATTATATAGCCATGTGATCAAATTCTAAAATTCATAAACATTTAGTTATTGGTCATACAGTGAACAACTAACTTGAATTCTTCTTAATGTAGCCCTACCCTCTATCCATCCTCCAAACCCCCTATAGGGTTACCATATAATGTCACCAAAAATCAAGGTAAATTTTAATGGTGAATATTCATTAATTCATGAATATTTCATTTTGGGAATTTGAATTTGGCAATTTTTTAGGGTACAACATATGACCCTTTTGCCTATAATTCTAGGATGTCATTTTTTAGAGGTCAACTCACCTATTATTTACAATATTTATGGGGTTATCCATGTAATTCATCATCTATATATAGTACATATATGCTCAAAGGTCATGAAATTACCATTGAAGTATCTTTCTTTACGAATTGTAAAGATATTGAGACTTGAGGCTGCACTCTACCACTCGACTACTTTCAACAACCTAACCTCTACCAACATTTTGTCACATGCTACAAATTAGATGCCTAGTGGCACTATGTTATACAAAAGCAACCAAACACCTAGTCATAATGTACCATTTGATGATAACCTAACACTTGGTGTAAATGTGCCATGCAATGATAACTTGCCATGTGATGGCAACCTACCATGCAATGGCAATACACCACATGATGGAAACCTACCACCTGACAATGATATGTCATGTGATGGAAACTAGTCACCTAACAACCATGTGTTATGTGATGGAAATGTGGCATCTGTAGTAGTGTGTCATGTAGCCATGGATTGATACCCTATAGCACTATGTTATGTGGCAACAACTTACTACCTAATAGCACTATACTACATGACCATAACTTGATGATTGATAACAAATGAGAAGCTGGTAGAAATAAACCACTTGACAGCAAAGCTCTAACATTAGGAGGTAACAACAAGGGTAAATCACCATAGCAAATACCCAAAAAATCCAACATCATGTCTTATTTCAAAAATCTAGGAAAAAGGACTTCACAAATAGCAAGCACTTTGAATATAGGTAATTTTGAATCTTTTTAAAAAAATAGTTAATTTTTTTTACTATAGAATAATTACAAAACTATTTCAATGTAGAAATCAACATGGATATTGACACTATTTCATTAGAAATAATTAATCCCAATAACTTCTCACCACCTGAAGATTTTATTGATGAAATGCTACCCCTAGAAGACACACCTATAGGCATTTCATTGGAACACACTCCTCTGGATACTTCACAAGAGAAATGGAGTTCTTTGTAGACACTAAATATTTTTAAAAATTCCACTAAAAAAGTAGATGGAGGAAGAGAAGTAGATGGACAATAGTAAGATCTTTTTTAGTTAACTGGGCTATAAAATATCCATTTATAGAACCTATAAAATTGGAAAATGGTAGTGACCCTCCAAAAAAATAAAGATGTACAATTTTTAGTTAGAAACTTGGAAAAGAACATAGAATGCAACTTAAATTAGACATAATTGAGAAACATTGTGGGAAAATATATACATTCATGAAGCACCTATATGGAAAGATAACAAGAACACATAGATGGAAAAATTAAGAAGAATTAATGCATGCAAGATATGCACATGAATACAATAATGATCAAAATATCGTGTTGAGAAAGGGGAAACCACAAAGCATAATTTGGAAAAGTTATGCAGTCCAATTTTAGGGGAAATTATCTACAGTTCTCTACTATTTTCCATATTTAAAAAAGGGAAGACCCATTTATAATTTTATATATTAAAAAAAATTGTTTCAACATAATGTATTTTTAGATATTCCACAGTCACATTGGTTGAATAACAGTGCTTGGAAAATGGCAAAATGTCTAGCCATTATTGAGAAGGAAGATTTAAAATAAAGTGTTAAGAGATCATTATTTATCTTTCTATCTATTGATGAGGCCATTATAATTAACAACACAACATGTTTTTTCATGCATGTGAATACTTTTGAAAACCATTCAAGGCAATCTCATCTTTTAGTTGTCCATAAAATGGTAGAAAATTGCAATGTAGAAAACCTCCATAAATTAGTTGTATCCAATTTAAGAGAGAGAACTAGGATGGATGATAATACCATAGCTATGAAATTGGTGTGTGTTCATGATGATGGTGTATTAGTGATGTATGGGCATAAAAATGGTATTTGTGTTCACCTACAAATAATTGTTTCTTTATTTATGATTCCAATCCATTACATGGCACATAGGATGAATCTTACATTTAGTAATGTTGAAAAAGTGGAAGAGTGTATTCATGACTTACATGCGTACATGTCAATGATATCAAAAATATTTATAGAGTTTCAAAAATTTGCAATTAGGGTGATAGATGGTAAAAAACTACTGAAATATGTGGAAACTAGATGGATTTCCATGTATGAACCTACTTGCAAAATTTGAGGAATATCCATCTTTTATAGGGTTTATGTATAAATACCATAGGGAAGTTGAAAAAGAAAAATATTTTTTATTGTGTTTAACATATTTAGAAAGTTTACTAACATCATGCAATATTTTTTCAATGTTGAAGTAAATCAACTATTTAATGAAACATGTCCAAGAGAGATTTATCTATATTGTTGACTTCATACATTTAAGAAAATGTGTATGTCAATGTTTAGATACATTAGAAACTTTACTCACATTATGCATTATTTTTTTAATGTTAAATTAAATCAACTATTTAATAAAACATGCCCAAGAGAGATATATCTATATTGTTGACTTCATACGTTTGAGAAAATGTGTATGTCAATGTTTAGATATATTAAACACATTGAATGAAATCTTTCAAGGACCTATTTTTAGAACCTATAAAATTTTGACTAATTTTTAGAATCCATAGATTTTTTTAAAATTCAATATACATGATAATCTTTGTGTCATGGTAAATGGCATTGAGATCCCAATGCACACATGCTCTATAAGACTTGAAGTTGTGGGATCTGAGCCTAATGATGTACCTATGACACATTCACTATATGATACTATTTTATCTAAAACATGAATTAAATTGAGAAAAATCTCACAAATTTTATTTTTTGAGATTAGAGAAAATTTTCAAAGGGATGAGTTGTTGGAGGGCATGGGAGTTATGAATCCCATTTTTTAGAACAATCTTAATAGTCAAGAACAGATCAACACATTATTTCACAAATACGTGGGTACAATTTTTATGCATTTGTATAAATTTTTAGATGTGGATGGAATTTAGATTAATGGTATTTTAAATAAATAATTACTAATGTCTCAGTCAACACAATTTAGGATTATAATGATGGATCAATTTTAGTGTTTAAGTGACCCAATAGAAAATGGTGCCATTACTCATCTATGGAAAAAAAATTATCCAAGTAGTGAATTACAAGAAAGTATTAGTGAATATTTTATATTATATGAACTTTCTCAAACAATGGTTTTTGGTTCTATGAAAGATGAGTGAGTGTTTAGTGCATTATCCTTCATGAAGTCAAAACTTAGAAATAGATTGGATAAAAATCTAGATACTTGCTTGAGAATATATTTTTTGCATTATTGTGTGGACAAGTTTCCATATGATAGAGTAGTGGAAGCATTGAGTTCTCTTGTGGAAATAATAGGTGTGACTAATACAACTACGAATATAGAGGATGAGAATACCGAGATTGAATATGGCACTAGCATAGTAGATGTAAATCACACTTACAATGAGCAAGTTTCATGAGGATTATTTCAGCTACCCAAATTTTAGTTTGATAAGTATAACAATTACTATTTTTTAAAATATTTCTTATTTTTTCATCTTCAAATAATTTAGATTCTATAATCTATTTCTTGGATGTTACAATCATGAATCTTATTCAATACATTGGAATTAATTTTTTTTTTAAACTATTAAAATTTTGTGTCTTTTAAATAATAATTTATCTTTGCAATACATGTCATTAATTAAGTAAAAATCATAATTCTCATTAACATTTTATAGATAATTTCTTTATATCATTCATTGAAGCATTATATTACTAATATAGCTACCAATATAGAGGATGAGAATACCAAGACTAAATATGGTACTGACATGGTAGATGCAAATCACACTTACAATGAGAAAGTTTCTTGAGGATGATTTCCACTACTTGACTTTTAGTTTGATAATTATAGAAATTAATATTTAGTAAAATATTTCTTATTCTTTCATCTTCAAATACATTAAATTTTGTAATCTATTTCTTGGATGTTATAATCATTAATCTTATTCAATACTTTGGATTTAATATTTTTTTGTCCTATTAAAATTATGTGCATTTCAAATAGTAATTTATCTTTATAATTCATTTCATTCATTAAAC
The DNA here is from genome assembly GCA_037957365.1 of Torreya grandis. Lineage (NCBI taxonomy): Eukaryota > Viridiplantae > Streptophyta > Pinopsida > Cupressales > Taxaceae > Torreya > Torreya grandis. Next base: position 1,202,979 of record JARHVA010000393.1, on the reverse strand, counting down.
ACCAATAATAATTCTCATTAACATTGTACATAGCATTTCCTTATAGCATTCATTGAATCATACAAGTCTTATGTCTAAACATGCATGGTGCACCATAGGACACTAGTTATCTTGCCATTAAAAGTCTAATTATTAAGATTTATTGGTATACATGCATAATAGTGTAACTATAATTATTATATTTCACATTTACATTAGAATCATTACACAAATATATAGAAAATATTTTTCCTATAGTTGGAACTTTGGGTTGCATATTTTCAAATTTCACCACAATCAATCAATTCAATGCTACAGCTACTAAAACAATGTAATAATGCATTGAAATCTATAACTACTAGAACAATATAACACTAACAATGCATTAAATACTACAACTACTAGAACTATATAATTCCATAGAATATTTACTCTACAATAGGCTATGTTTCCTACAAATACTATAATATTCAAATACTACAACTACTAGAAACATTTTTCCTATAGTTGGGTTCGCATATTTCCAAATTCCACCAAAATCATGCATTCAATACTATAAATACTAGAATAGTTTAACAATGCATTAAAATCTAATGCTACTATAACAATATAATAGTAAAAATGCATTCAATACTATGACTACTAGAATAATATAATTCTATAGAATATTTACTCTACAATAGGCTATTTTTCCCAAAACTAATACAATATTCAAATACTACAACTACTAGAAATATTTTTCTTATAGTTGGGTTTGCACATTTCCAAATTGTACCACAATCAATGCATTCAATGCTACAACCACTAGAATAGTTTAACAATGCATTCAATGCTATAACTAATAGAACATTATAGCCATCCATAGAATATTTACTTTGCCTTTTCTCCTTACAATATATAAACTTGACCATAATATATATATATATATATATATATATATATATATATATATATATATATATATATATATATATATAGCTAAGAGTATTTGGAATAACTATAAAATATCATTTAATAAAACAAGTTTTTTTCAAATAAACATGATATAAACTATTTTAAATAATAAAAACTATCATTTTGAACAATATAAACTCAAACAAATCAATATTTTTCTAGTTGAGACTCTCCACCACCTTGTTACTTGCCATCCCCACCCATGAAAACCCAGTTGTCTTGACCTGCCTATGGATCCTCATTATCACTCCTTCCTTCTGAAGATCCTCTGTAGTAGAATTCATTTGTGCAAGAATCACCCTCTCCTCATTCATTGCATCTCTTTTTGAAAGAATTGTAAGATCTACATCTATTTTTTGCTTTAATAAAATTCTTGGATCTATACCATGTTCTTTAATTATTTTCTTCAAAGTGTTGTTTTGTTTATTTAACAGAACCAATTTTTCCTTCAATGTAATCATTGAGGAGATACTTTTACGGGCATTTTTCAAATGCAAATTAAGAATATGTGTTTCTTGCTTCATATTTTGCCTACAAATAACAAATAATATATAAGTGTCAAGCACATACAAAGGCATTATAATAATCAAAACACATGTTATAGATAAAGAAAACTTACCACAACTTTATCCTTCTCTACTTGTGCAATGGTAATAATTTTGATATCTTTAGCCCATTTATTGAAATATGTTTGGGCTTATCCATTTAAATTTTAAAACCTATTCATCATAATATCTAAAATCCTATCATTGTAAACATTCTCTATAGACATCAATCCATATTGAGTTTTTCAGAATAAAGTGTCAATATTTAAGGGTTCATTTTGAATAAGAGAAAACAAATTCACTCTTTGGGAGTGGTTGTGATAATGGGCATTGATTTATTTGATAAGTTCTTTTTCCCTTATCTCCTATTGTTTTAAATAATTAAATTCATCAATAACACCATCCTTCAAATTGGCAAGTAGATTTTTTGAAACTCGATTGTCTAATGAAAAATTAGTAAGGGAATCCTTTGATACATTTAAATTATCAGTGTGGGGTGGGGAAGAGGTACTTGTGGAAGAGGTATCTATAGGGGGCACTCATGAAGGCACACTATCAACTTGAATAAATTAATGTGGATTGAATCCACCAACAGTTAAGGATTTGCTTTCAATGCTAAGAAACTCTTCATCCAGATCGATCTATTTCAAATATGTAAAACCATGTGCACAAGAAAGGCCATGAATAAATAAATTTAGGAAATAAAAAAATTTAGCATTCCTTGATTTTGTGTAGGGAGGGAGATGTTATTTCCTCTTCTCTAATTTTGGATGGGTGGTGGGGGTGGTGGCATACTTCTAGGTCTCATGATAGATGTTGGGCAAACTACAAAAAAATTATTCAAAAATGGTAAATTTGAAAACATAAAATTCAAATAAATTCAAATTGAATCTATTAATTTTATTACCTATCGAGGTGATTGCCTCATCTATTGTGATTTCCTTTACTAGATTTATCTCTTCCCATCTTGGTTTTGGTGTCCTTGTGTGAGTTGGCTCTTACTATCTCATTGTGCTTGTGGGAGAGACATTGATGATTTAACTTGTGGCTACATAACGAGTAATTTATCTAGTTAATTAACTAGTAAATTCTAATAAAATTCAAATCAAAAAGAAATTTGCAATGTCAAACATTGACTATGTTGTGTGGAAGAATCCTCAATGGCAACATTTCGAGAGTCAGCTACAAAAAAATTAAAAAACCAATATGAATATTATTTTTTTCCATTAAATAAAACAAGAAAAAGACATTAAAGGAATTTTGGGAGAACCTGGAAGCAGAGATGAAATAGAATCATTTATTAGGTGTTTCATAATTCAAAATTAGTTAAATGAAGACTCCATGGATTGGGTATCACTGAAGCCCTCTAGATCATGTTGACCTTTACTTATTGCATGTTTTATTGTATCATTAACATACACTCTCACCTATAATAAATAATAGGCTAAAAATGTTAAAATTTGAAATATATATAAAGCAAAAAAATAAGACTTGTAAAAACTAAACTTACCTCCTATTCCTTGATATACAAAGCATTATCTTTCACTTTTTGATGGAGGGCAGTGGGAATTATAGTATTCTAAATTTCATATAAGGTCTTGAAGTACAAGGCTAGAATGTAGTTAGAAGATGAAATGGTACAAGTGTCCTTTGAGAAAGCAAAATTCAACTCTACCCTAATCTTGTTGGATATAACTATGCACCAATCATATGCAACACCCAAGAGAGAATGAAGAATATAGTAAACAACCTAGAAGGGAATGTCTAATGGACTTCCCTAAAAAATAATTATTGCTTTAAAGAAATGGATAATACATTTGAGAAATGGATTTGTGATTTTTTCAACAAGGATCCCCCTTTGATTTTGACTATCTGTAATGAAAATATAAAAATAAAACATGCAATCAAATTAGGATACCAAACTATTTACAATAAATTATTTAGGTATAATTAAGAAATATTTTTTTCATTAATAAATTCAACACCTACTAGTGGGGTCAATGGACAATTTGTAGACTGACTCTAAGTAATTTTTATCGACATGAGATATGACAACCTTGGTGCTAACAAGATTTTCATTGAAATGTAAAATACCTATTAATTATGGATATCCAATGGAGAGGTGACAAAATATATGGTTTTATTATTAAACTAGATGTAGAAATAACTCTCACTATGGTTAAAACAACCAACCAAAAATCACAGTAGGTTTTTGTTGATAGTCATATTATATTGAGGCATCTGTGCCAGGCCTCTAAGCTTCCATTGATCAATCTAATCAATAAAGGATTTGGGATACTCTAACATCTAGATGAAATCAAAAAATAATATATTTTTGAAAGCATAATTTTGGATCCCCCTTGATTGACTCTAAGTTTCTGTGGATGTGAAAGACATTGGAAGCCTAAAAATTTTGAGCTAAAAGTAGGTAGGTTGAGTCAATAGCAGGTAGGTTGAGTTGGAAGTAGGTAGGACAAGAAAATCTCTAAAGCAAAATGTGAAAATGAGGTCATTATAGTGTTATTTATAAGCAAGGAGGGGAACTGGTTAGCATGACTGATGATCAAAGATAGGTGGGGTACCATGTAGTTGTACAATAACATAGTATCATGTGAGAGCATGATGTCACATGACAACATGATGTTACATGGAAGCATAATTTCATACAACAGTATGATGATGCACAACAACATTATACTACACCATAGCATGGTGTCATGTGGTAGCATGGTCCCATATAGCATCATACTATTATATGACATCATATTATCACATGGTAGTATAGTGTTGTACAATAGTATGGTATCGCACGATAGCATATTATCACATGATAGGATGTTATCTCATGATAGAAGTATGTCATGTGATAGCATGTTTTCACATGATAACATATTGTTTCATCATCATTATGCCACCTAATGGTGTAGTACCACTTGGTACCATAATGATGCCTGAAAGCATTATGATTCTTAATGATGAAATGATGCATAGTATCTTGAGTCTCTTGATAACATGCAGTCACATGACAACATAGTATCATGTAAAATAAATATGACAATTTTTCACCTGCTCTACACACTCTGATTCACCAAGGGATCAAATCTAATTCACCTAAACAAACCTAGGGGGGTTTCTGTCATGGCCTCTTAAAGTGAACCCTACCAATAATAAAATTATCTAATATTTGCTATCACTCTATTGTATCACCCTTCATAAATATAAATATCCTCTCACATATATATATATAGGAATGTACCCATCCACCATGTGATGTCCCCATAGGCTGAGTGATTGAACTTTACTCATAAGCCCATTAATAAATAAGTGTAACTAACCACATATATATATATATATATATATATATATATATATATATATATATATATATATATATGTGAATGTACCCATCCACCATGTGATGTCCCCATAGGCTAAGTGATTGAACTTTACTCATAATCCCATTAATAAAGAAGTGTAACTAAACCATATATATATATATATATATATATAGATATATATATATAGATATAGGAATGTACCCATCCACCATGTGATGTCCCCATAGGATGAGTGATTTAACTTTAATCATAAGCCCATTAATAAAGAAGTGTAACTAAACCCAACCCTCCATCAAAATCTTCTCAAGTAAATATGTGAAGGTAATTATACAACTGAGAAAGCATAATGTGGCCCTAATAATATTCCATCTTGTGATCCTCAATATCATGGACAAATTTTTACATCTGATAACAAATGGAAACCCCACTACTGTCAATAGCAATAAAATATTCAAAAAAGGTATACAAAATTTTTGGCAAGCACAAAACATTCACTAGCACAATCTTAGATAACAAAATTTTAGTATCCCTATGGCCATAATTTCCCCTGAGCATGTCTTGTGATATAAAAGTGTGCTTGGGAAATGTGGGTTGGCCCACTAGCACCATCTAATGTCACTCAGCATCAAAAAATCAACAATCCCATAATATACCACACATCTTCCAAGTCAATAGTCATCTCCCCTATAGGGATCCATAAGATACATGTATTTTAATCTCACTATTCAACTAAGGTGGTCATCATATGTATATCATATTTCATCATGGACAACTTCCTAACATGCCCAAGGCTATCCACATCTAATACCACTCTCCCATCATCCTTAGAACAAGTTTGATCCTTAGAAAAAGGTTTAACAAGTTTGATCCCACCTAGATAGGTTTGTAGCAATGCAGACAAACCCAAAAATGAGTTTTTTATAGCATTAAATAGCCTTGGTATCTCTTATATATGATAATAACTAATAAAACACATCTACATAACCTCAAAAAGCATTTAAAATTCTTTAAAATGCATAATTTTTAAAAAAATACATAAATAATAAATTTAAGTTTTAAAGTTACTAGATGAGGTTCATCCTCTGACTGTAAATTGGATATAACCTATTCAAACTAAATTAATCTTATTAATATCCTCTTTAGCATGGTATCTCTCTTGGAGCTAAAAAATTGTAAATTTTCAATGTGTAAATGAAATATAATTTATTTTTCAAAAAAAAACTATATGAGTTACATTTTACTTTTTTTAAAACTTTATAATTAATCTTCTAAACTTGTGTACACAATATCTCAATCAAAGAATATTAAAATAGATCCCCATAAGTTGCATTGGAACACGCATAATGTGTTATTCCATATGGTGCTATTTTTATCACACCAATTGACATTTTCAAAATGCCAAATTTCATGCTTACTTATTTATAACACATATTTTAACCTTCGGTAAAAAATTTCAAAATATAATAAATCATCATACCATAATAAACAAAATTGTAAATCAAAACAATTAATGAGTCATGCAATTGTTAATTACATTTCAAAACATGTACCTACTTATTTCAATATAATGCATTCAATTATCTCTTGCCTTGCATCAAAATGGAGGCATCTATTGGGTTTACTTCAAAATATATCTCAACACATTATACAAGATTTATAATTATTCAAACTAGTCACACACTACAACTTTATGATGGAGTTGAGAATATACATAGTAACATTTAGGGCACATGACATAAAAAGTGCGCTCAAAATATAAAGATGCAAAGAATGAAAAATTAGATATAAGTTTCAAAGGTTCAAAGTGACACAAATATAAATCACATGACATCTATTATCACACTCATATATATTTTTAAGGCATATGGCAATCATATGTAATCACTTCCAAAAAACTCATAGTATATAACCATGCACACTTGAATTCATATGCGTGGGCATGTGTAAAAAAGAGTTACAAAATCAAAGTTATATATTGTAAGAAAAATTATAATTGAGCATATAGATCCATAAAATTATATATCATTGGCACATATTCAGATGGGGAATGATAATAATTCATGCTCAATATTGTTCAAAAATGCAAAATGGCAAAATTTAAAGTTTCAAGGTTTAAAAATACAAAAATAAAAATAATCAAAATCAAAGGAAAAATATCCATTTCGAAGAAAATTCATATGAGCAATGTAGTCATGATTTGTGCATGAATATTATTCCCTTTTGATCATATAAATTAAAATCGAGATATGTCTGCCTTTTTATGATTTGAATATGTGAAGGTGGTGTATGTTCAATTCTAGTGACACTCAGTGACATTTTCATCACTTCTATAGAACATAACATGGTTCCACATTTTTAGTGGATTAACACATGGAATAATTAATCTTTTTTATTTAGAATTTGAATAATGAATCTTTTCAACTCATGGTCTTGATTAGTTATATCTAAAAGTTAAGACTTGATCAGTGTCAACTTTGAAAATATTTCAACATAAGATACTAGACTCTCCATATGCTTTAGCAGAGGGGGAATGTCATTTCTAATTGATTATCAAGTAAATATGGTCATGGGTACATTAACAACCAATCACATATATATCTTCCTTTTACCACTTGAAGAATTGTTCTTTTGATTGGCCAAGAAATGAATAGGACTAAAAGTATCCTTTCTCCACTTGGCATAATGAGAACATTCTCCATAAATAGCATAATCCAACACACATATAGGTGTACTCTATGCTTTATCTTTACCTTTTCAATTTTAGATTTAAATATTTTAGATTTCAGATATGGACATTAACTACTTCATGTGTTATTGTAGATTTTATTATAATGAACCTAAAATAATCAACATTTCTAGTATAAAAATTACAATGTGTATTATACACACTCAAGTTTCATTTCTTTCCTTTACTCTAAAAATTTCATTTCAATAATGGTGGGGGGGGGGGGGGGGGGGGGGGGGGGGGGGGGGGGGTGGTGGTGGGTTGGGGTTAGATGCCCAAATTTGATACAAGCCCATCCTTTATGTCATTTATTACAGCTTTATATGTATAAACTATTGATAATAAATAAGGAATTTAATGGCTTAATTTACCTAAATATTAACCTATTCTAATTTGTGAGCTTGTATATTGATCATTTATCTTTCCAATTTTTCATTGGCATCTCTAGTATTAGTAGTTTGGCCTTCTATAAAAGTCTGCATTAACTAGATAGGAATAGCCTATGGCCCTTTCCCTTTAGCGTGGACTTGTCTAAGCATAAATTTCATAACTTATTTCAAGTCATCTTTCATTTTATTATTATTATTATTATCCATTGGGTCTTAACTTGAGTTGGATTTTATGCACCAGTAGGCCTCAAATTTAAAATCAAAACATTTATAAATATGAGGCTTCTCTAAGGCATTAAGGATGGCTCTATTCATTCTAAAAATATACTCAAAGATGTTCATTTTTTATTTATATGTTTGCTAAATAAATATTCAAGGCTAAATATTCATCTATGTACTTGTGCCAAGTGTAAAATAGCGTAAATATAATGTATACTTGCATTTTCCATTCTACACACACATAAGTAGTAGAATTACATTTGATTTTCAACCATATTCAAAGTATTGAAAATTTAGTGCAACACTTAGTCTTTCAATAAGCTTTGACCAAGGTTAGTCTAAATTAATCCCTTTCACCAAATCCCCCCCATTTTATTTCAATTTGGTTTGTGTGTATGAAACTAGGGTTTAATCATTGTATGTAAATAATTTGATATTATAGGTCTATATATGTGTTTATGACTATAATTCATGTATTTTTAGGTAGTGAAATAATAAATTTTGTATCATAGTCAATCATGACAAGTCCATGGTCAAAAAAATTGAGTACATTGCACCATCATCCACCTATAGTAACCCTATCTAGAGATATTTTTTGTTTCTACTTATAATCTATCATATCCATATTTATTTTTAATAATTATTTTTGTATACAGTTTGTCATAATCAACTAGGATACATCTATAGTTAATAGACTATATTCACTACATCACTATCCATTTATAACAAACCTATTCATATTCCATTTTTTTACACCTAATACTGAACCTAAAAATTCACTTTTCGTTATGATTTGAACAATCAATGGGTATTCATGTGTAATATCATTATCTTCCTTCTTAGTACTTTCCAAAAATAACACTTTCTATATTTATCAATTTGTGAAAATAAAAATAGTTGAATATTGTATATATTTAACATTCTAATATTTGTAGTTTTATAGCTATATAGTTAAATAATATAATTCATTTATAATTTTTTTTATAAAAATAATATTTAGGTAAGCAACCTTAAAATGCATCTAAATGACCTATAAATGACTGATGAAGCCTAAATAATTATATTTATTAATTATAAATGACCTATAATTTTACTTAATACAAAAAACTTATTAAATTTAATTATGTACAACATGCATCTATATCATACTCTTGGGGAACAAAAGACTTGTTCATGAGCTCCTGCTCATGAGTTCTATATTGTTTTTCTTTGTTCTCATTTGCTTATTTTATCAAGAGGCTCTAGGTGGTTGTGATGGTATCTTATTTTATTTCATAGGTGGTAGATGCAAGTTAGGATTATTCCCTTTTAAAACTACCAGTTTTGAATTAGCATATGGTGTTAATAATTATAATATGGTCACATTTTTTCCAATCATAATATCTTATATACTAACCTCTAATTTTACCATATGCATAGTGATGGACAAAGTGAGTTTGTGTGCTTACCATTTATATAATCCATGTGGTTGAAAGATCAGCCCATCATGAAATTTTATGATTGAATTTAGAGGTGTGAGATATGTTTGATCTATTTGAAAATTCTTAAAATCATACTTATGATCTCTTTGACTTTGATCAAAATCCCCCCACACTTTATATTTTGCATATATAGGTCTTGTATATTTTTATAGGCCAAGTTTACAAAATTAATAGCTATAAAAAAATATCAACTAAGTGATTTCCATGATATAAAACAAACCATCATTACCAAAAAAATTAATTTAAACTCTTAATTTAGTTTCATAATAACCTTCTCCACATTTGTGATGATTTCATTAGCCAAAATAATTGACCAATAGAACTCCTCACTCAATCTGACCAATCTATGTGTGATTTTGATCACATCCATAGTGCCTTATTTTTTAACTTTTATAATTTACAAGTATCACACTTTGAAAATAATACATAAATGGTTTATTTGGTCACCAAGATGATGGATATGTCATATGGTTTTCCACCCTATTAAGAATCTTACTTTCTGTTGAGATGAAATGATTGGCATGTCAACTTATATGGTTGACCCAATTACTTTACTAACCATTTTTGTATTTATTTGAATGAATATTTATGGTGAAAAACAAATTTATTTCATTTTTACTGTCTAAGGAGAGATTGGAGTGATTGTGTGTTTCCCAGACATCAATAGTTGTAGTAGTATTTTTATACCATAGACTTGGAGTAGTTCACTATTTAAAAGTGGATTTTGTATATTTATAAAATATATTCAAAAATATAAATATCCTCTAATATATGAAAATAAAATATCATAATAATAATAAATACTAATAATTACTTGTTTTATAAAGTAAGACGAAGGATAAAATTAAGAGTTGTTTAGGAGAGCGGTATCAAGGATATAATAAGTAAAATGTTGTTGAGTTGTGGAGCTAAAAGCTTCACCAAATGAGTAAATTGTAGGTTTCTGGAGTTACACAATCGCCGGCATTGGTCAGGAGCAATCGACGTCGGTCAGGGGTCGACTGGGAGATGCCGGCGTCGGTTATGATTGGCTGACGCCAGTCATGTGCAGACAGGCAGGGACCGACGTCGGTTACCTATGCATCCAGAAAGTCTATTTTCATGGATGAATAGATTATTTGCATGATTAGATTAACTATTGGTATTGAGTCCGCGTTTCTATTTTTGGTAGGACTGATTTGAACCCTTGATTAAGAGGTATATCTAATGGTGGAGAATGCATGCTCATGAATCCTAATATTATATAATAGGGTTAGATCTTCATAGCTTATGGTAAGAGAGAACAGTACAAGACATTTATTGTATATGTGTATCAATCCAAGTTGTTGGAATTGATTGTAATTGATAGAGAAAAATCTTGAGGGAAAGAGATCTGTACATCTGAGAGGTGTGAGAAGAAAGTGTGATTTTCTTCATTGTATTTCCTTCTGGAAGAGTTTAATACAAGTTTTTAGGGTGGTTTCTTGTATCTCTTATTCTTTGTTGTTCCTGATTCTAGTTACTTATTATTCTAGTTTAATTCCGTGTTTAGTTGCTTACATAAAAGTAATCAAGTTTGTTGGTTGATCCCCAACAAATGCATGCAATGAACTAATAAACAAGAGAAAAATAGTTCCAATATAATAATAACCTATAATAATAATAATAATAATAATAATAATAAGATATAAATTTAAAATGACTATATGGATTGCAATTGCATGTAATGGTAGTTAATTCTAACTTGAGCATAGACAAAATATCTAAAGTATGGTCATATATATAGGCATAGATAACCTACACTAATTTAAACATAAATATAATCTAGGTGAGGAGATAAGTGACCAAAAAACATAATACTCTAATAATATGTATGATATATCTATCTACTAAATTAATTAAATCAATAGGCAAGGTATAAAGATACTTACCTTGAGTATACTTATCCACACATTAACCTCCCCCTTGGAACTATTGGCACTTTAAAAGAGATATTATAGGTGAAGTTATAAAATGAAACAAATTAATACCTAAGAGTCCTTAATTTTGGACTCCAAATACTAAAGGAACATTTTTGGTTTAACTTTGTTCTATTAAGCTTCAAAGACCTTGAACAAGACTAGACTTTCACAAGAATAATTTCCTATTTCTTAATTCCTCTTATATACTTGGAGAAAATTTTCATGCATGAAATTTTTAGATGAATTTTTTTCTTATACCTCAATGACATTTAATAAACCTATAAATATTGGTCAAATTCCTAATAGTGACCTAGTAAAATGTCAAAGGAATTGATTAGCATGGATTCAATATAGCTAATTTGGAGTGACAAAATACTAGATTTGCCATGCAGACCGATTACAAATAAAAATAAAAAAACAAGATCAATTAAAATTAAATCATCATAGGCTATGAAATACATTATATTGATGAGGATAGATATAGGAAATAATACATGAGATGATATAAAACTAGATCAACTTAGTAGTGAAAAATCAATATGCTAACTAGAATGATAGAAAGAAAGGAAATGATACCCATATGAAGCTAAATAGAGATGAATATTTGAAAATTATGATATGTAGGTATAATGGGATAATATGTACATTTATTTAAAATCACCATGAATTAGCCCCACCCCTTTTATGATTCACTCCTTAAGACATGCACTTTAGGAGATTGATGTATTGATGAACCCTACATGAATATCATCAATGACTAAAAAATTAGGTGTATACATATTCTCCACATAAATATCATCACATAACAATAATCTAACACTATATTTTTATTTGGGTAAGAAACATAGAAACATAAAACCATAACAATAAATATTAAAAAGAATTTTGATAAATACATGAAGTAACTGTGAACATTGTTTGCTATGTTATTTTCATTCACACTTTTAATCAACTAATTAGTGATAGTCAAGAGTTTTTTCTTATATTTTTAACCAATATTTCATGGAAGAGGAAGAGTTACTATTCTAGTTTAATCATAATCTTTTTTTTTCTTATAATATTTGGTTCAAACTTTTGTTACTATTTATTTTTGAAAATTATTTTCTTTGGAAAGGTGGAGGTTTATACTACACTTATTTCTAAAAATAATGACCAATGGTCACTGTTGACGCTGGAGATTGCACCCGATGGTAGGTAAACCGGTTCCTGCCTTCTCCCCACAACATGGAAACTCCTCTCTCGCCTATGGGATGACGAAGTAGGAGAGGAGAGTCTCTAGCTATGGGCTAGTTCCCTCTGATGTATCTTGTTTGTTTCAGGCAGTGCAAAAAATACATATCGGCATATTTATATATATATATAGCTATAAACTGGGGGGATGAAAAGGGAAGAAAGTGCAAGAAAACAAACTACCTACTCTAAAAGAGGCGATGCACCAAAATCAAAGGTTGACCTTCACACATCCACTCTCAGAATCAGACAAATGCATACATACACTACACACTTGGCAGAAGGACCAGGCTGCAAGAAACTAGCAGGGAGGCTTCAATGGAAAATCCAAAATAGATATCACCTAAGGTGCTATGAAACACACACTTATGAAGTAATTTATTTTGCTCTTTCACTCCCAAATATTGCTCTTCTCTTGTCAGCTGCAATAATGGCACCTTATAGACAGTAGGTCTGCTGGTGTTGAACCTGTGAGAGCATCAAAAGATAATGACTGGACACAAGCAAACATTCAATTGCCTTAAAATGACTAGTTTTAAAGCACAGGGGGAAGTTGACTAAAATTTTGCTTGTGGGCAAAATGGGTCAACAGATTAGTGACTCACAGGGAAAGCATGCCTGCCGTGCTTAGAACTCAGTTGCCTTAAAATCCATTAGGCGTGGAGTCAGATGCAGTTATGAAAGAATTATCAACAGCCTGAAAGATTTGAGAATCAAATATGAAGCCTTTACCCCAAGCAAAGGGAAACACATAAGGCTAAAAACACTACCTGTGCAACTGCACTTAGGGAAAACAGGAAAAACAACTAAAAACAAACTATTATATATAGCTAACCAGGAACATTCGCCTCCCTCTTGGATTGAAAGGAAAATTTCTTAAGTCCCCTTCCTAGCAAGAAGACTTATGGTGGCAGGCAAGTAGCTAAATGAAGAAGAGATTTGGTGACTTGATCTTATTGCCTGTCACCTACATTGGCTGGAATCTGAGTGGATCAAAATCAAACATGCCTCTGACATATATGTAATATGTTTGTCCTTGGAAGCCTGTTCAATGCTGACCCTTCAAATTGGTGCTCTTCACCAAGAAATATGTGGCTGCTGGCTCATCACCGTTATCCCTTTTATATGTATAGCTCCTCTACAATGTATCATGGTCTGACCCATCTCCTTCTGCTTCATTGTAGGATCTATCAGACTCATCCTCTGCTTCCTCTTGGCCTTCTTCAATGAAGACAGACCTCTCCTTTTCCTCCTCAAAGATTCAGATCTCTAGATGTTCAAAGATATTCTCCTGATCCTCCTCCAACTTAGGCTCCTTAGTGTAGTCATCCTCATCATCAAAACAGTGAGGAAGTTCATCAAATAGAAGGGAAGAGAGCTCACCATGCATTTGTTCCTCCTCATATTATTGGAACATCTGCATGTGTGCAAGACCTGCAACTTCTCCACTGCTTATGGTGACTTCACAAGGAGCATCAATGATGATTTATTCTTCATCATCGCTCATGACAGCCTCTTGAAGGATTTTATATTGGATCTTCTGCTCCTCACTCACCTCCTACAAAATAGGTTCCTCCTCGAGAAGGGGTGAAGTGGAGAAAACATGTGGAAGAAGAGGCAGTCCTTGAGCTAAAATTGAATGATTCTCCTCCTTCCACTTGGTCGACACTTCATCAATATTAGGTGTGGCTTGATAACTCTCTTGGAGGTGTGTGGATGGGCTAGGTTCAGACAAATCCACTAGATGTTGGCTGAGGAATCTCATTTGGGACTCCAACTCTACAATTCTTCTGGTTGTATGTTCTTGAAGGAGCCTTTCTTAGAGATCACCAACATTATCCTCTTCAATGCTCTGAGTTGGTTCCTGGCATTCCTTCCTCTAACTTGGAATATGCACATCATGCTGAAAGACTTGGGGAAGTTGAGGGATGCAAGGAAGAGACTGTTGATGCACTGGAAGAGTCTCTAGAAGAGGGACGTGCTGGCTAGTGGTACTCCCTGTAATGGAAGATGCACAATATAAAGAATTGGGAATATTGATCTCCATGGGGGTTTGCTCTAATGCCTTCTGGTATTGGAAAGCTAGGCACATGAGATTGAGAGCAGATGCATCAGATGAGTTGGAGTGGGTGAGTGCTATCTCATAGAAAGGATTTGGTGCCAAAGAGGGGGTTTTTTTGGAATATGAGGGGGTGCACAAGGCTGACTGCCTTGGACAAATGGATTTCTCCATCTTGTTTCCTCCTCCATAGATTGTGAAGCCTGTGCTTGCCTAAACAAACACTCCTCCTTATACATCAACTCCTGCTGATATCTGTATTGCTCCTCCTCTCTATTGATCTCCATTATCTACCTCTCAAACTCTAGCCTCATTTCCCTTATCATTGCAGGGCAACTAGGAGAGCTACTTGAGGGGATGCCATAAAGAGACTGAGTCTGATCATGGTAATATGAAGGAATATAAGGCCCATGATTTTGGGCAAAGGGATTATACATAAAGAAAGTGATTTTTGATGGCACCAGGCTACTTAACCAGTAGATTTAACTCAAAGTTGCCATTGGTGCTTGATGCAAAGCCTCCAAAGGCTGGTCGGTTGAAGAACACACCAAAAATTCTTCAACTCTTTGGACAAAACTTGTCCTATTTGGTCCCACCAGGCATGCCAAAACTATTGATGCTGGAGATTGCACCTGGGGCAAGGAGGCCTAGCTCCTGCCTTCTCCCCACAACATGGAAACTCCTCTCTCACCTATGGGATGGCGAAGTAGGAGAGGAGAGTCTCTAGATATGGGCTAGTTCCCTTTGATGTATCTTGTTTGTTTTAGGTAGTGCAAAAAATACATACTGGCATATATTTATATAAATATAACTATAAACTTGGGGGGATGAAAAGGGAAGAAAGTGCAAGAAAACAAAATACCTACTCTAAAAGAGACGATGCACCAAAATGAAAGTTTGACCTTCACACATCCACTCTCAAAATCAGACAAATGCATACATACACTATGCACTTGGTAGAAGCACCAGGCTGCAAGAAACTAACAGGAAGGCTTCAATGGAAACTCCAGAATAGAGATCACCCAAGGTGTTATGAAACACACACTTATGAAGTAATTTTTTCTACTCTTTCACTCCTAAATACTGCTCTTCTCCTGTTAGTTGCAACAATGGCACCTTGTAGACAGCAGATCTACTGGTGTTCAACCTGTGAGAGCATCAAAAGATAATGACTAGACACAAGCAAACATTCAATGCATACACAAAAATGTCTATCCAAATGGAGGTAAAAAACTACATTTGTATTGATCCAGGTGAAATTTTTGCTAGGATTGCACCTTTGCAAAAGTGGAAGAACCGATCCCTCTCAAAAATGAGAAGTTATAATATATAGAATAAAAGAGAAAGAAACTTGGCACTTTTTTGACAAGTTGGCCTGTCGTGTCCCATTTGAAAGAGGAAACACTGTTGTGTTGTCATCATCCTAGAAGAAGCCTGATGGAACCATGCTATATAATTGCCAAATTTGACTTTGGCATTCGAGCTTTAATTTGGAAGCGTGGATCGCGCCTCTTTTCTACCAACAGATGAAATTTGTCCCCTTTTAAAAATGTGCAGTCTACACTATTTTTTGTTTGCACCATTTGGGGACTGTCAGGCAATAAATCACCTACACTTTTCCACTTGGGTTTCCTTGTCACTTCTGCACCATGTCATTCTCCTTGTTTGTCACTTTGTTTTGTCTTCTTTTGCATCCTTGTCTTTTCTGGCTTATCGGCCCCCTTGGGTGAACATACTGGTGGGTCGCTACATTTAGGCCCCTTTCCCTTTTTTAATGTTTGAAAACCCAATGGCTATTCTACTTCATTAAATTTGACGGCCTCGGAGACGTTGGGTCCATGTTGGCAGTCGGGTACTAGTCGGGCACTTCTTTATTTCTCTGTGGGCATCTTCCTTTGCTATTTTCCTTTTGGCACCTTTGAAATGTCCCTTTTGTCTTGGCCGGAAGTTCCCCGCATTCCTTTGTTTGTTGCGCTTGCCTTTGAACTATTCGGTTGAACTCATGTCTTGAACCTTTGACTTTGAACCAAGCCGCTTGAACTTTTGACTTGAACCAAGCCCGTTGAACCAAAATTTGGTTCAAAGGTTTGGTTCAACCATTGTTGAACTGGGATTTGAACCGAGCGGCCTTGAATTGAAACATGAAATTGCAAACCCAAAAATGACTGGTTTTAAAGCGCAGGGGGAAGTTGATCGAAATTTTGCCTGTGGGCAAAATGGGTCAACAGTCACCTTTTGTAAACTTTTTTGATATCAATGAAAGGGGTGAGGAACCCCATAACACTTTTTTACATAGTAAAAAATAAAATGAAATAAGTAAAATTAATATATTCATACCTCAACTTACCTTTCCATTGAAAATATGCATACAAACACCTTAGTCTTAGTCTTGGTTAAAACATAAAATGCATATGGTAACCCTAATAAGACAAGGAAAAAATTAGAATAAATTTAATGTGGGTGTATGCATGGGAGTTAAGAAATCTAATTATCTATAAATATATGAGAATATTGTAAAAAAAAATTTTAAATCATCAAGCCAAGATGATAAGGCTAAATTAGGACCAAAGGACCCAAGGAGGATAGTAAAAGTAAGGGAAATCTAGCAAGACATGATGATCGGGATAAATTAAGGCTGAAATACCAAGGGAGGATAAAATCATTGTTAAAATAAAGTTAAGAAAATTTTCCAAATATAATGATGGTAAAGGATAATAAATTGTAAATTAAATTAAGAAAAGTAGAAACGTGACTAGATGGTCTAAAAAAGGAATTCATATAAAATCAAGGACCCAAGCATAACCAATGAAAATCATATAAATATAAGACAATAGCAAAGATATTATCTTGAAATAACTAAAATGTGTGTCGTTTATCCAATATTATCAAGTCCAAATTAGAAATTATGAACACTATCACCTATTAGAATGTTAACATGTATAAAATAGATGGAGAATAAGATATATAACATATGGGATATTTTTGGGGAAATTTTTTTTTTTCAAAGCAAAAAATGAAGAGGGATAAAAATGTGTCACAAAGACCAAAGCAAATTATTTATAGGAAAAATATGATCTAATTATTTTGAAAAGACTAATCATTTTAACCATCAATGGCCCTAAAGAACCTATCCCAGTAAACATGAGTTTGAGTTAAATAGTGAAGTATAAGTATCATCCCATAAAGGTTATATACATTAAAATTAAAAGGATCCTACCTTCATAGAATATGTTCCATGTTCTCCATGGCCCTTATATATCCATTGGTCTATTGCAAGGATTAATTATTATTTTAACTTGTATTATATTTAGTGATCTAAAAAAGTTGTAACTTAGAATATTATGAATGTATAAGATATGTATAAATTACATAGATCTAAATGTAATAAGAATATTGAATTTTTTAATAATTACACTTATTATCTATAGAAATGACCAAAATAATAGGGTAATTAGCTTGTTTCTTTTTTTTTTTCATCTATTTGAATGTACAATCATCCTAAATGCCATGAAATTGATATTTCTTGGTTCATGAGAATGACTTTTAGAATCTTCCTAGATACATCATGTAATACGTAGATGCCTATGACTATGAAAAAATATTTCCTTCCTAATAAAACTATTTTATATTATTTTTTAAATTTTTTATACCACATAGCATTGTCCTTACCTATTAATATGTTTCATGTTCACTATATAGGCTTGGTTTTGTGTCAAGATTAATATTTATCTTCATTCACTTTGAAACCCTATATCTAATTTTAACACTTGGCTTGGATTTTAAAAAATAAATCACACTCCATTATATGGTTGAGCATTTCCTACATTCCAATAATTTTAATAGGAATCAACCCACACATATTTATGTTACATATGTGTATGTGTGTTCAATAGTGATCCATTATTATGTATAGAAACTGTTTTGATTTCAACACTTGATAATATGAAACTTTGAATTTTCTTTAGGTGCGTAGAATTGTCTTAGTGATTATTCCACTAGGTGGTTTTCATGATTGGATGTTTTAGGGAATTTCCTCAAGGTTATATTCATCAATGTGCAATTGATTTTCCAAGTGATCTATAGATAGTCATTAGGATTTATGTAAATATATCTAACTCTTTGGGTTATTTTCATCCATAACCGGCATGCAAACATGTGAGTCAACCTAAGGGAATGGTTTAAATTTTTAAAATAGCCATTTGGATAACTTGGGACACCTCTAGTGAAGTAATAACTACTAAAAATTGGTATCATCTAGCTATTTCCATAACTATATAGGATTAAAATAATGATATATGGAGAATGACAATATTCTACTTGAGATAATGGAATAGTTAGACATGGACTAGGGAGATCTTGTATGTGTATGATGAAATATTGGGAAGGAAAATCCTGTAGATAAATAAATATCTAAGAGATAATATAATAAGGATTAAATTATGTATGAACAAGTCATGTACCTTAATATTTGGTCAAAAATAGCATTTTCAAGATCTAGTACCAAATTTATTTATTGGCAAATTCAATCCTTTTAATCTAGTATTGAAAACACTATATTAAAAGGATAAAGTAACTAATTTAGTTAGTTGAGCATCACTAAATTTGGTTTCTTTAGGTATACCTTAATATATATATTTCTCCATAAAAAAATTTAATGAAACACATATAAATGAATATCTAATAATAATATAAAATCTACACCAATTTAGATTATTGAAATATTTTAAATTTAAAAATCAGGGAATGAATACACATGTGAGTAAACAATATAAGATTCTATTTGGATTCATTAAAGAATGGGATTATTATACCCAAAGTAAATTTTATTATTTTAAACCATGGGTTTATAATAATACACCACAATTCTCATTAAATATTGATAAGTTATTAGAATTTGAGTGATGTAGAAACCTAAATCATACTACTCAAAATATGATCATAATTATTTTGGTATAACTTGTACCAAGTGTGTATACCCATACTAGGATCATATGTAAATTTAAAAACTCAAAATTAGCCACTTTAGAACAAAATTATATACAATTTTTTACCTTCATTACCTTTTCTACCCTAATAGAAAACATAAAATGTGTATGTGTGAACAATGTTCATGCCCCAATTGGATCCATATATACCAATGTGTGATCTAGAATTCCAAAAACTTATATGTCACTTTCCAATTTAATAATTTTATCTAATATTATAATCCCATCCATGTAATTTTATAATTATTTCATATAATATTTCACTTATTCTTGTAAAATTCCCCACATATGCATCACATATGAGCCATTCTGTCAATTTGAACCATAATTTGATCCATCTAAATGGTAATATGCCCTAATATGAGTCATAATATTACCCATCTATGTCATGACACATCTAATCTAACCCAATATATAAATTATCTATCTATTAAGTCTTGAATCTATATGACCACTAGTGTGACCCCTTTTAAGGGGAGGGATGTAGCCTACAAATCACTCATCTCAAAATAAAAGTGTTATACACATCATATTATCTATAAAATATGTAATAATTTAAATTATATATGCTAACATGATAATATTATTTCATCATATAAATACTTTAGTTTATCACATTTGTATAATGCCTAACATATTTATCACATGTGAGCCAATCTATCAATATCTCCTAATCTAAATCCTAATATGTCCCACTCCAATCATGTAATCTAACCTAAAATATGAATTTATTTTCTATAAATACATAAATATCTATTGAATTCCCACTATTATTCCCCCTTCTAAGGTGAGGTATGAATCTTGTGAATCACTCATCTCAAAATATACAAATTATTTACATTATGTTATATATAAAATATGTAAATATGCATTCATATGTGTTGGAATGATTAAATTATGTCATCTTATTAATATTATTTATTTATACATGCATTAAACATGTATCCTAAGGTATAAAAGTATCATGTCAAGATATATATATGAAATAGGCACATATTATTATTCCTCACATTAATGTTAATATTATATATAAGCACTCAATCATAAACCATGCAAAAGATGTATGATATAAATCATGGCATCACACATTAGTATAATATTTCATGATATGAATCACTACACAATAATCTAAAAAAAATTTATATATGTATCCACACATATACACATAATGTCATGATCATAACGCACACAAGAACTTAACATAAAACATTTATCTAACTCAACTCTAACTTGAGATATAAAACATGGCCATGAGATGGACTAGAGGATCCTCAACACAAATAACATATGAAATGAAAAAATAAAATCATTTCACTCATTGATTCATGAAAAATAATATTCAAATTCACACATGAATAGTCACTCAATGTAAAAAAAATCAATATTCACCCATGGAGGCACATTATGTAACACATAATGGTCATAAAATATCATGCATGTAAATCATCACATAATTTAGTACATAATAAATCTTTAAACCATTTAACAATCATAAATTATCACACATATAACATGCATAAACATCAACATGTATAAAATAATATTGGCTAGTATATACAATCAATCCATGTCATCATTTCATATGGTGAAGTATAATATCCGTAGAATGTAGCACTATAGAGAGTATATGAAAAATAAATTCATGTATAGTCAATATAAGTAGATTAATATGATCAATGAAATGGTCATAAAAATATATAATTTTTATAGTGTATCAATATGTCCCCAATACAGGCATGGCCCAAAGGTAAGAAAGTAGGCCCTAGGTGTATGAATGTCCCACTTATGTATATACATGTCATATTTAACATGTATGTCTTGAATCCCATTCATGATTACTATTAAAAAAATGTGATAAAATATTTATATGTAATTTATCATGTATATATGATAAATAACATAAATTAATCATGTAAACTAGTAATACATGTCATACATAGGTCCTAGTATTTTGTTTTTTCTAATTTTATATATATTTTTACATTTTTTGAATTTAAATTATGTTTATGCTTAGCAATGATCCCATAAATGGGATGCTCAAATGTAGGTAATGGATTAGTCATTGTAAAGGTTACTCACCTTGGGTGAGTTATAGAATATGTATATATATTCTAATCTAAGAAGTGATATTACAATTTGGCATATCCATCATGGTCATCAAATAAAAAATGGATTTTTATACCATGTGTAGATATATAAAACATAGTGTCATGTGATTGTTTTTCTAATTTCTGAGTATGAGATTATTATCATTATGGAACACTTTGAGTGGCCTATATAATCAAACTAGGACGTGATTGTGTAGATAAAAAAATTGTGTAACCTAATGTCACAACCATAACAATCCAAACTTTAAAATTATAACCTTTTGAGACTATAAACCTTTTTCCAGTAATTGAATGTTCTACTTTATACAATATCATCTTTTAAGTATCAAAGGCAAATAAAAACATGTTTGGGTCCTATACTGTTAATAGAGGTTATACCTTCTGATCTAAATAGAATTAGTATACAAGTCAATATAATGTTGTTAAAAATGGTTTTATGAAAACAAATTAGTATTTGTATAAAGGTAATTCATCACTTAGATTTTAATGAAATAATTATGTATTATATTTACAATCAAAGGAAATAATTCCCTCATTATACCATTTAATACATAAGTCATTTTGATGTGTCATTTTAGGAGTTCATTATGTTGTGTTAGACCCTAAGTTTTGGGTAAGTCCTTTGGTAAATATGAATGATGCAGAAGAATCATGGTGTAAAAGACTCATGGTGTGAAATATTCATGATGTAGAAGAACATGGTGTAGGAAGACCCAGTCAGATAATATGCATAATAAATAGAGAACCCAAGAACAAAGGGCTATGAACACTAGCAGAAGAATTATAGAGCACAAACGAAGTGGGAGATGAATAGGGAGCAATTCTCAGAGATGAAATAGACTAATTCATGCATGAATATATCACCAACCTATAATAATATAGGCACTTAGTGACAAGGATCCAAAACTAAAGCAATAATATAGTGGCACGATGGCTCAGGTCCTTAGGGAAATAATGTAATTGGCTACCATGAATCTTAGTCCATTGAAGATCATTGGCAAGTCACTATGAGTGTTAATATTACATTAACTACTTGGTCATGGAAAACCAAGTATAAATAACCATGAAACAATATTTATAATGTTTTTAATTATTTTTTATTATTTTTCCATTGATGTAATCAAGGATACTATTGTGTTATTGTTATCATTATATTCAACTAGGTAGCAGATTTGTATGACTAATTTGTACCATGAAATTATCTATGTAACCTATGAATCTCTTTTAATATGATGAATGGAACCTATGTTACTTGAATGATATTGCTTTAATAATGGAAACCATGGTGTTGGTCATTTTATGAAGTTTATTCATTTAACTAAATTTAGGAGCACAACTACTGTGTATTTATTTTTACAATTAATCATTGAGTAAATTAGATGCATTTGTGCACTAATATATGTTAATACACCTTCGTACAACAAATCCAATAGGAACCAATCCCTAGATGTATTATTTGGGTGAGTGCATGATAACTCTAAGTCTTACATGAAATTTTATCATGCCATCATGTTGGGTTTTAATCATTTTAGTGCATGCCTAAGAAAATTTAGGCCTAGTAGAAAACAATCCCAAATTTTATTTTATTTTGCTAGGGCCCATAGCACTTATTTGCATAATGGTGGAAAATGTTCAAGTGATTGTCCCTTAAAAACAAATAGATATGGATTACTAGTGTCAAACATAATTTTTTAGTACCATTCCTTGAAATAGAAATTTTTAAATGTGTGTGGATTGAAAAAAATATATATAATTCCTTATATGAGACTTTCTTTGTGGAGGTACCTATTCATTTACATGGTTAGATCATAACCCATCTCAATTTCAGTCAAGGAATCATGGGTAGAAGATAGATTGGACATTAGAACATTAGATGAATTTAGCACACTTAGTATCACCTTGGATGAAAGTTGTTTATGTTTGGTAGTGAGGAGTGTTAAATAATTACATCTTGGAGTATGTAGTTTCAACTTTTTCTTATCTAGAAGAAGTTTAGTTCCAGTTTCTATGAGAACTATGTGGTCAATATCTCAAGCATTTCACTCTAGAGGTGAAGAAGATTTTTATCGACTCTAGACTTGAGACTTTTCCCATGGAAGGATAAAATCTTCCTTGCATCATCAAAAAGGTTGGTGCGAGAATGCAAGGATACTTGTGAGGAATTGTTTGTTTGGTATGGTAGCCAGTTAATAGGAATTATGGAAGTAAAAATATGATGAATCTAGGTAAAGGATTATAGGTATAAGTGACATAAGAAGGTGAAAATAGGACTCAATAAGTTTTTTAAGGATCCACAAGGAAGTGGAAGAGCATAAGGAGGACTCTCCAACTTTTGGACTACAACCAATGTTAGCTTTAGTATATGTGGGAGAAAAAAGCCAGGAAGTGGTGACTAAAGAACATGAGTTAAACTAACCCAATTCCCCAACAATAATGTAAGCTCATAATTTTGAGTTATATGAACTAATTATACAAATTAGGATATAGAAAACATAGATTTAGAGACTGAACCTATAAGATAAACCTTTGTTGACCAAGTTTTAGACACTTGTGTATTAAATATTTATTTTCCTTTGTAAATTAATTATATGGCCCAACTTGGCATGCCTATTAGACCAAAAATAAGTAATGGTAAAATTATTTTCCCAACCATAATGATTAAACCTACCTCAATTCCCAACATCTTGGGTGTTTCTACTAATGTTGGAGGTGTGGGAGATGGACTAGGTGGTGATTTTACTAGTGGACTAGGAAGAGGCACAAGAGGTAGTGGTGGACTTCCCCCCTAAATAATAGGAGGGATTGGAAGTTATTCTCATCATCCACCATTGAAATCATCTCAACTTTCCATAATATCTTATGAAATGACACTCTATTTTCTAGAATATTGAGCCATGGAAAATGTTACAAAGCATGTTCACAAGTGTGAACTTATCTGGCAAGTGCATGACATAACTTATTCTAAATACAAAGTTAATTTAAAGCCACCCTTTTATAATGTGTACATAAGTGGTATAATAAATATGATCCTTAATAAGTTGTAGGTGATTATGTTCAGCATAAGATATCATTACTCTAGGAATTTAACATTATGGTGTTTGAGCAATAGAGTATCACTACACTAAAAAATATCAAGCATGAACTAATTGAGAGAATATGTGAGTATGATGCATAATTCAAAATACTTATTTGTAATATCTCATTTGAGAATAATTTTTCTCAACATGCATAATGTTTTATGGGAGGTTTGTTGTTCCCTTTTAGATGAACATTGTCTCATATAACTATCACCAACCCACATGAGACCTTAGAAGCTACCCTTCATGCTGAAGTTGTTATAAATATTGATATAATAATCAATCCTTTCATGGAGGCTAAAATCATATAATGGCATCTCAACTAGAAAATATTATTGTACATATCATCATGACACTCATAGTGGCCTATGGTGTGTCAATTGTGAGTTTGAAGTCCATAATTGAAATGATTATCCCTATAAGAACATACATATTATACTAAA
Organism: Torreya grandis; assembly: GCA_037957365.1. Taxonomy (NCBI): domain Eukaryota; kingdom Viridiplantae; phylum Streptophyta; class Pinopsida; order Cupressales; family Taxaceae; genus Torreya; species Torreya grandis. The sequence continues at coordinate 1,177,507 of JARHVA010000393.1, read as the reverse complement.
GTAGTCATATGAAATATAGTAGGAAGAGCATGATGTTTGAGATTTTACTCTATTACAACTTACCACTTAGTTAAAGGTGTCCACTTATTGTAATATGTGTGATGCATATACTCATGATGCCAATGACTATTATCTAATTAATGATAGTCATGAAGCACATGTGTGGTATGTTTCAGGCCTCTATTTCAAATAACAAATATAATGGTGGTTATCATGGGTAAGGGTGATGTTGATAATGTAGTGGTGGATGTTTTCCACCATAAATTTACAATAAGTGTGGTTCCCTTTAAAACTACTAGTGTCATTACTTTGTATATCCTACATGTGCCTTGTGTAAAAATGGGCACCATCTGAAGGAGTGCCCTAACTTTTACATGGCCATTAACAAATAAATAAATAATAAGGGTGATGATATGGTACGCATTGAGAAACTACACTGGATAACATTCCATATTACTCTAACAATACCTTAAGTTAATAGTACAATATACAATGGTAGACAATCCCAGTATATGTACACTCCACCTATTGATAAAGTACAACATGAAGATCCTCGTTCTAATAGGTATCTTGATGCTCAATATTAGAAGGAGGTACTCTAGGACACTATGAACATTTTAAGGGAATTATAAGTGAAGATCTAATTTCTTAAGGATCATGATGCCTCTCAACATGTCAATATGTAGAAAGACATAAAATATGATAACATAGTATGGGATGACTTACAAGATCTCTTCAAGTGACTATCGGATGATAATATTATATAATTATTATGTACCTAGCTAAAACACCACACACCAAGGCCTACTAAAAATCATCAGTTAAACCATGCCTAATGGAAAGACACTCCCATCCACCCTATCTCACAAGAGGACAAAGAGATATTAATGAACATCACCATCAATGGATGGGTAATCTAGGACATCTTATTCAATACCAACTCTAAAGTTAATGTTATCACAAAGGATGCTTGGTAAGAGATGGCTAACCTAGCTTTGTAATCTTCACCCCATGTATTAATCATGGCTAACAAAAATCATACTTTACCAATCGGTGTCTTTAAGGATGACACCATGGATATCCTTGGTGTTACATTTAAAGTAGACTTCAAATTCCTAGAGTTTGCCAATATGACTTCCAATCTCTATTGGGTTATCCATGGTGTTATGCCAATGATGCTGATTTAAGCTTTAATAAATGGTACATAAGATTTGAAAATGATGACCAACACGTAGTCATTCCATTGTATCATGCTCATGGGAACCCTAAATTGAGCCATTTAATGTTATTGAGGATATTAACCATAAAATATTTTATGTTTCCATAGTCCACAAAGTAATAGATAATCTTTTCTAGAATAAATTATGTTTAGTTTTAATTTTCAAAACTAAACATAATTTCTTCCAGAAAATATTGACATTAACCATATATATGATGTCACATCTTGATGTAGTGAATTCCATGATCCCACCTATAATGACATCTTATGATGGATGGATGCATAATCCCTCTCTGACACCACTAGTAATGCTTGTGGCTACTAGTTGTAGGGTGACTACAACTTTATTCAGAGAGTATGTGGTGCTATCAACATTCATGATGATACTTGATGAAAGTATCACAAACACCATAAATTTTTTCATCTCCTCCATGGCCAAATCATATATAGACAAATCATGGCTATGTCACCTACAAGGCTAGATCAAGCTTTGAGGTTCCATGGATAAATGGAGGTCAACAAAATTTGTCCATTAGCTAGAAAATTTTTATGGTTCTAACATTGATTGAGTGAAATCATTTGTTCATAATTTAGATGGCATAGTTGCTAAGTGGTGATGAATTCATCTAGAGCATTTACTTACTTGGTATCATGTACATTCTACATTGCATCATAGATTTCACCATGATAACCATATATGTGGTGTTATCAATTATAGTGGTATTCGAGCTTCAGAACCTCACCTTGAGTCTTGCAAGACAATGTGGGTGATATATGACACTTTATTGATAGAATGCCTTTTAGTTCATGTGTTTTATGGCACTCTCTATACTTGGGTTAGAGTGTGGTATGTCCATGCATATCACCATCTAGATACACATTATTGGTGCCTACTTAGGAATAATATGATTATGGTATTGTCATATTCATCCCCATGGATGCATTTTTGCCTTACCCTATAAGCCATGTAATAAGCTATCATCGGTGAACCAAGCCCCATTAAAGGCCAAATTTGAAGTATACATGTCATGACCAAATAAGGGTTAACTATTTTTTATGATCCTAATGAGTAGACATCCTCTCCTCCATCTAAACCTATATTTAATCATGTGGTAGGAGAAGAATTATGAAAGGGTAAGCAAAAATATGTATTTTAGGTTGATGAAGGTGAAGGATTTGATCTGTTTGACCCATTGACCAAACATTTGGCTATCCATATGGAGTATAGTGCTCAAAATGTTTATGACACCATTCTGGATACATAATTCCCATACTTGGAACCACTCTAGACCATTCAATGTAATATTGGCATGGAAGAAGCACCCAAGATGGATACCATAGGGAATTACTAGTCTAATACCAAAATCAAAAAAGTATTTGAGTTATTGAAAGAGTATCAAGATTTTTTCCCATGAAAATATAGTGAGATAAAGGGTGTCCATTATTCTTTGGGTAAAATCCACATAAAATTGGTAGAATGTGTTTGCCTATTCAAAAAAGGCCTCATCAAATGAATCCTAATTTTCATACTCATGTCAAAGATGCATGGGAGTCATTACTATTATTGATAAGTTTGAGTGGGTAAGTATTATGGTAATAAGTATTAAAAACTATGGCCACATATGGATTTGTGTGGATTATTGATTTCTTAATGATGGTTGTGTTACTAATCCTTTCTTGACACATTTCACTAAAGAGATCCTTGAAGGCATTTCTTGATGTGAAATTTATACCTTTATGGATGGATTATATGGGAAACATCAAGTTTATATTGTAGAAAAATATCATCCCAAGACTACATTTTCCACCAAGTGGGGGTCTATTGCTTATAATGTCATGTCATTTGGATTGAAGAATGCCCCTATTGTGTTTTTTAAGATCATCATTGAATTTTCAAATGCTTTATTCATATTTTCCTTCTAGTTTATTTAGATGACTAGATATTTTATGACTTAGTGAAATATCATTGTTTTAATCTCTTACTCATGCTTGAGCACTGCAAGACTCTTCATATTTCTCTCAATTTAAATAAATGTGTCATTTATACTTCATTCAATGTTCACCTTGGTCATATTATTTACTGAGATGGACTTTTAGTGGACCCTACCAATATCACCATAATCCTCTACCTGTCAATGTCAACCACATAGTTAGAGGTTCATGCCTTCCTTAGGTACACTAGATATTATAGAAAATTTATCTATGGATATGCAAGGATTGTATCACCTCTAGAGGATTTACTAAAACATAATTATAACTTTATTTGGACTTGTACTCATCAAGAATCATTTGTTTCCTTAAGAGGATAAACTTATCACCGCACCAATTCTCCAATTCCTAGACTAGACTAAACCTTTCCAATTTCATGTCAATGCTTCCAGCATGGTGGTTGGTGTTATACTTAGCATATTGAGCATAATTTAGATCACCTTGTATACTTTTTAAGTCAAAAGCTTACTTTGACTAAGCGTAACTATATAACTACCAAACATGAGACATTATCTATGGTCTATGTTCTTCAAAAAATTTGATAATATCTACTGGTAACCCCATTTTTTTATTTATAAATCATGAGGCATTAAATTATTTGGTTAAAAAAATAGTTTTACATGGTTCTATTTGTTGATGGATAGTGTTATTTCAATAATTCTATATTTCAATTATGGTTAAGTCTAGTAAGGCTAATTACAATCTAAACCATTTTTCACACCTTAAATCTATCAAGACAACATGTGATTTATAAGATGACCTACCTAACATGTAGTTATTTCATGTCTCATGCAGTCCTAAGGAATTAGAGGAAATAACCACCTTTTTAATACTATATTAGCACCATCTCACTTCAGCACTCCAGCCAAAAATCAACTCATCATTCATGCCACTTTGTTCCAGGTTATTAGAGGTGAATTTTATGAGCTTGGCTAGGATGTGGTGCTCTGATGTTGTGTCATGAAACATGAGTGTGATGAGGTGATCTATGATTTCCATGAAGCTATTTTTTCATGACATTACACTAGTGAATCTATCATGCAAAAGTGTCTTTTAGTTGGCTTGTGGTGACCGACCCTATTTAAGGATTCTAAGCTTTATGCATGTCAATGTGACATTTTTTAGTGTGTGGGGAAATTGAATAGGTGAGATGTAATACCTCTTCATATTATTCTACCTCAGGAACCTTTTGAAAAATGGGTCATTAACTTTTTGGGCCCCATCAACCCAGTAGGATTGCATACACTCCTACCATGTTATCACCACTACTGACTATCTCACTCATTGGGATGAAGCTACATTGACACATGATTTTATAGTTACTACTACTAAAAGATTCATCTAGGATTATATCATTACCAGGTTCAATTGTCCATTGATTTTCACTAGTTACTATGGTACTCACTTCCTTAATGATAGAATTTATTTCTTGTTGGTTAAATTCATTATTGCTCACCATAAGTCAACATCATATCATCCCCAAGCCAATGGTATAGTTGAGACATTCAACAAGATATTGGGCACTAAATTAACTAAGATATGTAATATTGGATGTAGTGACTAGATGATCATTTGTCTATGGTGCTTTGGGCTTAATGGACCACTTACAAGTGATTAAACAAGAACACATCATTCAACCTTATATCTAGTACACAATCAATTTTACTTGTAGAGTTCTTTGTTCCTTGTTTTTTAATTGAATGCATCATATAACTCGATGATAAGGCCTCATTGAAAGCATGCCTTGATGTTTTATTAAAACTAGATCAAACTTTTTTTCTTGAACAATGGAGTCAAGGCGTGGAGAAACAAAAATAAAAGGCATGGCATGATCACCATCTCAAGAACAATATTTTTACTCCTAGCTTGCAAGTCTTAATATATGACTCCAAGTTCATGCACCACTATATAAATATTTGTGTTCACTGGGATGGTCCTTTCATTATTCATAGTATATTTCTAACTAATGCATGTAGGTTGAAATGTTTACATGGCCAATTTCTTCCATGTCATTACAATGGTAGTCAGTTGCAATCATTCTTTTATAAATAAGTATTTTATTTTTATACCAATTAGGTGTATTCCATTTACTTAATTTAGGATTTATTTTTCTTTAAATAAAATGTTTCACTAGTTTCATGCCCCTTTAGTAGTTTTATAGTCAATATTTGCATTTTTTTACTTATGTTATTGTGGAGGACCACAAAGAACTATTAGTGTGGGGTATGGGAGTTACATTTATTAAGTGTTATGATATGGTCTATAGGAATATGTATGAGAAAAAAAGTGCACAAGTGAAAGATTTTGATTGCATGTAACCACAAGCTAGTTAGGGTAAATAATTATTCCTACCTTTCGAGTGGAAAACATTTAAACTTCTTTACAGCTATCATGTACTTTAGGAAAAGTGTGGGATGGGACATGTAATTAATAGAAGGAGAATAGTGGTAATGGAAAGGGTGCCAACATCACATCATGAAAATATTGTTGGTCATATTTATTACATGAAGTGATGGTTGAGGAGGATGGGTATTAAATGAAAGTTACCCCCTCAATCCTATAAAAAAGATAAACAATCCATTTCACATTTTAATATTGCTACATTTGTGAACTTAAAAATCCAAAGGAGTGAACTTGAGCTTTTGAAAAATGATTTTCAAAGCATCTACATAAGTGTAGAGTGAAAAATTCCAAAATTTTTTAGATATTGGAGTGTGGTTTATCTAACTCAAATAGACAAGGCAAATAAAATTGCAAAGATGGGTAATATTTCAAAAGTTTCAAGTCACAAAGGTTGACATCTACTATTTATGGGCGTTAAATTAGAAGATCCAAGGTAATTACAAAATTAAACACCTATTCTTTTGAGAACATTAGATGGTCATGCGTCAACCTTTTCACTCCACAAAGGGTCATGTGTCCTAATAAAAAGTCTCAATGAAGTTAATTTTTTCCTATAAGTCTAGAGGAAGAAGAATTGAATGTTGGTGGGGAGATGGTATTGGTCAGAGAAGAAAAACCTTATGAACTAGGCATGCATGCAAGAAACGTAAAAAAAGAGATGGCAAACCAAGAAAAGAAGAAAGTTATTATACCTCCACCACCACATTTGATGATTGAGGAAATGTTTTACTTTGAATCATTACTAGGTGCTAAAATTTGGGTGTCCAATGTGCCGACGTGCACTATTTTTGACTACAACCACTGACAGCCTAGGAATGAAGTAGAGATGTAGAATGACTATAAGGTTGAGCACCAAAATACTAGAAGAAAATAGGTATAAAAATTAAATATTTTTAATGCTATAGATAATAATTACCCATTCCAACTCTTCAACCTTCCTTACTTTGGAAATCCAATAGAAATGATAATTTTTTTGATCTCACAAGTGCATGAATATTAAATCTACTTCATTGGGTGCCAGATGAGAATCACATCCAAAAGAATTAGAAAAGTATCAAGGTTGTATTGATTAGGTGTGGACTTTTCATATGATCTAGAGGACTAGGATGAAATAGAGAATATGTCCATGGTGCTTGAGCACCAAAAACAAGGCCTTACCATGCACATTAAAAATATTCAAGATCTCACCCTTTGAGTGGCCATGCAAATCATTATGGCAAAGGTCAAAGGTGGATACTAATGAAAAGAGGTGGATATGGCCTACCATTACATTTCAAAATAATTTATCAAGGGTTTGAACTATAAATGGGTGTAATACTTTGCTAACAATATTATAGAGAATGTAGAAAAAGCCCACTAGGTGCCCAACCACAGGTTTACATGGGGTGCATTTCTATTCTTAATGGTGTTTGATGAAATTAGTTTATCCAACTACACATATAGATAGTTTAAATTGGCATACCCACCTAAACATAAATCCCTAGTGGAGTATTACAAGGCATTCACCTACCCTAGACTAATCACTCCATCTTAAAAGATTAAGATGAAATCATGGTATGATCGGATGAAGGAAGCCCTTGAGAATGAGTGGCATGTTCCAAAGGACTTGCATATGTAGGTTGGAGACCAATCCAAGTTTTTCATAAAGCAACACTACTCCCTTGCATGCATCAGGATGTTCCCCTCTAGAGAAATATCTACCTAGCTTAAGCTACAATATGTTTTCACAGTGTGATATTTCAAGAACACCATTAACTAGAAATATGATGTGTAGCCTGTGACACTTGATGATAAATAGATTGATTAAGAGACTCACATCCTTTGTCATTTATATGTATACCTTAGGAATAAATCCTATATAAAAAGGATTGATTCAGATATAACTGACATAAAAGTGTAAAAAACATTGGTATGCAATTTTATTCATACTTTGTTCTATATGCTTAAGGCCAAGAAGAAATATTCAAGGAGAACAAAGCATGAATGAGAAAAATTCCCTTCTATGCCACTAAAATCAAATAATCATAATTACCCTAGGAATTATTCTAATATAATATCTTATTTATAAGCTTTAAAAAGGTAGAGGACTATCCAAACACCACCGAAACAAATATCCACTAGCTAGTCAACCTGAAGGCCTAGAGCCAACAACATAAATTGTTCACTCAGAATAGGAGATAGATGTACCTAAGGATGGTGACATGGAATAATTGGGAGAGATATTAGATGGGACCCTAGAAAGATTAAATATTGAAAAATAAGATACTAACTCTGATAAAACACCCTCACTAGCATGATATGAAGAGACCACCCTTAAGGAGACACAAATAGAGATTGAAGATCTACTTGGTGAAGAGATGGATGGTTGTAAAGTAGGATTAGGATTGAGTGTCCTTGACATTAGGAATACTTCCCAAGATCAAGACACAAAGGTTTAGATACTTGAGTGAGATCCCTTGAATTGGAAAGATCCATTTTATGACATCATTATTAGAATAGACAAGCCTGATGCAACAACCAACCTCTGCATCAAGTACTAGAAAGGCTTCCCTATTAAGATACTATATATGTATCCTCATATTTCTTAGGAGGATGCATATGACTAGACCCAACATGAAATTTCATTCTTATTTAACATGTATAATGAAGAATTCCACTTTGATATTCTCTATGATAGTCATGTACTAGATCCATACGTAGTGGTGTTACCCAACACTCTTTGGGTAGATCCCCATTAGCTTACCTCTGTACAAACTAGCATATCACTCTTTAAATTGACATCTAAATTCACAAGGTAAAATATTTTTGCAAAGTATAATGTATGGTAGGTTGAAAATAAACATCCCTAGATGGTGGCATTATAAAAAAAAGGGGTCACTGCTATAACCAAGCTAGAAGAAGAGCTAGTTGAGTTAAAATTCTAGTTAGACATAAAAATAGCTAACAAGGTGAAAATGTTAAATATTTTTAAGGAAATTTTAAGATAATACCCAGTGCTCATAGATGGATTCCCCTTATCTAGTGAGGTGATAGATAAACTATAGAATCTCATGGACCTCCTTTTGAAATGATGTAAAGAGCAGCCTATGCCCTAGGATGAGAAAATATGGGTAACAAAGCAATTTATATAAGTTATGGAGGTGTGAAAGCGAGCCTTTCATAGAGTTCGATATTTCATTCCCATTTTAGATGGGTTTTTTGAGTATTTGGCATAGCCTAGAAAAATTTTAGAAGCTTAGCTTCAAGTGAAAGAGATTCAATAATAGTTGGCTAATACAGCCTTGTTAATAAAAAACCACTTGAAGCATGAAAAAGCATTTAAGGATGTAGATGCCATGGAGGAAAAAATAAGTGTGCATCAATAGGAAATAAAATATAAATTATTATCACTCTAATAGTAGGTTTTATCTGAGGTCATCATGCTTGATGGTGTTCATAAGGATGTTTCAATATCCCTTGAAAAAAATTTCAATAAAATAGGTGAGTGTCTTGACCAACTCAAAGAGACCAAAAAAGTTGAAAGTGAAAATCGAATAAGCATCAACAAAACTACTCAACACCTTGTCACATTGAGAAGATGTGAAGAAGTAGATAGAGAAAATTGGCCCTGAGTTTTTGGTAGAGTCTAAATTTTTTGATTAGTCTAGAATAGACTAATGGTATAGTGTGAGGTGATGTTAGACCATAAATTTTGGGTAAGTCCTTTGGTAAAGATGTATGGTTCAAAATAATCACAACACTAAATAATCATGTAATAGAAGAGTCATGGTGCATAAGACCATGGCATGGGAAGACCCAGTTAGAGAATATGCATAATAAATGGAGAAACTAAGAATAAAGGGCTCAAAACACTAGTAGAAGACTTTGGGAGTGTATGGGAAGCAAGAAATAATTATGGAGCAATTCTCAGGGATGAAATAGACTAAGTCACTTATAAATATACCACCAACCTATGGGAAGATAATCACTTAATGATGAGGATCCAGCACCAAAGTGGTAATATAGGGGCACAAAATCTTGTGTCCTTAGTGAAATAATGTAATTGGCTACTATGACTCTTAATCCATTGAAAATTATTGGGATTCACTATGAGTGTAATTATTACTGTAACTACTTGTTCATGGAAAACCAATTACAAATACCCCTAAAGCAAGATCTATAATTTTTTTGTTATTATTGATTATTATTCTATTGATGTGATTGAGGATACTATTGTGTTATTCTTATCATTGTATTCAACTAGTTATAAGAGTCGTATGACTAAGTTTCACCATGTGATTTTTTATGTAACTTGTGAATCTCTTTCAATATGATGAATGGAACCTATGTTAATTGAATGATATTTCTTTGATAATATAAACCAGGGTGTTGATCATTTTATGTGTGTTTATTCATTGAACTGAATTTAGGCCCACAACTACTATGTATTTCTTTTTCTAGTTAATCATTGAGTAAAATATATGTGTTCGAGTGCTGATATATATTAGAATACATTCATGTGAGAAAAACAAAGGTAACCAATCCCTCATTACATACTTCAGGTGAGTGAATGATAACTCTAAGTCTTGCATGAAATCTCAGTGTGCCAACACATTGGGTTTTAATCATTTCAACATGCGTCTAAGGAAAGTTAGGCCCAAATAGAAAATAATCCCAACATGTTGCCTTTTTAAAAACTAAGCATGTGGCCTTATCAAGGATTCTCATTTCCATTATAAATTCTTTAAATCACCTTATGAACTTAATCTAAAAAATATATCATAGTGCTACAACTATGGATAATTCCATTGCAGTACTCATATTCATGTTATGAACATGTTCCTTTTTACATATGCCAAGGAAAAGTATATTTCTATAATCCATAATCTATTCAAAATATGTAGTGTTATAAAATAAATAATAATCTCCTATATTAATTAATCATTGTGAAAAATAAACTCATCATAATCATGTAATTTAGTGAAATATTCTAGTTCATATTTCAACTCAAACACTTGACATTCAATTATTATCTATACCATTATTATATTAGGGTTCATTACTTAATTTAGTTTAAAATTCCAAGGAACCCTCTTTTAAAACACTATTAAATGTCTATATGCCATTTTCATTATTTAATCATACGGATCCCTAAATGTTACATATGTCCCCAAGGATATATTAGCCTTATTAAAGCTACTTGATCACTTCAAAGTTCCTCTATAAATTACAACTTGTGTATAAATTGAATCATGTGAAAATAACTTATCTTAACACATTGATATTAATACCCAAATGATAATTAGAAAATAATAGATTTATTTAATGCACATGTTCAAAAATTATAGGGATATGAAATATGATTATCTCACTATTTCTTAATCAAACAAGAATACTTACAAAAATAATCCTAATTTCCATTTCCATTTCTATTTTTAGAGATAATGAGATAACTAATTATTTATATATTGATCACTTATGTATTTTATATACTTAGGCCTTCCATAGTAATTCTTGTTATTAGTAGGAACCCATACAAGATAGAAATAACATAGGGGATTCAAAAGAAAGAAATTAATTTGGATACAATAAAAGTTTAACTTGATACACAATGTTAATCACGTATATATATAAATGTAATTATATATTTTTATATCCATTTTTGGAATTGATTTATGTTTAATGCCAAAATATTTAGTATGGAGACAAAATTATCTAGATCGCACATGATAAACTATTGTTATCATATTAGAACTAAAATCAAACAATCTTCAAACTACATAAGTTTTATTTCTCAATATTAGTGTATGTATTACCATAAAATAAATTAGAACCTAGATATCATTGATTCATAAGATAACAAATACATTTACCTTTGTTTTTAAGTAGACTATAGTCCACATTTATTAATCCTAACTGATAATAAAAATATTCTCAAGGTTAATTCATTAGGGCAAGTTGATACAATGTTACTTCAACTTTAAACATCAACTTAGTATTCCAAAGGACTTAATTAATGAGTTTAATAAAATTAATTAGATGATTTGAATTATATATCATAGAAATAATAATAGAATAAGTATATCTACAATAATAATTGGTGAAAGAGAAGAATAATTGAATATTATGATTGAGCCACTATGAGGGGGAAACCTCCACAAAAATGTAATAATTGAATATTAAATATGATGATAGAAGACTAACCACTACCTCCTATATACACTCTACTTAGACATGGCTATTCCATAGGCTGACCATATAAAGAACATTGAGAAATTTAATAAGATAATATGAAGGTATGTAAACCACAAGTCAACCACACATATCCATAGACATACTATAGGTTAAGGGAATAACATGACCTTCCCCTTCATAAAAATATTATCCTCGATGTTGAATCAAACCAGATGTTTATGTAGGAATGCTTCATCCTCCCATGTTACATATATAGAATGCAGGTTCTTCCATTTGATCAAATACTCCTTAATCTCTCTAGTCCACAGTTGTTGAGTGTACATGTGAAGGACCTCTTCAGATTCTATAATGACTCAAGATTATTCATCTGATTCTAGTAACTTAATGTAAGTGGAAACTATATGTCTAATTACCTTCTTTAGGGAAGATACATGGAAAACCATGTGTATGTGAGTAGATGGGAGAAATTCTAGTTTGTAAGCCAAACTATCAATTTTCTTCAAGATCTAATAAGGACCATAATACTTAGATGACAATGTGTAATCTTTTTTTTGTATTTTTAGAGATATTTTCTTATATATATATATATATATATATATATATATATATATATATATATATATATATATATATATATATATTCAAATGCATAAATACACAATCACCTATCTCAAAATTCCTCTCAATATGGTGTTGATTTGCTTTTTGTTTCATTATATTTTGTGCCATTGTTAAATTTTATTGAAAACTCACTAGCACCTCATGTTAATGGTGAATGTGTTCCACAACAAATCAAACCTTGGGATACACCATCAAGGAGGAAGTTATGGGTGGGATTTTATACCCATGCAATGCCAGTAAATAATACATTTTGGAGGAAGTGTTATACCATGATTCATCAAGTGGTAACCATTAAGACCATTTGTCCTATTTGTCAAAAATAAAATAAAAATAATGTCCTATAAATTTGTTGACTACCTTTATTTATCCATTAGATTGAGGATGATAGGATGATATATGAGCCAATTAGGTTCCCAAACATGCCAATAATTTAATCCAAAATCACTAGTAAATATGGGATTTTGGTCACTTACAATGATCTTTGGAGTACCATGCAATTTTTGAACTATATTGAGAAAAGCAAAAGTAATTATACTAGAAACAAATGGTTGTGATAAGGAAAAAAAATGAGCATATATTGTGAGTCGATCCACAACTTCCTTGATAAAATTTTTAGCCTCATACCATGGTAATCGAGTAATGAAATCCATGAAAACCTCCTCCTAATGTTGGTTAGGATGGATAAAGGTTGCAAAAGACTTGGGGTCTTAATGGTTCCACCTTTTTTCTATTGACATATATGCATTCATGCACATATTTCTTGACATTCACCTTGAGTCCTTCACAAAAAACAACATTTTTTATTATATGATATGTTTTCAAAAATCCTAAGTGAACTCCTAGTGGAGATGCATGAAGTTCTTGAAGGATTTTATTTTTGAGGAGAGAATTATTACAAAGTTATAATATGTATCTATACCATAATGAATTTCCCTTACATGTAAATTTTTTAGCTCCCCTAGAACCCTCCCAAATATTTTGAATCAAATCATGAGTAGCATTGTCATTCTCCCATTTTGATCTTGCTTCCTCTAGCTAATATGCCTACTGAATAGACATTGCATATAATAAGGCCTCAATTGATTCATCACTCTAGGATAGTGCATCTACCACCACATTCTCTTTTCTTTTATTATAGACTATTTCAAAATTATAGCCTAAAATTTTAGTAACCCATTTTTTTTGTTTTTTAGATGACAACCATTATTCCAAAAAATATTTGAGGCTATCATGATTGGTCTTTTTTCTAAAATTAACGACCCATTAGATAAGGTCTTAATTACTTGATTGTATGTAGAATATCATAATCTCTTTCTCATATATTTGTTAGTCTATTTTTTCCATTCATTTGGTGAATTTAAAATTCTAGTGGTCTACCTTCTTGAATGAGTACGTCAACCATGCCATATCCTGATGTTTCACACTCCATAATAAAAGTTTTGAATAATCTGGAGTAGCCAATTTTGGAGTTGTGCATATATCCATTTTCAAATATTCAAACACTTTGATAGTTAAATTAATCCAATAGAAGGAGTTTTTATTCAACAAATAGGTGAGTGGAGATACAATTATACCATAATTTTTGACAAAACTATGATAGTAACTAGTTAGCCCCATAAATCTTCAGAGGTTATTAAGGGTCTTGGGAACCTACCACTCCATCATCACTTGGATTTTTTAGGATTAAATTTCACTCCATGTTAAATCATATCACCCAAGTACTCCACCTATCAAACACCAAAATCACATTTGGAAGGTTTAGCATAAATTTAATGTTGTTCCAAAACGTAAAGTATGTGTTTCACATGTTTCAAATGGTCATCCAAGTTTTTATTGTAGATGAAGATATCACCAAAACACACCAATATAAACTTTCTCAAAAATGGCCTAAAAATAGTGTTCATCAAACTCTGAAATGTAGATGGTGCATTTGTGAGGATAAAATGCAAGACCATAAATTCATAATGGCCTTCATGAGTTCTAAAAGCTATTTTAGGAATGTCCTCATTATGGATTTGAATGTGATGATACCCAAAATGAATGTCTAAATTGGTAAAATAAGTAACACCGTGTTATTTATTTATAAAATAAACAGTTAATAGAATAGTAAACTTATCTTTGATGGTGTACTTGTTGAGTTTTCTATAGTATGGGTACATCCTCCAAGCATCATCCTTCTTCCACACCATGACCACAAGTGAGGAATATTCACTCTAACTATGTCAAATGATTCCTACATCCAACATATCAAGCACCATATTTTTAATTTCACTCTTCTAGGCATAGCGATACATGTAAGGTCTAATGTTGGGTAGTGTACTTTATAGAATGAGCCTAATGGCATGATCATGCATGTAGCTTGGATGAAATCCTTTTGGCATATCACCAAAAATAACATAATGATCATCAATCACCCTTTGAAAATTAGGATGTGTAGACTCCTCAATTGGTTTAACCTCTATGGAAAATAAGAGTATCACAAATCCCTCAGTACCTTTTTAGATAATCTTCATCATCTGATGGGAACTAACTAATTGTAGAGATTTAGCTTGTAATCTATGTAATTCAAAGGTCATGCCTTCAAAATGGAACCTCATAGATAGTTCATGGATACTCATCTCATTGGTGTCCAAAATAGTGATCCATTGCACTCCTAAGATAATATCATCTCCTCCCATGGGAATATCAAACATAGGGGAATCTACAAAGTAGTCTTCCATAGTAATTTTAATGCTATGGTATTTTAAAGAATAATTGATGGTACCATCATATGTAATCATGACCTTAAATTATGGATATGGGTAAATGAAATAGTTCAAATGAGTAGCCAACTTATTTTTGATGAAGTTATGTGTACTCTTAGATTCAATTAACATAGTCACCTTTCATTTCTTTAATAAACCCACCACCTTAAGAGTTTGAGTATTAATGCCTGAAAGTTCATGCCAATAAATAGTAAGTTGAGAATATTTATATTTATCCTTGGGTGCTTCCAAAATTACCCCTAAATCCTCATCATATTCCTCCCCCTCATTGTTGCCTTCAATGTAAACAACTTATTTTAAGGACATCAATGTTCTTTACTCCATTTTCTATCATAGCCAAAACACTAAAAATTTTAACTCTTTTCTTCAATTTTATGAGGTGTCAATTGGGTAAGCTTCATAAATGATGGTGCTAAAAATATGAATCACAAATATTAGTAAAAGGTATTCATTTGATCAACTCTTTTTCCTCAGCTAATTGTGCCCGTTGTATGGCTTCAAATACATTATTGGGATGAAACATGTAAACCTCCAACTGGATGTTATCTTTGAGGCCACCCAAAAATAGGTCAGTTAGATTTTTATCAATGATCTCAACCACATGTAAGGAGAGATTCTAAAATTAATGAATGTAATTGTTTACAGTACCTATTTGGCATAACTTGACTAGTTGGCTAAAGTATTTCTTAGAGACATTATTGTGATATTGGAGCTGCAACTCCTCATAAAATACTGACCATGAAAATGAAACACCCTTATTTTTATATTTATCACACAACTAGTGATACCAAATGAACTACTTAGGGTCTAAATATAGAGAGGCCATGACCACCTTTTATGAACATGGAGTCTAATGTAGATCAAATAAATATTCAATTTGAGAAATCCATGTGAGTGGATCATTACCATCAAATTTATGTAGGTCTAATTTTGGTAATAGTGGCTTCATATCACGGTTGGCAGTATGATTGTTTGGAGAAGGAGAACCAAACTAGAGTGGTGGAGGGTTATTTTACAATTGGTGATCTATAAAGTTATCCAATTGATCAATGATTTGTTATAATTGATCCCACAAGCCATTTAGGTCCCTTCTCAACCCTGTGAGGTCATATTTAACTACATCAAGATTATATTTTTACACATGCCTACAACTCTGACTTAAGTTATTGAACTGTCTTTGAAATATTAGATTAGAAGTTTTTGACTCCATGTCATCTTTATGAGTATTTTTAGGTGTTTACTTCCCTTTATTGTGACCATGCATGTTAGGCCCTACCATGTACAAACCCTAGGATGGTTGTGACCCTAAAAAACATATTAGCAGATGATACCATTGTGATCACCTTGTAAATAATAATCCAATGACTATTAATGTTCATAAGGGTGAAATATTTTGGCCAAAAAAAGTGTACTAGTAGAATATACCATTGTAATTGTATCATAGAAATAAATCCAATGACTACTAATTTTCATAACGTAAAAATCAATTCATCCCAGATTATAAGTTATGTCTTTTAAACCTTCTAGTGCTCAGGATGCTAGATTTGAAAAAATTGTGCCATATAAACTTGCCCATATCAAGTTTATGATACCACTTGTAATGAAATTACTTAGATTATTCACAACAATATAATTTTAAATCATAAAATTAAGAATAGAATAAGCAGATCCACAATAATAATTAACAAAAGAGTAGAATACTTGAATATTATGACTAATCCACTTAGAGGGGTAACCTCCACAACAATTAAATAAGAAAAAAAATCACAATAATTTTATAAAATACTAATTACTACCTCCATTATATACTCTATTTATCCATGGTTATTCCATAGGGTGACCATACTAATAACATTGAGAAATGCAATAAGATAATATGAAGGTATGTAAGCCACAAATCATTCACACATATACCTATATGCACTATAATTTAATGGCATAGAAACAAGGTTCTCATTCATACCAAAAAGTGAAGAAGCTAAATGTATTTAAAAAGAGATTGATTTGAAACCACATAAACCCAATTTTAGACAAGGGTTTCACCATGCTCCATGATAAGTTATTCAAATATTATATAATTATATTATTAATAGATCATTAACATTTCATCATAAATTTAGAAATGAACTCCAACTTAAAACAACCACAAAATGAGTTTTGAAAGCAATCAAGACTACATAGTAGTAAAAAATGCAAACTAGTTTTTTTTCACTCTATACATTCCAATACATGAAATACAATTTCTCAAGTCATCTAATAGTATTAATTTTAGAAAATATAACCAATATAATTCATTAAATGAACAAATTCCAAGATTGACTAATTCCACAAAGAATGCATGTTAATTCAATATTTTCCTAACAATGTTTTAATAGATGCATTATATGTTATCAGATAAGCAATCAACAAAGTCAAATAACTATTTTAAGATAAATATAATATTTGAGATACATGAAAAAATAGATTTTGGTATTAAAAATCAATATTATATGTATATACAACTTCCACATAACTATATAATCATACTTATGCATTGCATAGACTTGATACCTCATCTTACTGTTAAGTCACTGGACAAGATTATCTTAAAATTAAAAAAATAACATGAACCATGTAACTAAATTCAATAGAGAATTACAATATTATAATTTTATTATCAAGATAATAATAATACAATTATAATTCATTAATAAATTGATTCATCTTAAGCCTCAAATTACTTTGAGTTCATGAACTTAATAAATGTAGGTTTTTCACGCATAGGCATAGATCCATAATTTATGCAAGTTCAAACAAATAATGCAATACCAAATTCCTAATATTATGAATAATCATATAATAGTATGTTTAATAAATCATGCACAAACTTGATTTAATAATTCTACCTCTTAAAATCAATAAAAAAAAGTTTAATTGCAATACTCAAGTATTAGAGAAAAATCATTACACAGATTTCAACAACAACACATAGAACTGAGCATATTTTAGTAAGTTCATTCATATAACTACTAGTCTTAATCTATCTATCAACCCAACTATATTATCAGGCATTTTCAATATCAAAACTACAATTGGAAAATATAACCTTATATGTTACGGTTTTCATGTTTACATCTAATGGTTGAAACCAACATTATGCAAAACTAATCTTAGATATTGATAATATTTTAATATACATGCCATGCTAGAATTAAATGTGAGAAACACTAAAATAGTGCCTCATAATATTATTGGCACCCATTTTACAAATAATAATTTATAAAAAACCTTCAATTTTGACAAATTCCTTGAATAAATTAGTACTGCATCTTATACTCCACTGTAAAATCACCAAAGAAAAAAGGGAGAGTAAGATGAGCACAACCATTGGTGTCCATTACCAACCCATATATCAACTATGAGATTGAAATATATATTAATATATGAGCACAAAGATATAAAAGAATAAAAGAATAATGTATAAGAAGTGATTTAATCCACCAAAAATGTAGGGTTTACAACATACAAATAGTCATCACACTTGTACATAGAAACCAACAACAATAACATAAACCAAGGCTCCACCCTGCCATCTAAACTACCAAAAAAACTTATCAAGATTCTTATTAAAGATTCATCCTTAAATAATTCCATCAAATAGTAAGGTGGTGATAATTCCCTTATAGAACTTATAAGGTTTCACAAACCCAAAAATAAAACATGTTGTCTAATTTACCCAAGAGTCTACCTATATTATCAAGGCAAGAAATTCCAACAACACATAATCATAACCCAAGGGTTTGTTTAGGAGAACCAAAGAGGATAGTGGGCATCATATAAAATCTTAGGGATTTTCAATACTCCCATTATGGATTATTCCAAGTCATACCCCTTCTAAATTATCCCTTTCAAAATACCTTCTAAATAGGAAAAAAATAAGATGAGGAGAAATGGAGTAAGAATTCACTTTAAACAAAAACACTAGATCTAAAGACCACAATATTTTTCTCTTTCTCCACATCCCATGTGTTTAATTCTTATTTTTCCTCTATTTTCAAATCATACAAAACCTTATTTTAAAACATATGAAAAATGCTTTCATAGAGAAACTATCATGTTTGGGGCATCATGGGTGCCAAAAAAGGATGTCACAATGCTTGTGGTAAGGGGGATTTTATATAACATATCCAACCTTCTACACTCTCCTCATTATCTCTTAATTTGTTTCCACCTTCTCTACCATAACTTCCTTCTCTTATCAACCCCCAATTCATTTTATTCGTTATGTCTCCAAAATAGAATCAAGTTTTAATCCATCCTTTAACTTAATTAAGGTTTAAAATAATACAATGATTAATCAATTACATTTACTTAATAAAGGTTCTCAAATTACCAATTATAATCATTTTCATGGCCTTAGTCAAGGATTTTTCAAAATAATAATAATTTTCCAATACCAACGTACAACATAATTCAAAGTTTATGACAAATAAAGCTAAGAACAGGGACCCAAGTCCTTATGACTTTGTTACTATCAAAACATCATAGTGCCTCAAAAAATTATAATATTTAATATTTATTATGTACTAAAAAAATGTATAGTTATATTCATGGAAATGACGGTTTTTCAGAATATAAACAACTATAATTTACACACATTATGGTTATCTACAATACAAACAACATTATTGTTCACCCTAAAATCTTGGTTCGAAAGCACTCATGAGGTTGGGTGTTCTAGAGATAAAATTAGGGTAAATTCATGGGATAAATATATCCCATCATTAATTTTAGGAGTAATATTGGTTTATTCCAAGGACCGATAAGTTTAACCTTTTTTACTCAAAGATCATGAACTCTTACCACTAAAGCTCAATGTTTGTTTAATAAATGTTTGGAATTATTATCAGTTGATCAAAATTGATTGTTTTTAATCCTAACTATTCAAATTTATCAAATATGGAGAGTAAATCAATTCAAAAAAAAACATAAAAAAGAGGGGAAGGGAGAGTAAAAAGGAAAGTTTTTAGTTAATAGAATGACAATGCTTGAGAACTAGAGCATACAAAGTCATAATTATACCATGATGTGCCTCATTCAATAGTTGCACAAACTTATAGGGACACAATAGGAAAGCTTCTAGGAACATAAATTTAGATGCTTGACTTGTGAACTCTTCACTGACTAAAAACATTCAAAGATTTGTAGAAAATTACACACAAATCTTTTGAAATAATTTATATTTGAAGACACAAAGCATAGAGCATTCAAGAGAGAATTAAGAGAAAATAAAGGAACTATATTATCTTAAGCATAATATAATTACCACATATACCTCTGTAACTAAGCATAAAATCACTCCTCTTACATAAGAATAAACTCAAAACTAGGAACAATGGACAAAATTTGGTGAGTAGAATACAAAGTCTAAAAATATAAAAGTTCTATTATAGTTTTTATAGAGTTTATTTACATAAAATTCTAACATTAGAAAATAATCAAATCCCAAAATCTTGAGATAATAATAGTTATAATCTTGGCTTGATTTTTGGCAGTGTTTTGGGGCTAAATTTTGTCAACCATTAAAAAGGGAAATAATGTCCCTTATATAAACAAATTTTTCCATGAAGTTAGCTCAACCCACTACTGGGGTGGTTACAAAAATTCAATGATGATTGGGAAATGTATTTGGGATTCTAATAGATTCACCAGCTTGAGAATGATTTGTAGTTTAAAGACCATTCCTATTAAAGGATGAATTTTATCTTTTATGTTCATTCTCTCTTTGGCCTTATTTCATGCACACACCATGTGATGACTCATTCCATACTAACTAATTTTCATTTAATTTTGGGGAATAATTAAATTAAATATCCATCCCTAGCTCAATTTCAAGGTCTATTGGATTAGTTCACTCATTTATTAGCCAAAAGTTTGCCACTTTTGGACCTTTTCGTTGTTGAAGAACCTACTGCACTTGCTAGACCTAACACATAATTATCTTGGGATTATTGATGGTTTTGATGGCCAGACAAGATCTCAATATTATTTCTTGGACTTTTTTAATGTCATCACTACCACATAAATTTTTCTTGGCATTATATTCCCTCTCCTTCACTAGGCTATCAACTTGTTTTAGTGGGTCCTACTTTGCCACTTGGAAATTCATTGACACTCCAAATTTGAACCTCTTTATATATCTCTATAATCATCATGTCCATGTGGATTCTTCTCATACTTCTATGGTTTTGTACGTACTTTCTTGGTCATCACCATATGGTCTTTTCTCAAGCCCCTAAAGTTTTTAATCTTTTAGCTAATCCTGTAATCACTTTGATCTCTCAAGATTGTTAGGGGGTGTCGTATGGCATCTTTTCAATAAATTAGGGGCACAAAGCTTTACCAATATTGATAAAAAAAAATTGTAGTTATTATAATTAATTAATTCTCCCAAGGTTTTGAGGTTTCAAAGTTTTGAGGGGATAGTTCATTAGGATATTTCCATGCTTGGGGATTTAAAAAGATAGTCATTTTTCAAAAAAAAATTGACTCCGAAGTCATGCATTGATGAGATTTGGATATGTGGTAGAATCTAAAGGGACCCAATAGTCTTGGAAAACCTATGAGAAAATAATAAAATAAACTAAGTCAATTTTTTAATAAAACCAAGTCTTTATCAAATGAAAAATCATGTAAAAAGTAGAAAATCAATAATAAAATCAAATCCATTCAATCACATAAACAAATATTTAACCCTAAACATTCAAAGATAAAGTCTATAGAAAATGGATAAAATGATTCAAAACAAAAGGTTAATCAACTTCATTCATAGGAAAAGAGCATCATGATTATTAAATATTTAGATAAGGAATATGTAGTAAGATGTGTAAGTTGTGATCTAATTGAAGTCCACCAAATATTTAATCCATTTTACTATTGAGTAGCATAATCATGAGTTGCATTGTCAAAAAGAATCCATGTAAAGGTATAAAATATAGATTAAATTACATAAAGCCTCAGTCTAACATTTGAATGGGTGAATACTAGAACATTTAATCATGGGCTTATAATTTATAAACTTGAAAGTTAGACTTTGATGTTCATATAGGAAAACTTATACTAAACTTGATGAAATGTTAAGGCACTAAAAATAAGCATGAATAATCATTTGTAACTTATCATCTACCAACTTCAAATCAAGGAAGGGATCAAGTAGATACACCCAAAACATTCCAAATATGTCCTATAGACTAGGCAATTCAACATTTAGATAAAAATAAATAAGGTCCCTCTTTTTAGCCTAAAAAGTGGGGTGTGTTAGTGAAGGCAACAATAATGGTGACTTCCTACTAAGAGATACTTGTAAGTATCTAGATAATTTAGAATTTCTATTCTTGCATTCAAACACAAGTATTAGTTTCAATAAAAACTTAAGAAAAAATTAGAAGAGTTGGAATCAAAGTCTACTTTAACACATGACATACTAAGTTACTTCATTTCCAAGTACCATTAGTGTGTGTATTTTGGGTATTAACTCAATTATATCTCTACATTTACACACAATCATTTGGATTGACATTAGAATTTTTTAGGGAGTAATATTTAGAAATTTAGCTCAAGGGTAAATGGCATGGGCATTTCTCTACTTTTATGTAGGCATCTATATCCTGATAGAGATTCTTTAGGTCACCCTCGAGACCTTGATCTACTACCAACCAGGCTAGAAATCCCAAGGTGGAGGTTATTTGAATCACCTTTATAAGGATCTTAGGATTTCACATGTTATTTTCATTTTATTTTCTTTTCTTCCATTTTGAAAGGAGGTTTCCTAGTCATTCCATTGAGGGTTAGGGACTATGCCATGGGTTTAGGAAAGTTCAAAAAAAATATTGATTAGCTGAGATAAATAAAAAACAATAGTGTCTATATGGCTTATATTTTACATTGAGTGCATTTGATTGAATTTAAATAAATATTGTAACATTTATAAATCCATGTGCTTTGTTAAGACTCATAGCCCAAAATAATTATAAAAATGTAAAAAGTTACAAGAATTCATATAGAATGTTCAAGTAATATTTTCAATCAGGATCAAGGATGTCATTGATGATATATTCACACAAACAGACCCTTCACTTCTCTAAGAATTTATTAATCTAGGGAACACTCAAACAAAACAAGATAGTTTATCCCAAAATGAAACACAATGATGCTTGACTCAATGACAAGAAAATCAGAACAAGGAAAATAAGAAAAAAGTGAACCCAAGCTAACAACAAGGGACATGAAGGATAAAAATAAAAGGAAAGCAAAAGAAGTTAATTAAATGAATTTTCAAGTGATATAATGTTTAAAATTTAGTTATACATTTACAATCAGGATTTTGGGAAGACCAAGAAAACTCATCATTTAACTATGTTTCCCTTAATGACAAGAAATTATCGTTCATAGATTTACTAATGTTATTTCAAAAAAATTGTTAAGCCAAATCAGATTACTCAAAAATGGCATTGGGAATAATCAAAAGAGATTACCTTAGGTTTACATCTTGAATTTGTGATGAAGAGATTGAGTATTGATACGTACAAAGGCAAGTTGACTATTTAACCTAGGTGACACTCTTTATTCATTGCCTTAGATGAGGAGATTATGGGTTGTACCTTTGGTTAGAATAGGTGATATGGTGATCATGTTGGTTATCATCTTCTAATTTTTTATTTCACCATTCATCATTAGGTTGGATGACTAGTTTGTAATTTTTTTGGAAATGGGACCTCTTCAATAGATAACTTAGCTCAAATCTTTGCTTTGAAACATGATTTTATTATTTATCAAGTAGATACCAAGATGAACTATAGAGTGGAATAGGGATATTCAAAAGACACACCTAAAGGGATAAAACAAAATAATCAGGAGACAAGTGTAACATATAACTAAATTATAACTACCTTAATTCTAAACTAGAAAATAACAAACTAAGAATGCAAAAGTAGAAAGTAGGAGACTAAGCTATTATGTACACCATACATTACAAGATCATTTTAGGGAACTCACTCTAAATATGTAGTGGAAGGAGAATCTAATAAGTAGTGCTTAAGTAACTAACCATTAATTAGTAATGGAATATCATTCCATTCTAGATCCTTGAGGTGAAAAGTATTCTGCCTGAGCAACTCAACATTTTTATATGGGTTGATCCAAAGTGGATCAAACTTGGAATTTTTTCCTTTCTTCTCATGGGATTTAACCCATAGTATCAATAAATATGAAACCCTAAAGAATTTCACCTTGGCCTTAGTGTCAAACCATCATTTAAAAATGATTTAATGCTTACTAAAATTTAGTAAGGCTTCATCTCAAGCTTCTAATTATGTAAGGTCTAAAATCCTTGAATTTAACTTCTCATTTCATTCCTTGAACTATTACATAAACTTGTAGGTAGACATGTTGACTGTGATAGGTATAATGATCTCTAGTCCATATACTAATAGAAATAGTGAGTTCTTCAGTGCTTTATTATGTCTAGTAAGGTTAACCATAAGAACAAACTTAAACAAAAAATGCCACTCTTGAGGCTTCTTATCAACAGCTTTCTTGATGGCCTCGATCAATTTCTTATTAGTTCATTATGCTAATTAATTCCCTTATGGGTATAAATTGGATGAGAACCTCAAATTGATCTCATTATCATATGCTCATTTAGTAAATTTTATGGATTGAAATGTAGGTCCATTGTCAAAAACTAATGAGATTGGGGTCTTGAATCGAGTGATCACATGTTTTCCATAAACTTGATCACTTCATTAGTAGTGTTATTATTCATCACCACTACCTCCATACATCTTGTGTAATATTTTATGGATGTAAAAATAAAATTGTATCTTGGTGAGGAGTTTGGATTAATGACTCTTATGAAATATATCCCCCATTGGGAAAATGGAATTCATTCTATAACTAGTTGTAGTGGTATTATAGTGTGGACTTCTATTTTGGCAAAGGTCTGGTAGTAATGGCATATTATGACATATACATGCACATATCTAAATATTGCTGGATAATATTATCCTACTCAGAGTATCTTGTGTGCCATTATATTTTTTATAGTATGACCAATGCATAGTCTCTCATGGAAATCGGCCATGACTTCCTTAACTTCAGCTTTTGACAAGAATCTAAGATAGACACCTTGATGATTTTTCCTAAAAATAACTTACTTCTTTATCATATATTTCACTCCTTTTAGTTTTAGATATCTTTTTGCATTTAATTAAGTCCAAGAGTTGGACTTCTATAGAGAAGGTAATGGATAATTAGGGTGTACAAATCCTACTGTAGTACTTGATCTTAGTCTAATTGATGCATGGTGATCCTTGGATTGATATTATTTATCAGTTGAGTAATACCTTATCCTCTAACCAACTTAGTAATTTTTATCTTTGAATCATACTCTTGGATCTTAGTCATCCACCTACCTCTATGCTCCACTAGCTCATTTTGGCCCAACATTTCCTTGATAGATAGATCTAGAAATATTACATGCACTTTATTCTTAAGAATATAATGCATAAATTGTTTTCTAGCTTTGACCAATATGTAGACATTTTTTTCCAAATTAGAGTATCTCAATTCTACATATTTTGGATTGGTACTATTAAAATCAATATGGTGTTCTTTTCCATCGAATATTTGTGTGAGACGAGCATAAATGGTGTGTTTGGAGGCAAAATGGTAAATATAGAAGTATCTAATATAATTCATATTGATTATCATGGGATATTTCATGATGGCATCCTTTATGTCTTGAATTTATTTCTTTGACTCAGCCTATCACTCTATCTTATCATCCTATTTCAATATAGCATTTAGAGGATTCACAGTTTCAGCAAATCCAAAAATGAACTTGTGAATAAATTTTATTTTACCAATGAAATATTTTAGCTATTTTTTACTATAGGTTGAGGTAAGTTTTAAATCACTTTAGCTCTTTTGGGATAAATATCAATACCATCTTTCATGATAATATGATTGATAATATTAACTTCAGTGACACCAAACATATTCTTTTTTGGGTTCAAAGAAATACCATACCTTCTGCATATTTTTAACACCATATACAAATGGTAGATGCGATATCACCTAAATTTTGAAAATATAGTTAAATCATCCATGTAAATTATGATGCACTTATCGATTAAACCTTCAAATGCAAAATCCATTGCTCTTTAAAATGTTGTTCTAGTATTGATCAATCCAAATGGCATTTATTTATAGGTAAATATGCCCCATTTCATTGTAAATATAGTTTTAGTTTGATCTTCATAATTTACTAAGACGTAGTTATATCCTGATAATCTATCTAAGAAGGACATCATCTAATATCCATTAACCATCTGAATCACATCATCAAGGGAAGGTAATGGATGATTATCTTTATCTAAATCTTTGTTTAGATGTCATAAGCCTATACATATTTAAATTTCACCATTTTTATTCTAAATAATGGTGGAATGGTGAACTAGGAATATTATTCCATCAAAAAGGATCTTGTGAACTTCTTTGTGTATTAACAATTCAAGAACTAGATTCATAGGTCTCTAATTTTATAAATATGGTCATTGGTCTAGCTTAAGGGAGATGTTATGAGTGATCACCTTTAGGTCTTGATAAGCCCAAGTAATTATATCTTTATACTTAGTAACAATTTTTGCAGCTGTTCAATCTTTGTGTTCATCTAATCATGAACTATGTTGATAGTTTGGGATATTTATAAGGTACCAAGGTTGACGGTTCAACACTTATAATTTAAAATTTTGGGTTTCTTAATTTAGGGTTCAATTTTGAATGTGTCAAATTTCTTTTCTAGAGAGATCATTCCCTTTAGGATTCGATTCTCTTGGATATTGATAATTTTATTTTTGTCGAGTTCAAATCTATGAGTATCTCTTTCCCCTTCATCTAGTATTTGAGCTTCAAATTCCCCAATATTATTAAGGATTTAGAAAATTTATTGGTCATATTTAAAGACTTGGAAATTTGACACATTACCTAGCATAGAGGGGCAAGGGACTGGTTCCATAGTGAAAATTTTAAATTTAGTGTCATTAAGGGGGTTAAACTTGAAATCAAGGATGTTAATGAGTCAACAATTTGATTTTCTTCCCTAGGGATAGGGATAACTTTG
The DNA here is from genome assembly GCA_037957365.1 of Torreya grandis. NCBI lineage: Eukaryota > Viridiplantae > Streptophyta > Pinopsida > Cupressales > Taxaceae > Torreya > Torreya grandis. The sequence continues at coordinate 1,150,176 of JARHVA010000393.1, read as the reverse complement.
AATGCATCAGACATTTTTACTAAATCCCATGCTCTATGCTTAAACTTTCTAAGGTATGATAATTATTAATTAAATTTACTCCTTATCTGGTTCATGACAAGATCAAAACAACTAAACACTTTTAGTTATTTTGATCTATGCCTAAATACAAATTATAGTCCCATAATTAATGCCTCATATTCTTCCAAGTTGTTAGTTTATGTAAATTTCAATATATAAGTATCTAAAACTTTCTCACCTTGGGGATCAATAAATAAAATTCTAGCTCTATAATTTTTTTTAGAGTGGGCTTTGTATGCAATGGAAAATGTAGTAGATCTATAAATCAATCTTATATCAGAGAATATAAATCCTACTTACACTTTCGATTGGTGAAACATTAGATAATTTGGGTCATGACCAATATGGATCCACTAGACCCAACCAAGGGATCTCTTACCACAAATAATATCACTAAGGAGGGTTCTAAAGCCTCCAGTTAAGAAAAACTATGCAATAACCCTAACTAGGTCCTATGTTTTCATATTCACTAAACTAGTAACAAGTAAATTAAAAGTCTAATCTAGTGCTTACCAAAGTCCGTGGAAAAAATTAGGGGTAATAAACATGAATATTAAACATGCATATAAGACATATACTCATGTCAATGTATATGGAATCCTAATGCATGGAAGAAAAGTGCAAATGCAAATCTATCTACTCTTACAAAGGAGGAACAAATTTAAGAATACTTACCTTTGAACATGAACCTATCAAGCATCAACCTCTACTTTGGCCAAGGTGTTTCACAAGAGGTTGTTGTGGTATGTAAAGATGACAAGGATAAATCAACTCTAGTTTACATAACCTATCAATGCATTCAAAAGACTTCTCCATAAGACAAGATCCATATCTCCAAAGAAAGTATGAAACCCTAAGCTTGTTCCTCAATTAGAATGGTGGATAAGAATATGCACAATATATCTTAATTATTCTTATTTTCTTAATAAATGGGTGAAATGAATTTGTTTATATAGGTAGATCTAACCTAAATCCTTCTAAAATTTTAGGTCAACCTAGTCGACCTAGTATTGTAATTATAAAAAACTAACTAGGTTTAGAAATATGTTAGTCATGGCCAACCTAATTCCTAGTAAAATTTTAAAATAACAATATAAGGTTGATGTAACTGACTTAAATATCTAAAGGGATAATGGAGATGGTAAATGACTAGAGGAGGGTGAAAATAGGAGGAAAATATTAGGGGAATTATTTTTAGGAGATAAGTGTGTAAATATCAAGTGGTAATAAGAGTCAAATATCTTTTAAAGCACCAATGGTTTTCCCACCTCTTTTCTGATGCACCACTTAGGTCATGCACTTAGAGATATTAAGACTCGATGGGTTCTCGAAAGATAGAAAGCATCGTTAATTGATAAATTTTGAAAATATTATGCGTATAAATATTCCCCACTTTAATTTCATCATGTGTCACGTAGGTGCAATAGGGGATGGTGCTTCAGGAAAAGAACATAGAAACACATAATGCTAAAGCTAAATAAAGTGCAATAGGGAAAAAATAAGATAAATGAAAGGATAGAATTTTAAAACACATACCTTTACGTACCTTTTTGCTAAATGATTGTATGCAAACATCTTAGTCTTGATCATGGAGGGTGTAGTACCTACATTTGAAAATTTGTAGGGATATAAAACTAATAATAAAAGTAATGTGTGTGTAGGATGGTTAAATTAACAATGAATTACTTAGAAAAATTAGCAAACTAGAATTGTTAAGACAAGGTTAGAACCAAAATATTGATGTAAAGTGAATGAAAAAATGATGGTAAATGAATGTAGAAACCACTAAATCATGTTGGAAAGCATGTACAACATAAATAGAAAAAGTAATGTAGAACATATTAAATCATGTTGGGAAGTATGTAAAATATAAATAGCAAAAAGGAATGTAGAACATCCTAAATAATGTTGGGAATTACGTAAAACATGAATGACAAAAAGGAATTTAGAATATACTAAATCACGTTGGGAAGTAAGTAAAACATGAATGACAAGTGAAATATCAATGAAAGAAAACTTTAACAAAGATATGTAAGTGACAAGTAACCCCATGTAAGATAAGCATGCTAAATCAAACATAAATAAAAACATGAATGACTGAAAATGAAATGTAAGTCAAGATGTAAGACATACATGAATAAATCATATGTAAAGAGAAACATGTAAGAATGTCAAATGTCATATGTAAAATAAGTGAAGTCCACAAAAATCAAACAAGAACATGATGGATAACTAAAAATCAACAGTTCTAAAGGATGAAAAATCAAACTTAGTGCTTGTTCTAAGATGCAATATAAGAAAACACAACCACCTAATGACATGACTAGTATGATAATGAGATTGTGTGGTAAGAAAATGGTGAAAGGGTGTTTGTAAGGAAGTCTTGGTCATATCTAAGGTATTACAATGCAACTCACAAACTATAAACCAATAAGCATAAGTAGGTAGAGGTGATTAAGGATGTGATTAGCAAAAATCAATATCCAAAAAGGTTAATATAAGGAAAATATGATATAAATAAGGAATGTGAGGTACCACATTTGTGATGTGAACATACTTAGCAAGAATGAGACATAATAGGCAAGTGAAAAAGGATAATAACTATCAACACCAAGGACTTAGGAAATTTTGACTAATGAACACAAACATTGGGATAAAAATAGAATCACATAGATCAACCCATGAATACTATGCATGAAAATTAAAATGGACCTACTAATGCAGAGGATAACTCAAACAATCCCACTCCCTTGTCTTCTTCTTGATGTTAACTCTCACAAGGTTTCTTATATTCACCTGATAATTCAATGATTCAAGATTCCATTGAATTTTTTATAGATTATTAGGGTCTTAATAATGTTCCTTATGGTCTCATTAGACCTCTCAATCCATCCATCAACTCCTCATCACTTCTTTCCTTTCCTACACAGCTTCTACCTTCTTAATTCATAGTCCTTGTAGCCTTTTTATGTCTTTTTCACCTTGTACAAATGCGTATGGATGTATTTTAAGAAAATAATGATAAAATATGACACCATATATCATTTTTCACCTCTTTATTAAATTTAAACTTCAAACTCGGCTTGGAAGGCCCTTTTCTAGTCCTTTTTAGCTCATTATTTAGGCCTAATTAGGCCTTTTCTACTTGTAGCCACACTCAGTCCTTTGAAACTATATGAATATTTTTTAAAAAAAATAAAAACTTTTAAAATATGTTAGTAAAAATATCAAACTATAAAATTAAAATATTTTGTAGTTTTCACTAGTGAAAATGTCTTAGAAACTAGTTTTGCTTCCAAAACCCTAGTTCAGGGTTAACAAGCTCTGTGTGAACTCGATAAAAAAATCCTAGTTTGATATTCCAAACCAATTTCAAACCTATATGATCATTTTTTATAGACTAACCTATATAATTTTGTTTTTAATGTTATACATCCACCTTGAATCTTCTATTCACTTTTAATCTCTAGTTTTTGTCCTCTCTATGTATGTAGATAGAGTTTACAAGGTTTGAGATCCCTATTTTGAGGGTTTAGACCTCCAAATAGTAGATTTAAAACTCTAAAAATGTTTTTAACTAATATAACTCCTACACAAAACTTGTGGAATCAATAACCACACCCTTAAATATCTATGCTACACCTTTTTATAATACTCTGTGTTAACTATCTATGCATGCATAATCTCAACAGGGTTATGTGAACTTCTAATCAAAGTAGTGTGTAAATAATAAAATGAATTTAAAAAACACATTCATAAATATGAAATAGACTCAAAAATCCATATTAAGCGTCAAAATATTAATTTTTTTAATGTTCCTTCATTGAGCATTCTTAGCACAATCTTTCTACATTTGCATATTTAGGAAAAACATAAAATTGCAAACATTCCTTTAAATATTGAGAGATTTAATTCATCATTTATTGGTTCTAGATCCATATCTCATAGATTAAATAATGAAAATTAACTCAAAAAATAAAACTTACAATTTTTATATCAAAGATAACTACTCTAACTACCTTAGCAACCTTCCAACGGTCACTAACAAACCCACTTCACATTGGAACACATATATAAGTTGATTTGTCCATACATTTGTGAATGATATCCATTTATATACACATGGTGTATCATATAAGTATCTCCCAATCATTTTACACCTTTATTATTCCTCTAAAGTACTCTTACAATACCCAAATAGGACTAAAAACTTTCATAAATTCAAATTCTAAATTCTATAATAAAATGCCAAATTTGAAAACTAACCTACCTAGACACCTCTAGACACTTGTAAAACATAAAAAAGTGTGTCATATGTCTCTTAACACATCTCAAAGACATAATTTACCATAAAACAACTAACCAAAACACAATTTTCTCATAGAAATGCAAAACATGTCATCCAAAAAAGATGTTCTTGCATCACCTACCTTCCCACAATGTGTCCCCCTTTCCTCATGACCCCTTACATAGTTATGAGTCTAATATGAATATTAGGTAATTTCATGAGAAATTATGTGGAATTAGATAGTATATGATATAGTGATACCTCCTACCCTAGTCTACTAGCCTACCACACCCTAATGGACCTCAAATCTTTCACGAGGCCAATTGTAGAATTTAAGCTTCGACTGAGATAAGAGATGTGCCAAATATAGATCATGTCTTTTGGTGTGATTTGAATTTTAAGATTTTTTTTCCTTTGAATCATTACCTTTTGTTTGTATTTTATGATTGGTATTTTAACTTGTTTCTAATTTTTATATTCCTCCTCATCCATATAGATTCAGAGAACCAAACATGAGAGAAATATGTGACAAACATAAGAGATATTACACTTGGTCACTAGAGAAAATGACCTAAATACCAAGGTGTCTAAATACTCCTATACTTTCCCACAAGTAAGTTTTAAATCTCAAAATTAACTGATGTGAGCCTTAAATGAAAGGATATAAGGGAAATTTGGAGTTCATAAGAGATCCATCTATGTAATAAGTGATACAATTATGAATATGCTCATAGTTGATCACAAGGAGGTAAAATAGTAAAATGAAAGGTGATGTAGAGCATTATCACACTTTTACTCTACCTAAACAAACTAAAACACCATTCATCTACTCTATATTTTGAGATTTTTATACCTATAAAATATGTATATCCTTTCTAATAAACTAATAATCAAATCACTTTTAATCCTTCTATACTCTGTATATACCTCTATCATATGCTTGCAATCACAAATTTCTTACTTGTTTCTACCTCAAATGTTTTTTCCACAAAGCATTCATTCCATCACTTCATTTTGTGCATCCATTATCATGTTCTTTCATGCTATAACAACTTTGTAAAAATTCAATTAAAAGTATCTTTGGTTTTTATTAAGCCTCATAGACTCTATACAAACCATTCAACTTTCACCAATTGTCATCATGGTTAAAATAGGGTACCGAATAACTATCATAGATTCAAAAAGAGATTTGAATCATTTTCAAACTATCAAACCAATTTTTTAATGAAAAGGGTTAGATAAATGGTTTGCATTTCTTGGAACCCGTAAATCACTCCCAAATGTCTCCTTTCACCATTTCTATACATTCTTAACATGATTGTAGTTGTGTTATAAAATTACAATCTATATATGAGGATAAGAGTCACCATTTCATGAAACATTAATTCTTGCTAAGGGTATTATTGAATGCATATATTTACTCCTTCAACCTTCTCAAATTATTCCTTGATCCATGTACCCATTCAGTCATCTTTGTCAGGAAATAGATTATTCAACCAGATTTTGCACATTTTATACAACAATATAAATACATGCATTTTCTTTATATTATGAACTCTATTTTAAGTTTCTCTCTATTTTCATGAACTTGAGAAAATTTTTAAATCAGTTCTTTGCACTTTGAATCCTTTTAAATTTCATTCAAATGACTGAATGTCATCACTAATGCATGAATATTCACTCATAAATAGATCACCATAGCCATTATTTACATAGTCAATTTATTACGTAGATTATCTGAATTTTTTAGAATTTCCTTGTTATACATACAGACAAGGTGAGTGTTAGGTAGACTTTACACACAAAGTGAACATAAGTTCTCTTCAATTCATAGCACCAATGTTCTTCTATTTTGTCTATGTATGACTTCCCCAATCATTAGAAAACATATGATCTTTGTCTACTCACTATCTTTATAACCCATACTAATAATGACATTCTTGTTCACTCTTGTCTACTATCCTATATTGGGTTGTGAGTATTTTATAGGATTAAACCTTGGTGAAAACTTTATTATCATGGTATCAAGACCTTATACTTAAAAATAACATAGAATTTGTAGAAAACATCCACAACAAATCTTTGTTAAAGGATAAGGAACAATATTCAAACATCTTTCAAGGTTAATCCAACTAACTTAGCAATTATTCACACACAACTCACACCTTGGCTTAAGAACATATAAATACATAGTTATTTGTCTCACAAAAAGAATCACTATTCATTTACTCTTAGATGGCATTCATATACAAGCAGCACACTTACCAATTGCTAAAAACCATCAGTCCACATATTCTTGTTTACACTGGTGCCACTCAATCTTGATACAAAGTGAGAATGTCAGATATTGACATAATTATAATGGGTCATCATAACATAATACTAACAAATCTTCCTTCTTTTCACATTTAAAAACTTAGTCATCTTCATTAAACATACATAAAGCAATGAATACACCATCTTTTTTATCAAAACATAAGCTTTATATTTTTTATTTTTCTTGGGTTTGTTGCCCTTTTACCCTCATGAAGGCATTCTCCCAAAACTGACTCAAAAATCCAACAAAACAAGTTTTTTTAAACACTAATAATTTCCCTAACTACTTACAAGTCTCTAAACCATTTCTTGAAAACTAAGTCATATGGCTTGTTAGATGAATTATAGCTAAAGGCTTTTTAATGATATATTTTATATCCTCTATCAACTCTTTTAGACCTAAAATTAACATTATACCACATTATCTAAGCTAATAGCATACAAATCCCTCATCTTAAGACACCTAGAAACTGAAAACAAACCAAAATTGAAACTAACCTAGATGCCCTTGCATCATACTACCAAGGGAAAAAGAAATTAAGATCCAAGATCAATATAACTTGCTTGATTTTATTTCTTTTCTTCCAATATTTTGAAGTTTTCTTATTTCCCATTCTTTGATCTATTCCTATAGCTTCCACCACTTTAAATACAATGCTTTATTTTAGCTCACCCTCTGATTGTGCTTCGCTGATATATACATTTTTTTATTGTAACTTTAAAATTTGAATGTTAATATGACTCTCATATGCATTGAGAGTTTTCTTAGCTATACATCCCTATCTTCCTCTTGATTTTATTTATTCTCAAGTTGTTGTAACCATTATTTTACTAGTTCTTCTATCTCTGCCTTGTCTATTTTCTTGTTCCAAACTTTACTCTGTTGCTTTGTTTTGAACTATGAAACTCGTTGATTTTTCTTTAATCTTCATCCCTTTGAAAAATATTTCTTGAATGGGTTTTGTTTTATCTTCTTAAACCTAATTATCTATCTACTTCTTCAATTTCCAATCTTTTATATTGGTTACCTGCTCCTTACCTGCATTTATATCATGAAACAACATGTTAGAAATAAAATTTGGAGCCTTCATGGCTCTTTATTGGGTTGCCTCCTTCTTGGAAAATTCAAACTCCATCTTCTCCACTTGCTTTATGCTCATCCCAAACCACTATTCATCCATCTTAGTTACAATATCTTCCACTATTCTGCTATCCTCTTTCACATAAACTTGACTACCATACTTGCCTTGGATTTTTTCTCTCTTAAGCACTCTCATAGGTGTTATATCTTATTTTTGTTGGAAATTATGTGCTAACACTTTGCAATATTGTTCAATCCCTCTCATGTCCATCTTTATGTACTCATAGTGCTTCTTATCAATCAATTATATACATCTCACGTCTTCTTCTTTGGGGGATCTAACCAAACCCAAACTCTCCATTGCTTTACTCCAACATTGCATCATCATTATCCTTTCATCCCTTCTCTCTTCTTCACCTTTCAATGGAACAAGTATATATGTCTTTCCATGTCATTTGATGGTGTATGTGTTTGCTTGGCCATCATGTATGGCATGCCTATCAAACTGCCATGGTCTACCTAACAACAAATGACACACATCTATAGGCAAAATATCACATAACACTTGATCTTTATACCTTCATATCTGAAACTCAACCCATATTTGTTTACTTATCAATATTTGGTGTCCTTTCTAAACCCATCAAAATTTTTACTATTGTGGATGTGGCATCCTCTTCAAGCCCAACTACTACACCGTCTCCAAGGAAAGTATATTATTAGTATTATATCCATTAATGACTAAATTATAGACTTTACCTCTTATCTTACATCTGCTTTTGAATAGGATTTTCCTTTGGGTTGGTTCCTTGACTTGCTTCTACTATAATAAGACTCTCCTCATGAGTAATGACTCATTACTATAATAAATTCTCCCCTTATTTTCTTCTCTATGTTGTTGCATACTTCTATTCATATTCCTTAGACACTCTACTTCCCTATGTCCCTCTCTATGACAATTCTAACATTTCCCCTAAAATCTCTATCTTGGTCCATATCTCATTGGACCTTCTTCTCTTCTCATGCTACCATCTACAAATGGTCTGATCTTTCTTACATGGTGTTTAACTCCCATGCCATTTTTGTAAACTACTACATGCACTTATGGTCTCTCTTGAACCACCTTTCTATTCTCTCTCTCATTCATCCTTGTCTATAAAGGTGTTAACTGACCTTATTTCCAATCATCTCTTTATTATCTTCATCTGTATTCTCTCTCCCTGAGAACATGCTCAATAGTCTCCATCCTTAAAACTAATGGAGCCATTAGCTGGGTCATTATCCTGACCAAATCAATCTCATCTCTACTAGATCTCTCCATAGAGCACTATCCTTGGTTCCTTATCCTACACTTCACTTAAAAACACATAATTTCAATCTCATTCACAATCCACAAGAATATTTATCTACTCTAATACCAAAATGATGTAGAGCATATACCAAATTTCACTCTTAACCTTATTTTAAAATCCACTACCTTTGACAAAAGCTTCTTTGTTCATTTACTCATGTAATGAAACTAATTCTCTTATCAATATATGGTTTCAATGGTATTCAACATGATTATATGGTTTTCATCAACCCTATCTATCCACTCAATAAATCACAAATCCTTTCTAACTCTCAAGTCTTCACTTACCACCAACTTTCCTTACTTTTCCCATAATCCTTATAATGGTTCACTGGATCATTTGTTCTCTAAGGTTAATATATTTAATATATATTTTAAAACACATAAAACATACTCATTAAAAAAAATTATTAATATTTATTCACTCTACACACTTTTTCAATCCTTAACCCATCCCTTATTCAACCTTGTAGACTCTCCTCTCATTCCTGCTAGCCCTATTTTTCCTATTTCTTATGTTGTATATAAAAAATAAAATGCTTTAAAATAAACCATAAGATTTTATAGATAAAATTTTCTATTTTATATTCCCTTAATAATTATTAACCATAATTTCATAGTTTAGACCAATTTTTACACCACCTTTATGCCACTGTTACCTTGAATTAGGTCTTTTAGGTCATTTAAATCCCTGTTTTACTCTCAATCAAGTCAAAACCATGTTATAAGGTATGTAAATTTATAAAAAAATAATAAAATATATTTACACATATTTAACCCTAACTCCATGCAAAATTTCAATATTTTTTAATGGTTAGAAACATAGATATGGTCTAAACCCTAGTTTAGGGTTTTTTAATCACTGTCTCAACCTGAGGGCTATCAAAATTCATTTTCTCATGTTTGGGTAGGTTTAAAACCCCTAAAATAGATTATTAGGGTCTATATAGACCTAAACCACCTTCCAAAATTAATGTATACTTTCCACCAATCCATTATCATAGGTTTTATATAACTTAGCACTTGATTGTGCAGAAAAATCACACATATGAACTGGGATATATTCTATTTTCTCTTATAATAGCCAATTTCCACACAATGGACAATGTAATCATATTATAAAAAATAAAATGACTTCCTCAATGTGTTTTTTTTATTAATAAATGATTATAAGTCTATATCTTGGTCAATAAATGCCCAATATACACTTAGTTCTATGAGTCACTATATGCTACATAAAGAAACTTTCATGAAATAGGGGTCTAGGCCTATATATGTCTAGTTACCATATTTTGTTATTTTTCATTCCTTGATCTTATAAATTCAATACACATTCATAAATCCTTCAAAAACAACATTTTTAACCATATCAAATAACATTTTATCCTTCCTTATGCATGAAACAGTCTATATACAAACAAAATTCACAAGTACATGGTATGTACTTGTAACCCTTTCAATAGGGTTCTTTCTACGTTATAAATCTCTCCAAGTTTATTTTCCAAAAAAAATTACATATACCTTCAATCATGTTTTTAAAACCATCCTTTATCATATTCATTCATAAACATGACACATATTGTCAGCAAACTTACGCTAAGACCTCAATTGGGTCTGTACTTTCATTCATACATCAAAGTTTTCAAAACTTTCATCATATCTTCATTAAAAATCATGTCAAATACATTCTTCATCCCTATAGTTGAATGGAATAACACACTTTCCAAAACATAACTAACTCCTAGACCTTATCAACTCTAAGAAAGTGCATAACTACTTCTTGCAAGTCTCTACACCATTTCTTCGAAATGACCTCATATGGATTTTTGAATTATTTATAGCTAAAGGATTTTTAACCATATATTTTATATACTCTATAAACTCTTATATACCTAACATTAACATTATACCACATTATCTAAGCTAATAACATATAAATCCCTCATCCGAAGGCACCTAGATAATGAAAACAAACTAAAATTGAAACTAACCCAAATTCCCCTACATCAAAAGGGATGGAGCTATGCTTATGATAGTCATGCCACTAGAGAAGCCATACTAACCTATAATAGATCTAGTACAAGCACCAATTAATGTATTATTCATCCCAAAAAGTGGTTTAAATATGTTTTAATGTGGTAATTTGTGGGGAGAGTCTAGTCTTATTTATGGTCTTCCGCTGCAACTCACAAGGTAAACACCAATGATATGAATGCTAAATAATGGGAAAAAATAATCATAAAGCTACTAAGGTAAAGAATGATAGAAAAAGACAAAAATGAAAGAGATTTATAAGAACCAAAATTAAAATAAATTCTAAATAATGGTGCAATTAAAATGAAATTAAAATAAGTAAAGTGCACAAAAACAAACAAACATGAGATAAACATAAAAATAAAAATCTATGCTAATGTCTATATCAAAGATGAACATGTGAAATACAAGCTTATATGTCTTGGAAGGTTTCTTTAAGCTAAAATTATTTGTTATTATGCATTCTAAAATATTATTGGGCATCATAAGATTCCCCAATGGGTAAGTTGATGTAAGGATGGGCATCACAAGTTGCCCTAAGGTCTGAAGGGACATGTGGATGGGCATCGCAAGATGCCCCAACATGTGAGGATGAGTGAGGTAACACTGAACTATTAAAATGATTTGCATTAGGTTGGTGGGTGTAATTGGATATAGGTAAATGTGTTGGTTTTTTATATTTTAGGGATGTTTAATGTGTCATATGATGTGTAAGAGAGGTATGAAGAAGTAAAGGAGGTAAAGGAGGACCATGTATGATATACTTTGTATTAGGAATTTGAACTAGGTACTCCTTTGATTCATGTGACTTAAGATGTTGAGGTTAAATAGATGAAATGATATGTTTAAAGTTGTGCATTTTAGCTATCCTTTCCCTAGTGGTGTAGGTATAAGAATCAATTATGGTTTGTACAACATTAGTGGATGAGGTGTATGTATGGGATAATTTTTGTTATTCATTATGTAGTTGATGTTGATGTGATTATGACTCTATATATTGGAGTTGCAAGGCTTGAATATAGTCTTGATAGGATTATTATGTTAGAGTATCAAGATTGAAATTTGGACCATATAAGGAATCAATGAATATAATGACAAGACTCATGAAAATGACCTATAGTAGCATGCCATCAATAAAACTTATTAGGATTGTACCATTTTGGAGGAGGTTTAGAAGGATCAAATCTAATGGTTTTAAAGGGTGGCAATTTCTTCTTAAGTTGTTCTAGAGTCAAGGAAGGGTGGGTTGGGTTAAAATTAGTAAAATTGGATGATTTATTTTGATGTTGGGGAGATTTGGATGGATCAATTTTATGATAAAATGATTGGAAAGGTTCTTTAGTAGTTGTTTGACGTGTTTCAAATTGAGTTTTAAGAAAGTCTTGCCTTTTTCCTTGGTCTAAGGCTTCTTCTAAAGTTTTAGGGGAAAAGATTCAAACTTTGTATTGAAGAGGAGCTTTAAGAGCAGTAACAAATAGTTTTAAAAGAGTATCATCATTCATGTTATGGTCCACTTTGTGAGATAGAGACTTCCATCATTGGATGAAAGTGTGATAAGATTCATTATGAAGTTATTTAGCATTGTTGAAATATCTAAGATAATTTTTAGGAAGGTCATCATGTTGGAATTCCTTCATTATAACATTGAATAAAGACTCTAGTTATGAGATGGAATGTCAAGTAATTTGGTTGTACCATTTAAGTACATCACCAGTAAACGTTTTGTTTAAGATTTTTGTGGTAACAAAGGTGTTAGTTTTGACCCATTCCTTATAGATATTACTAAAAGACTTAAGAAAGATAGTAGGGTCCTTAATACCATCATATGTAATAGTTGGAAAAATGTTTTCAATATTTATGGATGCAATGAATGGGGCTAGTTGAGTTGAGTTGAGTTGAGTTTAGTTGAGTTTAATGGGGATGATTATGGAGTACATCTCATTTCTTCCCTTATCAGGCTTGTGTAGGTAGATGTGGGGAATTAATCCGCACCCAATTGGTGTCTATCCCATGCCTTAATTGGGCTTGTGTAGGTAGATGTGGGGAATCCATATGGAGATATAACACCTTTACCCAGGAGAGAGTCTAGTTCAGACTAGACTCTTGAAGCATTTTGTTATTCATTGAAGGTTGAAGGATGATATTCCCATTGACATATCTAAGAGGAGGAGGGACAATATTTTTCTTTGGTTGAGACATGATGACTTGAGGTGGTTGACTTGTCATGTTTAATAAATTTTATTGTATTTGAATTGCTTTGGATGATTAGTTATTTACATGATGTTCATTTGTTGAACTAATTATGCAAGAATTTGAGTTGTGTCAATTTGTGCATTAGTATTTGAAGGTGGGGTATTAGTGTTTTTAAGAGGGGAATTATTAGTGTTGGTATGAGGAAGGGTATTGCATAGAGGATTCCCAACATTGGTATTGTGAGGAGGACTATGATGAAGGACCTCAATTGCATTACATTGTGTAGTGATTGGTTTTGGATTAGGAAAATATGAAAGGAGAAAGTGAATAGTTTCATCTAAATTAATAAACTAAGTGAGGTTCTGATCTAAATTATTAACTATGTAATGTTCTTGACTAAGCAGAGACTAAAAAGATGACATCATTATGAAATAAGACTAGATAAACACACACATAATAGTGTCAACCAAAGTGTATAGAGTCAACAAGGTTAACTATGTACTATTTAGATAAAAGGATGCAAAATGAAGATAGAACTAGCCAAACATAGAATAAGGTCAACCAGATTGACTTAGTACTACAAATAGGGTGTGAAACATAGCCTAATAAGAATATAGGGATGACCAGGTTGACTTAATGTTTTAACCTAACCAAAAAATATAAGAGTATAGGGCTGACTAAGTCAACTTAGTACTGTGAATTGGTTAGTAGAAAAGAGTACATGGTCGACTAAGTTGATTTAGTACTATATATAGGGGAAACTCAATCTATAAGAGACTATGTCAAATAGAATGATAGCATGCTAAAATACGAAAAAAATTATAATGTAATTGAAGCAATAAATGGAAGCACACACAAAAAATTAGATCAATGAGAATGATCCAATTGGGGTACATAACACAAAACCTTACACCAATATTGACCAATGCAATTATTTTTTTTTAATACAACACACAATGATTAGAGAGAAATCAATCAAATAAAAATTAAATGCTAACTAAGTGGTCATCTTGAGTGTTTTTAAATTATTATAAAGTTTTATTTTTAGTGTGATAGGGAAGTTGGCTAAAAATAGGGAACTAGAAAGTAATCTATCGATGGTTTTAGGATGTTTAGGCTGAAAGGGATATATGTTGGTAATAGTAATTTTTTTGTATTGGGGCCTACCCCCTCACTTAATAATCCTATAGTGATAAGGGTGTTGGGTGTTTTACCAATATATACCATTAACCACGTGTTTATACTTAGCCAAAAAACCAAGTCAACTTCACCCTTGGTGATGAAATCCAAGTTTGTAGACCTTGTTAAGACAAATGTTATATGTATTTTGAATATTATGTGATTTGTTAGTGTCTGAAAAAAGAGAAATATAGTTTAACTAAATGGAAATTTGAAAAACCACCTAATTAGACTATGTGAGTTACTCTAAGCATGAAAATAGCTGAAAATGAAAATGTGGATTAATTACTACCAAATAGTTGTTAATTCTTAAATTAAGAATAGTATAGAGTCAGTTCAAGTGACCTTTTATGAAAACATTATATAATAGAGGTGATTGGGTCCCTAATGTTCTATGTAAACATGAGTCTTTAAGAACAAAGTCAACTAGGCTAACTTAATCTTTTAGACAGAAGACAAGATACAGAACTAAGTCGACCAAGTCAACTTAGTTTGTTGTAAGATTATAGTTTTAAAGATTACAAACTTACACAAAATATAAATGTAATGAAGTACCGAATTGACAAAGAGGGAAAGAGAGGAACCTTGGTGGGTTGGAATATGATTAAGATTGAAAATTTTTTGTTGAAGTGCCTTGAATGCTACTTTCAAATTTTGCAAACTAAGTTGACTGGTTTGACCTAGTTTTACAAAACCCTATGTGATGAAGCAAGATAAGATTACTAAGTTGACCTATTTGACTTAATTTTTTGATTTGGATGCTAATTGAAAGACTAATTTGACCTATTTGGCTTAGTTCTTTGATCTAGATGCTGATTGAAAGACTACATTGACCTATCTAACTTAGTTTGTTGATATGTATGTTGACTGAAAGACTAAGTTGACCTATCAACTTAGTTTATTGATCTAAATGCTAAATGAGAGACTAAGTAAACTAAATACTAAATGAGAGACTAATTCAACCTATTCAACTTATTTTATTGATTTGTCAGCTTAGTTTTTTTATCTAGATGTTGGATGGAAGACTAAGTTGACCTATCTGACTTAGTTTGTTGATTGAAACACTAAGTTAACCTATTCAATTTAGTTTTTTAAGTTGGGATTGAATAAGATTATTGTGTCAACTTATCTAATCAATTAACCTATGTCTAATGAAGACCTACATATAAATAATAGAGTCATTTTGATATAACTATGTGTTAAACCTATGCACAAAATTTATAACTATATTGTCTTGGTTGACATATTATCATAAATATAGAAAAATAATAAAATGATATAAATAAAGGTAGGAAAGAAAACCTGTAAAGTTTATATTCACATCAAGTTCAATATAATTTATGTAATAGGAAATGTAATAAATTTATAAATCAATCCTAGCTTAGAGGAGATAAATCCTACATACACTTCCAACTGGGAATACATTAGATAATCAAGCTCATGACCAAGATGGATCCACTAGACCCAGCCAATGAATCTCTTACCACAAATAATATCAATAGGGAGGGTTCCAAAGCCTCTAGTCAAATAAAACTAGGCAATAACCCTAACTAGGTCCTATGTTCTCATATTCACTAAGCTAGTAACAAGTAAATTAAAAGTCTAATCTATTGCTTACCAAAACATGTGGCACAAAGTGGGGGTAATAAACATGAAAAGTAAACATGCATAGAAGACATATACTCATGTCAATGTATATGGAATCTGAATGTATGAAAGAGGAGTGTAAATACATATCTATCTAATATTAAAGAGGAACAAATTTAGGAATACTTACCTTTGAAGATGAACCCACCGAGCCTCAATATCTATGTTGTAGAAAAGGATACACAAAGTTGTCTTAAAAATTTCTTGGTTTATTATAATTAGGCACAAGAATGGGATATTCCCTTTATGATCAACATTTGAACACTTAGATACATTGACATCAATCCATATAAGGCACAGACCTTATATGCTCACCCAATGCATAGTTGAGAAGGAACTGGGGCCCGCATTAGGCTAGTTGTACCATGGCACAAGATATAAATTATCGGACTTGAGTAATTAATTAAAAGATTCATAGGCACAAGCCTTTCATGGAGTAAACCTAATGGCCAATAGTCACAAGCCTTTTGGTGGACTAATCCTAGAGTCATATGGGTGCAAGCCTTTGTTAAACTAAGCCTAATGTCATATAGGCACTTGAATGGTCAAAGGCCTAATTTCACTTCAATACTCATGTTAGACTCACAATTCTAACAAGGATGGAATCACTTATCACAAGATCTATATTTATTCTCTCTATCAATTTATGATGACATCACCATTTATTATAGAGACTCCATTAACGATGTAAACTAGAAGCATTACATGAACACTACTTAACATAATTGCATTTAAGCTAAAACATTACATCCATTATACATTCCATTAATAAAGTAAAAAATGATCAAACCAAAAAAATTATATGTTAATGAAGTGACCTTCATCATTAATTATATTTCAAAATAGAGTATTTAGTTCATGATAGAGTACATGTTTAATTCCTTCTACTTAATGGCCCAGAGGCTCACAGATGATCTTGGATACTTAAAAATAGAGCCTTAATGGATTCCAAACTATTCCTATGCATGCATATAGAGCAACTAAATTCTACTAGAGCTTCACTATGATTTTTTACCTCTCCTATCTCATCTAGTTTAACCTCCTTAAATATCTCATAGAAGCATCTCCACCAGGGTGGAATGTGCATGCTGATAGCCAAGCTAGAGCTTTGGTGATCATTACCACTGAATCCATGATTTTATGAAGATCAAGTTGTATCTTTCATGTATCTCTAATCTTAGAAGATGCCTAGAAGATCTAAGAACCAGTTAACCACCTACTAGTTGGTGCAAGGTATGTGTTACAACCTCTAACTAGTGCTAGAAAGCCAAAATTCCAATCATTATGTAAAATGACTCCTTCACATAAATTTGGATATTATGTTCATTTTAATCCTATAATTAACAAAATATGGGGCCTAACATCACCCCATACAAAAAATTTAGTCTATCCTCATACTAGTATGTCAAGTTCTTGGTGGCACAGAACTTGGGTGTCCTCTCCTTAAGCATGGTGTTGAAGTCTTAAAATCTTTTAATGGAAAGCTTGATTTATTCAATGGTTATGTCTATTTTATTGGATTCATTATTAAGTTCAAGAACATTAGTATTTTTTAGTTCTTTCCAAAAGGCCTCTACATTTTCCTTTACCTTTTCCACACTCCCATGTAAGATTGCTCCTTGCTCACAGGCCTTAGTTTTTAGAGTGTGAAAGAGTTATTCCAAGTTATACTCTTTATCCTTAATCTAATTATTAAGTGCATTAATACTCACCATGATTTTCACCTATTCTGACCTACTCACTAAGTATGCCTACACCATCAACTTATCCTTCTCCTCCTTTGCTTACTTTAGGTTCATGTCTATGACTGAGGCTTGGTTTGAGAAGCTTAAGAATATGGAATCTATTGCATCCATTCCCTCTTGTATTTTAATTAATAGGTATTCTACCTCTTTAATTTTACCATCTACCTCCTTTTACAACATGACACATGGATATTATTCTTCATCTTATTCTTGTGTCAGCTCAAGTTTTAACCTTAGGAACATCTTCTCTATTAACACATAGATCTTGTCAACCTTTGAGAGGTTTGAAGTATCGAAACTAACCAAAATAGATGGTTCAACCATTTTTATACACTCATAGATCTATTTTAGCTTGAATTTTGTGACATGCACTTCATCTTTAGCTTCCTTATGGAACTTCTTCCATTTTCTCACCCTATCATCATTGATGATGTTCTAGTGTGCAACTTCAATGGCCATTATGATTAGTGCATTCTAAGATTAGACTAGGTTCATGGCATGAGGGTTTATAAGGAGGGAGTCATGTCCCTCATTAAGCTCTTCAAATCTCAAAATAGCTTTTCTAAGTTCCTCAAAATGAGGTTCATTCATATAGTGATCAATTGCAAATGAGAGTTATTTGTGTGTCTTAGTTGTGGTGGCTTGGTGGGGCATAATGTCATACATATAATGTTCATCATCCACCCATCCCTTCTATGCCTTCTCCCTTATACTCAACTCTTTATTGTCCTCCTCGATGATGGCCATCTCTATTTGTTCTTCCTCCTCTTCACTAGCACCACCACTCCCTTTGATGTTTTCCTCAAAGAATTCATCTATTTGATCCTTAGGGATTTATTCCTTGAACTTTTCCCCTTCATCTAGTTCTTCATCCTAAGGTTTGTCAATATTCACCTCTATGGAAAATCTATCAGTGCTAATGTTGCCTTATTAATGTTGTGGTTCCTCTATTGTCTCCATTTATATTTCTAAGGTGCTAGTATTGCCTTATTTTTATTAAGGCACCCCTTCACTACTTTAGCATGCCTCTTATGTAGATTTTTATACCTGCTTTGTGGGGGCACTTTTCACTTGCTTGACTACTTCAATTTTTGGTCATCTACTTGTAGGAACCTTTATGGCCTTTTTCTCTACCTTGCCAATTCTTATTATTTGGTAAGTCTCTGCTTCTCTTGAAGTGTCAGTGCATTCTTAATTTCCTCATCACTCAAGCCCATTTTATTCCAAACCCATCTCTTCTCCTCTTCTATTTATGGAGGTAGGGTGTAAGGTTCATTATTGGATGAGGGTATTGTCGGCTCCTCTACTTTTATAAGCATGGTAGTCATGCTATTTTTTATAGATTCATATACATCCTTGGCTCTTGGCTTCTCTTCCTCTTCTTCTACCTATAGGATCTATGTCCCTAAACTTTCTTCTTTAGTCTCCTCCTCCATTTTAGGTGTGAGGGTTTTCTCTTTCTCCATCTCTAATAGAGTTAAGGTAGGAAACATAATGGGTCCCTTAGTTTTTTTCTTGTGCTTCTTGTTGGAGGAATCACTTTTTGATATGAAAGTCACACTCTTGTTAGGATCTAAGGGCATAATATTTTCCTTGAAGGAAATTTTCAACTGGATGTGCTCTTTTATTTCTTCAAGTTTCTCCCCCCACTTATTTCAGAGGGTCTTCTCCTACATCTTCAGTGTAACCTTCCTTTCATTACTGACTAGGAGGGGTGATCATCATATTTTCTTAGATCACTACCCTTATTATGTGGCTTCATTTCATTATAGAGGTTTAAAATACACCCATTTATTATCTCTCTCTACAGGGGATGAAAGTTTATCATATCAGACTCATCCTCTTCATCCTTGGTGGCCTTGGTTCTAGGGTGCACAAATTGGTACATCAACTTGATCTTGTCTTGATCTAATATCTTGATTAGGACATCTAGTTGTTGTGTGTTGGGAATCCTCCTTAGCAATACCATGAAATACTTAATATAAAATGCATAAGGTAACTTGATCCATTTGGATAGGTTTCCATATGTGAGAATTAGGCATACTAAATAGA
The DNA here is from genome assembly GCA_037957365.1 of Torreya grandis. NCBI lineage: Eukaryota > Viridiplantae > Streptophyta > Pinopsida > Cupressales > Taxaceae > Torreya > Torreya grandis. The sequence continues at coordinate 1,130,230 of JARHVA010000393.1, read as the reverse complement.
AATACTAAATTATGGTAAAGGTCATCATTCCCACCAGATGTTGGGAAATCTCTTGAGGGATAAACTTTTCAATCCTAAATGCTTTAATGTACCTATCACATGACCCTTGTACCCTTATCTTATACTTCTATGAGAAGTTATGTGAGAAAATGAAGCCTTGATACTTCATCATAAGGGACTCATTGTGGGGTGGGAACACCCCTATTTTATCATCATCACTTTTTAGCACACATATCTCCTCCATTAATATTTATATCAACATATACCCCCACTTGAAGGTTTTATGTACTCATTGACACTCTTGCACATTCTTAAAAATCTCCTCAATAATGAATTTAGAGATGTTGAACTTTACCCCTTGCACCATGTGATGGGTGATGCATAAGAAGTTTTTTTTGATGTCATACCACCATTTGATAGGGCATATTTTTCAACTAAATAGGTGTGTCACTACCCTTATGCATGGGTCATGTATGTCCTTGATAGGGAATGTGAATCCTAACTTGTAGTAGCCTAGGAGCTTTACGACCCTCTCAACCTCTAATTCATCTTCCATCATTTGATGAATGTCCACCCTTATGCTTATAAACCCCATGATCCTATTAATCAGGCATAATGAGATCCTCATGCACCATCATGTGAAGTAAATATGGTCACCATAGGCTCACAAGATGAGGAATTACACTAATTCCTCTGGCTTGCCAAAGCTTGGCAATTCAAATATTTGGGTTGTACTGATGGTCACCAATTTATCTCAAATGGAGATGTCAAAGATTATAGTGCCTACCTTTATCTTCTTCCCAATGTTGACCATCCAATCTTGGTTTAGATCCTATCCATTTCTCCTTATCTAGTGGTTATAATCCTTCAATTTGTATGTGTATGAATGATACCCATTTTTCCCCACCATGACTTCTAGGGAGAACTACATCTCTCTATAAGCAATATTTATGCTTTCTTTTGGGTCTATTATCATGATGCTTATGCATTCTACTAGTTGTGCCTCTCATTTGAGAATGGCTTCTTCTTTCAACATCTACACTTTCTCTACATCCTTTTGCATCTATGGTAGACCTATACTTAACCTTTTCTTACCCATTTTGAATTGGATGGTATTAGACCATGGTTGGTTAATCTTTTTGAATCCCTTAATAGTGCTTGGCACTTCTTCACAATCATTAGAACTATTATTGTGTCTTCAAATCTCAACCTTCCTATACTATTAATGGTATCCTCATCATTGTGTATAACTTCTACTGCCCTATTTCTCTCTTAACCTCTCCAATCACCTCCTATTCAATTTTGAATGAAATACAATGTTTTCATGGTTTGATCATTCTCACTTCAGGGGCTATGGATGATCTTTTTCTCACTGGTAACATTTTTTGGTCTTTGTGTGGCTTCCTCTCTATTTGGTTGTGTCTTGGTTTAAATTCTCATAAGGTTTGTAACCTATTAACATTTATCATTCACCCCTTTATAATTTATTTTTAGCTACCTCATTAATGTTTGGAAATTAATGTCTTGGTAGCACATGGAAATTCTGAAATCCAACAAACCCACAAATTCACTAAAATCCACCATCAAATTCTCATTTATTATAGATCTTTATGCTTCCACCATCATTGCATTAATTTTCTAATGGTTTATTTGGTGAAGTGACAAGTGATTCAAATGGTCACTTCATGATGACCATTGGGTAGGTAAAAACTATCTCAATGATCTTACTCTTTCACTTCGTTCACCTTGGCATGACCTTCTCCCTTCTTATGTTAACTTGGGTACAGTGCTTCACATGTGCATGATTTAGCCTCCTTGGTTCCATCTCTTCTTAGCATTATGCTTTCTTACAAGTTTACTTATCTTTCTTGGTCAATTTCTCTACACATTCATGTATCTTAATTTGGCCATCCCTACCCCATAAATATCATTACTATGGTCCTCCATGACTTAATTCTCTCCTCTTGATTCTATATGCATGAATATCTTATGCACCTTTTTTTGTCAATTTATACTCATATGTTTTTGAATCTAGAAAACTTTACATAGCCAAATACTTAGGTGTCTAGCCTCCAACACTTATATATCATCCATGCTCAACTCACTTGACTATATTTATGCATGTAAGAACTATAAGAGTTATCCTACATGCCTAAAAGTGCCATGTTTATTCACTCAACATAAACAAAACAATATAAAAAAAGATTTGGCTTATACCAAATTTTATTATTGTCAAAACAAGGCAACTAACTTATGACAAAGAAGTTTGTATATGATGGTGTAAGCACCATATTATTGACTATATAGATTTAATTTGTTTCCATTGAAAATCCCAAGGATAATTTCACCCATCAACATGTGCAGCTTATATGTGCCAATCTCTAATTTATTACAGATGACATAAGGTCCCATCCATGTAATCACATAAGGTCCCATCCATGTAATCTATAATTTACCTAGGTGCTTGATGTATTTTGAGTCATATAGAAAGACAAATGAACCTTTGGTAAAAACCTTGAACTTTATGTGCTTATGATTTCATAGCTTTTGGGATACCTTTTCTATTTATTAACTTCTTCTCGCTTGGGTGCATTTCTTGTCCAAGTGCTCCAAGTCTTCCAGGCATGCGCTCAAAGACTTTTAATCATCCAATTGACCAATACATGTGATGCACAATGAGGGTAAAATAAATTCCATAGGTAAAATGGACTCTAAACCAAACACTATTTGAAATGCTGTAGCCTTATTTAGGCACTTGTACATAGTATGATAGGCACATAATATTGTTGATACATAATTATCCTAATCTTTACAACCAACATTGCATATCTTTATGAGGTACATTCTAAATATATTATTAAATTCCTCTATAGTTTCATTCAATTAGAGATGATAAGGTGTCATCTTATGATATGCCACCATATATTCAGTCAGTAGGATCTAAACAATTTTGTTAATGAAGTGTGCATCATGGTCGCTAGTCAAACTAAGTGAGCATCCATAATGATTGATGATATTCTCCTAGATAAATCTTGTGGTTGTGGTGGTTTTAAAATATTTATTTATCACTACCTTAGCCCACTTGGTTAAGTAATCTATGTCTGCCATAATGACTCATGCACCTATGTGCCTTGTATCAGTAGCAATAGGCACAACAAAGTTAATGGCCCATTTTTCAAATGGAACCTAGGAAAAGATGGGGATGAGAGGCATCTCATCCTAGTGGTTTGGTTTTCCCATGCACTAGAAAATATCACATGCTTTGGTATATTATTTTACATCCTAGAATAGGGTTAGCCAACACAAGCCTAATTGTACTACCTTACACAGTGTGGCATCTCTAGTGTAATGGCCTCCAACAATCCCCTTATGTTCTTCTTTCAAGACTGAGTCCCATTCATGCTCTAGGACACATCAACACATGAATTCATCATGGATCAATTTGTACAATTCCCCACCAATGAATTGAAAAAGGGTGACATAAACTATGATTTACTTTTTTTCCTTAGTCATCATGGTCTAGGGCACAAATTTAGAGGTCAAAAATGTGGCGATCAATGTCAAGTATTCAAGGATGTGTTGGACTCTATAAATTTGTATGTCAATAATATAATTTTTAATATGTACTACACATTTATAGAGTTGATGTGGGATAGGTGGTATGGTCTTAATTTTTGTTTTCTAGGCTTTACTAAAATAAAGAACTAGAATTCTTGAAACAAAATAATCCATCAACAAATACACCCATGCAGAATGGGCTTGTTCACCAAGTATTTAATAACCTTGTGATCAAAGAATAAGATGAAGGGTGTTGATAATAAATATTATCAGAATTTATATAGGGCATATGCCATTGCAAGCAACTTGTGATCAGTTGTGGTGTAGTTTTTTTTGCCTTGGTTAGTTTTATACTTGCAAAAGAAATGTGATGATCCATTTTTCCTTCACTTAGTTGTGTCAAAATGGCATCAATCACACTACTAGATACATTGACATAGACATGGAATGGATTCATCTAGTTAGGAAATTACAATATCAAAGCACTTTCTAGTTTCAGCTTCATGGTCTCAAATATATCTTCCTATGATGCACCCCAATAGAATGGTCCATCCTTTCACAAGATCTCTTCTAGTAGCACTACAATATTATCATAGTTCCTTATGAACTTCTTATAATACCCACAATGTCCAAGAAATGTATGACCATATTTTTGCATTGATGGGGTCTAGAGCTGAAGGATAATTATAGTCTTTACTAGATCAATGAGTAGACCATCTTTGCAGACAATATTCCCAAGAAAAGTGTTAAATGACATTGCAAAAACAAACTTCTTAAGGTTCAAATAAATTTGTAACTACCTGCACCTTTCAAACATAAGGCACAAGTTGTCATAGTAATCCTTCACTAATCTATACATATTCTAGTCATCTAAGTATACGTAGATGAACTTGCGAATGAATTCTTTGAAAGTGGTGATCACCACTCAAGAGAACACAGTTGGTGCATTCTTAAGTCCAAAGGGAATCACATTGTATGCAAAATGACCCCATTCTATCACAAAGGTTGTTTTAGGCTTGTTTTCCTTCTCAATCTAGACTTGACGGTATCCTAATAAAACATTAGTAAAGGTATATATCTCATAACCTATGATGCCATCAAAGACTTCATTGATGAATGGAGTTGGAAAGGGATCAATTATGCAAGTAGCATTCAATAATCTATAGTCAACATAAATTCAGATGTTCACATCCTTTTTGGTGTTGATGACCATAGGGATAAACCATTCAAATTCCTACATAGGGTATATAATGTCTATATCTAGCATACCATCAATCTTCATTTTGAACTTGGCACAAATATTATGATTCATCTTGTAACATTGCTTCTTGATAGGTCTTGCACCATCAACTAGTTTGATGCTAATCTTCCTAAGGGATAGGTGTGTGCCTTTCATATCTCTATATTTCTAAGGGAATAAGTATTGTAACTCCTTTAGTGGATCAACAATACATGCTAGCTCCATGTTAGACTAATAGGTTCCCATAGTGATGATCTTTGGTTCCCCTTATGAATTGATATCTACCTTTATAGTTTTTAACAATGCATATTAGGGTTCATTCTTCTCCTAGTGAAATCCTCAACTTATCTATTGCCCTCAATTATTTCTATCCAAATATGGGTAGGGTATTCTTCTTCTAGGGTGTTATCCTCAACTTATCGCACTTATTTTCTTTTTCCTATCAAATTATTTTAGTTACGCTCCTTCCATGTTTCATCATCTTCATCACTATAGTCACTATTGAGGTTTGATCTTCAAAGAAAGTAGGGAATGACAACCCTTTTTCACTGAACATGTCTTTTAGGTTTTCTTCTAATATTTCAATGTCCTCAAACGCTTACCTTTGAACTACCTATAGTAGCTCAATTAATTGAAGGATTTATGAATAAAAGGATAAGGTGTGAATAAACCACTCCTTAAGGGCATCCCAATTGGTTATCTCATAGCATGTATCATTGAAAATGTACCATGCCCATGCCCAAGTCTTTAAGGTCTTATAAAAGGTGTGTACCAATATATTCCTTGGGGAATTTTTTCCATATACAGTCCATGTTTCTTCATAAAAGTTCAAATGCACTATAGGGTCAGAGTCACTAGAGTAGGTTGAGATGTTTAGGTCTTCATTAATTTTTTTAAATCTAGTGAAAATGGCTACCTTTACATCTTACCAAGTTATCAAGCTAGGTTTTTACACTACCCACCAATGAGTGGTAGTGTTTTTTAATGTATACACTAGCACAATAATTTTATCCACCTATTTTAAGAAGCATGATTCAAGGTCACAAACATAGTATTCCACTGGATTAATCCCTTCATGTCTTGGGAGAACTACACATTTATCCTTACTAATGTGAAACTTCTTTTTCCCTTTTTATTGGCATAAAGGAACCACATTTTAAAATCACAATCAATCTAGACCCATCATGTCTTTACTTTTATTGGTTCATTCACATGCACCAAATAACACCTTTGACAAGTGGTCTTATATGCTTCCTTGATAGCCATAGATCGCAAGCAATGTTGATGGTGTCTGAGGTTGATTGTCCATCTTCTTAGAATATGACTCCTTGTTCATTAGGGTATAGATTCTCAATGCCTTGCATCATGATATTATAGATGTGGTTTATCTCATCCTAGATGTCCATGCTCTCAATATATGGGGTCTTTGGTCATTTTAGAGGGGCTTAACTACCCTCTCTTTTCTATTCTCAAATGTCATGTAGTTCATTTTAAATTACATATTTATATTATTTTCATAACACCATGGCCTTCCTAGAAGTGTTAGGTAGTTGTCTTGCTCTGCTAACTCTATTGCTTCAAAGTCAACATGAAATTTGGTACCCATGATATCTATAATTATGATTTTTATAATTCTAATCCACTGTGCCTAGGTCTTATTAGCTATGAAAAGTACATGAGCGGAAGGTCTCAAGTATAGCCTACCTATTTTCTACTAGACATTCTTAATCAAGATGTTGACCTCGATGCATGTGTCTATAAGGACTTCATAGATAGACCATCAATCCATAGTGGCATTCACCAGGATTTATTGGTCATATTATTTATTTTATGTATGCCAATCTTTTCATTCCCATTCCATGCATGGCACAGTGACCACAAATTATTTTTGATAAACATGCTCCAGGAGCAAGTTATTCAATAGGGGTAGTATTCCATCTAGAGGCATAGGAACTTACTTAATTTTTATATCTCAATTTCCTAGTTGTCTTACTTCTTTTGAGAGGCAACATATTGTGTTACTAGGTCTCATGATAATTGGAGTTCCCCTTGAAGATTTTGGATTACACACATGGCCTATTGTAATACATCTTTATGGTACATTGGGTTTGGGTAAGGCATAACTTTGGGTTTAGGCCATTTTATGCACTTAGTGTGACCCTTATCCCCATATTTTAAGTGTAACATATATATTAGCACAACTAATTATTGATTGGTGAATCCACTATGAGTAGTCACTTATACCTTGAATATCTCTATGCAAGTTGGTTACATCCTTGGGGTCCATTTTTCATTTTCAACTTGTGCCTAATCATTCTTGCACCCTTGTCTATGACAATCCTTCCATGGGTCAAATTATATTACAATCTAGGGTATTATTTGACCTTATGGGACCCTCAATAATACCCACATGTGGGATGTGTGGGGAAATCACATTGATAATGCTCTGTTGAGCCACACTTATAAAATGAGTGTGATGGGAACCTTCCACCACCACATCTTCCACTTCACCCTCTGACACCTCATTATATCCTAAATCCTATATTCTATTGACCATATCCTTCATTTCTTTAGTTATCCTACTCTTCTACTATTATAGTTCCCTATCATGTAGCTCTTTCTATGTTCTCATGCATTTTATTAATAACCTATTAATTAGTAGTGGTATAGGTGTAGGCATCACACAATCGATAATATATGGTTGGGTTAACCTGGCTAGCACATTACAACAAAGGGAAATTATGAACATCATGCACCTCTCAATATAATTCATAGCTTAGAAGTAAAGTGCACATATTCCTTCATGGTTAGTAAGTCATATTATGGCCTTCTATTTCACAATCATTGCACTATAGTCCACTTCGAGCATCATGTGATGAGCTAGCAATAATATTTTGGAGTTGAGAGGCCATAAATGCAATCTATGCCTCAATAAATGGGTTGATCTTAGTATTTTCAGCTATAACTACCTTAGATTTGAGCATGGATTCAAGCACTTCATGAGGGTATATAAAAGTCTTCATAGAAATTTCTCTTCAAAATGGCACTAGAAACCCTCCAATGAACCACTATGCATAATAAGAATGGTGAATATCATATGGGAGCTTTGATAGGATAGTCTTGAATCTTAAATCATATAGATGCATACTTTTTGAGAGTATTTGGGTAATATCTTTGAGCATGGTGATGCTCTATTGTTCAAACTCTAGAATGTCAAATTCCTTCAAGAGTTCATCCTTTAGGGTATCATAGTCAACCATATCCAAGTTAGAATCAAATTTTATATACTAGGTATGGGCATGATCAAGTAGAGTGGTCAAAAATTAGGTAGCCTTACACTTTAATTGGGTTATGCCCAATCATGCCACTATAATTCACACTTCATCACATGTTCTATGGCATTCTCTATTCCATGATACTCTAATAATTTTGTAGTCATCTCTTAGTATATTTTCTACAAGGGAAATCTGGTATTTGAGGTGTTTGTCCCCTAGAATCTATCTTGGTGGAAGTCTTATAATGCCTCTATATACTAGGTTAAGCATTGATCCCATCATTACTACTAGCATATTTGATGTTAATGAAACTATTCTACTTATGGTACTAGACCACTTCTTGTAGGTTGTTGTCCACTTTATGTTACTAACATTGGCTAAATTGGTATGTGTGTACTCAAGTTTTATTATGTTGAGCTAGTGCATAATGGTTTAGAGGTAGTTGATCTCACCTTCTTGTATGTAATAATCTATTAAATCATAAATTTTCACTCCAAGTCTATAAAACATCTAAGATCTAAGTCATCAATAGAGTCAATTATAACTTTTATAATTTCTTTGTGTGAGAGATTCAATGTGTGAGCATGCATCATAAGTTAAAATGGGGTAGGCACATCAAGCGTATCATAGTCACCAAATCCTATAGGAACCCAACAAATTCTATACCTATCAAATTTTGAGCTTGATCCATCACTTTATTAAATTTCTCTTCCTCACACTATTGTATTTCAATACATCTTCCCCATGCCCTTCCCACTTGTAATGGGTTCTCTCAACACTTATAGGTTTTATATCTTCCATAAATCTATGTCATCTCTTATTATAGGTCTATATTTTGAGATCTTGGGTGTCAATCTACTCATCCCCTTTCATTACACTTTACCTACACATCCCCTTTCCCCCTTTATGCTACCCAAGAGTGAAAGGACTTTAGCCTTCCATCCCTAAAGTTTCAAAACCATAATTAACCATTAGATTTTTGAGCTCTACACCAAATTCCTTCATAAATATGTCTCTAAGGTCTTGCAAAAAATGGTACAATTATTTCTCAGGGCATGAGTATTTCGAGACTACAAACTCAAGTATATAGCTACTCAGCACTCTTTGCCACCATTTATCTACTACTTTAGTCCAAGTAGCATCTAAGGTCTCAAGCCTCTCTATGTTATCCTTCTTCCACTCATAGAATTTTCCATATCTTCTTATTTTATGGGTTGAATATTCAGCCAACCATCTATACACATGCTTAGGTAGCTCATAGAAAAAGACCTCAAAAAAAGCATCATATAGGTTGTTCTAAACCCATTTTCTTGGCTTTTATCCTCTATAGATTAGATGATTTAGCATAAATATATATTTCACCTATTGTATCCAATGCTCAATGTTTTTGAGATAAATTTGGTACATCATTCTTCACCACCATTATAGAAACAAAATTCAACATGAGTCCTAGCAACGAAACCAAAATGTTGCAAAAAAGGGCATAAAAAGTTGTCTTAGTTGGTTCTTGGTTTATTACAACCAAGCACAAGTATAGGATATTCCCTTTGTGTTTAACATTTGAACACTCAACTACACTAGCATCAATCCACATAAGGCACAAGCCTTATGTACTCACCTGAAGTGTAGCTAAGAAGGAATTTGGGCCCGTATTGGGCTAGTTGTGTCATGGTGCAAGATATGAATTATGGGACTTGAGTAATTCATATAAATCTTAAAGTAGATTCATAGGTCCAATCCTTTCATGGACTAATCCTAGTGGCCTATAGGTTCAATCCTTTTAATGGGCTAATCCTAGAGTCATGTGGGTATTAGCCTTTGTTAAACTAAGCCTAATGTCATATAGGCACTTGAAGGGTCAAAGGGCTACTTTCACTTCAATACTCATGCTAGACTTATGTTCCTAACAAGGATGGAATCAGTTGTCAAAGGATATATACTTATTATCTCTATATATTTATGTTGTTGTCACCATTTATTATAGAGACTCCATTAATGATGTGAACTAGAAGCATTGCATGAACACTACTTAACATAATTGTATTTAAGCTTCAACATTACATACATTATACATTCCACTAACAAAGTAAAATATGCTCAAACTAAAAATGTTATGTGTTAATGTAATGACCTTCATCATTAATTATATTTCAAAATAGAGTATACAATTCATGGTAGAGTACATGTTCAATTCCTTCTACTTAATGACCCAGAAGCTCATAGATGAGCTTGGATACTTACAAATAGAGCCTTCATGGCTTCTAAGCTATTCCTAAGTCTAATGGCTATCAGATACATACATATAGAGAAAATCCATTTCATCTGAGCTTCACTATAATTTTATATCTCTCATGTCTCATTTGGTTCAAGATCCTTAAATAGCTCATAGGACCATCTCCAACAGGGAAAAATGTGTGTGCTAAGTGCCAATTTGTAGCTTTAGTGATCATTCCCACTAGCTCCATGACTTTTTAAAGATCAAGATGTAGCTACCACATATCACCGATCTTATATTATGCCTTGAATATCTAAGAAATAGTTAACTACCTACCAGTTGGTGAAAGGTATGTGTTGCAACCTTTAGCTAGTACCAAAAAGCCAAAATGATAATCATTATGTAAAATGATCCCTTCATTCTAATGTGGATGTTTTTTTAGCATGAATCCTATACTTAATTAAATAAGGGGCCCAAAAATATCCCTTGGCCAAAGTGCTTTGCAAGATTTTGTTATGGTATGTAAGGATGATAAGGATAAATCAAATCTAGGATACATAACCTATCAATGCATCCAAAAGACTTCTCCATAAGACAAGATCCATATCTCCAAATAAAGTATGGAACCCTAATCTTGATCCTTTAGTATAATGGTGGATAAGCAGATGCACAATATATCTTACTTCTTATTCTCTTCTTAATAAATGATGGAAATGAATGTGTTTATATAGATGGATTTAACCCTAAACCCTTCTAAAATTTTAGGCTAACAAGGTCAACCTGGTCAATCTAGTATTGTCAATGGAAAATAATAATTATGTCATGAACTATTTTGTTCATGGCTGACCTAATTCTTAGTAATATTTGTAAATAAAAATACAAGGTTTATGTGGTCAACTTAATCATATAAACTTCTAAAAATGGGTTTAGGTTAGGGAAAGGGCTAATGAATATGGTAAATGAGTAAAGGAGGGTTTTAAATAAGAGGAAAATCTTAGGGGAATGGTTTTTAGGAGATAAGTGTGTAGATAGCAAGTGGAAATAAGGGACAATAATCCTGAAAAGAACTAATGGTTTGCCCACCCCTTTCTCAGTGTACCTATTAAGGCATGCACTTAGAGAGATTAAGACTCAACAGATTCTTACAAGATAGAAACCATCAATAATTGATAAAGTTTGAAAACATTATGTCTATATATGCTCCATCCACATATAATTACCATAGCCCAGGAAAATTAATGTTGACATTAGTCTCACCTTTAACCAATTTTGTTTTTAAAGTGTAGATCCCTAAATCAGAGTCCACTAAGTTTACTTTTTCATTGATAGTGTTATCTATTATGATCATGTGCTTCATATTTGGCTCTTTATCCACTCTTATTTGTCTATAATCACCATCCAAGGTAACCACATGTGATAAAAGTTAGTGGCAATGTATCCATTCAAATATTTAAACCAATCTCTATTGAGTAACATCCCATATGCTTCAAGGATGCCTACAACCTAAATATATATGAATTATTGGATTCTGGGTTTTGATTATAATTATATGTGCACATTGATTAGATTGCCTACTAACTTGAACTCAAACTTTTCTACTTGGACTATAACCTTGTCTGACTTGATAGGGACCAAGCTTAATTTTTCACAAATACCTATAGGCATTACATTTATTAAAGCCCTTGAATCTACTAGGTAGTTATGTAAGTTCTTCTTGAATAACCTAACTTTTAGGAGAAAGAGAGGCACTTCAGTCTTATTTTTATGGATAAGCACATTGGTGTGAGATGTTTTCTACTTGGACTAGACTAGTTTTTTAGTAAGTGACTTTAGAAAGAGATTATTTTTCTTAGTGATTTGAGAAAGCTCATGTAATGTGATGTTGACCTTGATATTTTTCATATCTTCCATGATATTATATCCATATTTTCCTTGAAATGTATTAGTTTCCATAAGGTAATTGGATTCTTTAGAATTTGGAGGTAGAGGGTCAATCCTTTCCCTAAGATCAGGGGGAGTTACACAATTGTTTGGAGGATTTGAGGTAGTGAAGGGTTATTGTTATAAATTCTTAAGGGCATAATTTATCCTTTTAAATTACTACAAAGCATGTACTTCACTAGCACTCTCTTTTGGTTCATTCTCTTATTAGTTAGGGAATTCCATGGTTTCTAAAACCATGGTTGTGCTATGTAGTTTACCAACATTGGGTGATTCAGGTTAGTTTGGAACTACCTCATTCTCTTCAATTCAAATTTGAAAAATATCTAAGGCACTAAAAAAAATTATGTAATCAATCTCTCCATGTTGGGTTGTGTTATGCACATGGCACAAATTAATAAGGGTTATTTCATAAATGTTGATTTTAGGTAGCTTATTAGGAGAAGTCTCTAGTTGATTATGGGGTTGATTGTAATTTTTATTTTATCTCTCATAAGTGAAGTTCTTATTTAAACTCTAAATACGAAAACTACTCATTTGTCTTTACAAACCAAGGAATTCATTACTTAGTCTTTACACCATTCATTGGATGGCATCCAACTCAATTTTTATAGAATCTTGGCGTATGGTTTGGGTTTATTAGTATTTGATAATATCCTTTAGTTTTTTAAATGGGGATCCATCTCATTATTCACCAAATTAAGAAAAGCTAGGTGTTGATTTATAGCAGCATGTCTCAAAAGGAGATGGTTAGTTATTAGAAATGGTTAAGATAGAGGCACATTTTGGTTTACTTTATGAATTAGGTTCAATGCTAGCATGTTAGATAATGCATTAGGGATGAGATCCATTATTTGACCTTGTGGGTTGAGCTATCTATGAACTTTGATAGTTTTAATATATGTTAAAGGTAAGGTTATTACCATAGGGTCTCATCTCAAGAACATTGTAGTCCATGGGTCCAATTAATTTTTATACATCTTTAATGCTTATTGAGAATCAAGTTTGTAAATATTAGTGGCTCGAATATACATCTTCTATAAATGTTCATTAAAATTATTAATAGGATCATTGGGCTCTCTTTTTTTACATGAAAAATGTTGATTAAGACACTTAGGTCTATGACTTACCTAAATTGGGCTAAGAAATTACTACTAAATTGGTCCAAGCTTGTAATGTTTTAAAATAAATCATATGATTCATCCATAAGCATGAAGGGGAATAGTTTAAAATCCACATCTTCATGCTTAATGTTAATAAGTCTTAGATCCATTTTTTATGAATTTAAATGCTCCTACACTAGGGGTAAATTTTATAAAGTATCACTCTAGATTCCTAAGTAAGTCATGGATAACCCCAAGTATGTTTATGGTAGACCCAGCAAGCTAAGACATAGGTAACTCCACAAGTATATGATGATTAATGGTAATTTGATAGGTTGAGACAATAGGGATAACCAAATTATTAGGCCTACCTATGTTAGTTTAAAATCTTCTATGGATATGTAATGATGAGATAATTAACCTCCCATAGATAGATTAGAATCAAGTAATGTGCACACTATGATCCATCTTAGTTAATCATGCATAATTCTGTCATAATTATTCTCATTGGGAAAACTACTATGTGTGTGTTTAAACTTATAACAAGATGGTAAAGAAGAGTGAAATCTAGAAAATCAAAATTTAGTGAATTCTAAAACATATAACAATTATTAACCAATTTTTAACAGCTTTCTATAATTTCTAATTATTTGTATGCTTAATCAAAGATGAACCTACAACCTTTGACCTCCTTCTAGTTACAACTATTATTCACCCCAAAATCCTTGTCCAAAAGCACTCATGAGGTTGAGTGTTCTAGAGAGATAAATGGGGGGAAATGCATGGAATAAATATGTTACCTCATTTATTTTAGGATTGATGTTGGTTCAATCCAAGGACCAAGCAATTTAACCTATTTTAATCAAATAACATGAGTTGTTAACACCAAAGGCTCAATGTCTATTTGATAAATGTTTAGAATTCTTATAATTTGATTGAAAATGATTTTTTTGAGCCTAAACTTTCTAATATCTAAAATATGGGAGAGTACTTTATTTAAAAATAAACATAAAAAAGATGGGAAGGGAGAGCAGAAAATAAAGTTTCTAGTCAAGAGAATGTCTATGCTTAAGAACTGAAGCATAACAAGTCACAGTAACACCATTGTGTGCCTAATTCAATAGTTTCATAAACTTGTATAGACACAATGGGAAAGATTCTAAGGACATAAATTTAGATGTTCAACTTGTAAACTCTTCACCATATGAAAATAATCAAATATTTATATTAAATTACACACAAAGATTTTGAAATACTTTATAGTTAAAGACACATAAAACATAGAGAATTCAAGAGGGAATGAGGAGAAAAACTAAATAACTAGACTATCTTAGGTATAATATAATTATCTCATATACTTCTACAAATAAGCATAAATCACTCCTCTTACATAAACATAAACTCAAAATTAAGAACAATGGATAACATTTGGTGGGTAGAAGGCAAAGTCTAAGCAAGTAAAAGTTCTATTATAGTTTTAACAGAGTTTATTTACACAAAGTGCCAACCTTGGTCAACAATAAAATCCAAAAATATTAAGAGAATAGTAGGTGTAATCATAGCTTGATTCCTGGTAAAATTTTTGGGATGAATTTTGTCAACCATTACAAAGGGAAATAATGTCCCTTATATACATAAATTTGTCCATACAATTTGCTCAGCCCACTACTGGGGTGGTTAAAAACATTTAATGATGATTGGGCAATGCAGTTGGGATTCTAATAGATTTGATAGCTTGAGAGTGATTTGCAATTTAAATACTATGCATATTAAATGTTGAATTTTGTCTTTTATGCTCATTGTCTCTCTTTGGTATTCTTTCATGTGCATGCCATGTGATGAATCATACCATATTGACTACTTTTAATTTAATTTATGGGGATAATTAAATTAAAGAGCCATCCCTATCTTAATTTCAATGTTTCTTTGATCAGATTACTCCTTCATTAGCCTAAAATCTATCACTTCTAGACTTTTTGGTTGGTTAGGAACTAACTGCACTTTGATTGTGATTTCCAAACCTAACACATAGTTCTCTTAGGACTCTTCATAGTTTTTATGGCAATACTAGTCATCAATCATAGTTTTCAATATTTTTTGAGGTCATCACTATCACATGATTTTTCTTAGTGTCACTTTCCCTCTCCTTAAATAGGTTATTGGATTATTTTAGTAGGTCCCAAATTTCCACTTGGTAGTTTTTCAGTGCTCCTAGGTTTTACCTCACTAGCTAACTCTATCATCATCATGGCCATGTGGCTTCTTATCAACCTTTTGGGGTTTAGTCTGTATTTCATCTATCATCTTTGGGTGGCCTTTTCTTAAGCCCCTAGACTCTTCAAGATTTGGGCTTATGTTGTAATCACTCTGAGCTCTCAAGTTTTCAAGGAGGTGCCATGTGACATCTTAGGGACTTGAGGTCATAGAGCTTTACAAACTTTGATCAAATTCTAGGACAATAAGATAATTTATTAATGCTCTCAAGGTTTAGATGTTCTGAGGGGCTAGGTCATTAGGATCATGTCATATGGTGCAATCTCAAGGCCTCAAGGCTTTAAAATGACTTGATCATTTTTCCTTTAAAAATTGACTTGAAAGTCATACATTGATGAGATTTGGATGCATGGAATAATTTGAAGGGCCTCGAGAGTCTTAAAAATTTTGTGAGAAAATAATAAAATATACTAAGTCAAAAAAATTTAAGAAAGCTAAGTCTTTACTGAATTAAAATTCATACGAGAAATGTTGAATCAATACTGAAATCAAAACCATTCATTCATATAAATAAATATTTATGTGCAAACATTCAAAGATAAATTCTATATCAAAATGATAAAATAATTTAAAATAAAGGATAAATAGACTTTTCATAGGAAAAGAGCATCATGATTATTAAATATTTGGCTAGTGAGATAAGCAAGTTGTGATATAAATGAAGTGCACTAAATATTCAAGCCATTATTACTATGAATTAGTGTAATCACAAGTTGCATTATTAAAAGGATCCCATGTAAAGGTATAAAATATAGATCAACTTGCATAAAACCTCGATCCAATATTTAAATGGGTGAATATTAGAGCATTTAGTCATGGATTGAGATTTAATAAACTTTTAAGTTAAACTTTGATGTTCATAGATGAAATCTTAGACTAAACTTGAAGAAATGCAAAGACACTAAAAATAAACATGAACAATCATTTGTAACTTATAATCTAGAAACTACCAATCAAGGAAGGGCTTAATTAGATTCATCAAAAACATTCCAAAGAAGTCCTCTAGACCAGTTAAAATAATATTTAGATCAAAATAAAGAGGGTCCCTATTTTTACTCTAAAAATGGGGTGTGTTGGTGATGAAAATAATAAACAAAAAGTAGGGAATGGTGGAATTTCAATATCTCTTTATTTCATTTTACACTTTTATACCATAAAACCTTTATTGCATTATTTTACTAAAATATTATACCCTCGATCCTATTTCATCCTTTAACTATACCTACAACCATGCAAACAACATCAACAACACTTGTACTAAAATATGTAAAATAAAAAATCAACATGAGAAACCATAAATATCAATCATAAAACAAAATAACTAGACCAAAATAGATCATAAATAATCATAATATGTTATCACTAGGCTCTATAAGTGTTTTATTAGATCTCAACAAGGTAGGATATGACATCCACTCCCATTAGGCATTGTCAAGGGGCCTATACAAAAATGTAAGGATAATGTTTCATGAAAATATGTTCATCTTCCCATGTAGATATTTTCTCACTCAGATAATCACATTGGACTAACATTTTTTGAATGAATTTGCTTCATAGTTTGACACTATGATAATTCAAGCTTTGGATTGGGTCCAGTAGGATCATCACCTCTTCTACCACCTAGAGATTATTCTAATATAAAACATGAGATTGATCAAGAACATATTTTCATAGCAAATCAACATGAAACACATCATGAATTTTATAAATAGAATGAGGGAGATCTATACAATAGGAAACAAGGTTAATATTTTACACAATGTTGAATGGTTTGACAAAGCATGAAACTAGTTTAGATTCCTTTCCAAAAATTATGTATCTTTTATAAAGTCTAACTATCAAAAATAATTTATTCCATGACCTAAAATTATCTTGGTGATCTTTTCAAATCATAATAATTCATGTTGGTGGCTCAATAAAAGGAAGAGAACAGTCCACCATGAATGTGTCATAATAAGAAATAGGAGTAGGAGGAAGGAGTACAATAGTATATGAAGAGATTGTAGGAAGAGGATGAGTAGGATTGATATAAATCTCAGTAAGATCTCTAAAAAGATATTGAAGAATGATCCAAATAGTGTAGGTACACTATGTATGCTCCATATGGCAATGAATATCCATGGAACATGTAATAATAAGGTATCAATAATCTTATCACAAGAATTATCCCACTTATTATACTGAACAACATCATTGTGAATAGGAATCTATCCATTTAGGAATGGAATATGATTATTATTTATGAGTAAGTGTTCCATGTAAGCATGCTAAGAAGCATAGTCAATCTTTTCAAGAATAACCACTGGTGTAGAATCAACCTCCCTCTGTAGGTATCTCTCAAATAGAATCAACATGACTGAGAGTATAGATACCATAAAATTACAATGATCAAACATTGCACAATGAAACTGATAATGACCTCCCTAATAAAAATGCACACTCAATGTGAGGAAATTAAACTCAGTCAAAAATGTATCCATGATGAATAATTTGTGTAATGATTTGACAAGCAGTGGTCATGCACTAGAGATGGGATTCAGAATAGGATAAAAAAGAGTCTATATAAGAGAGAATAATCACTTAAAAATAACACCAAAGTGGCACACAAGTCATAAAAACTAATTTTGCACATAAGAGAGAAAGTACGTCCCACAATAAATCCTCCAAGACAATCATTAATGAACCCCCTATGTTTATGAGTACAAATCATGCTCAAGTGAATGGATGTCAAGCTTAACTAACAATGAATATATGAATGTGAGAATAATATGTGCTAGTGCTATAATTACTAAAGAAAACTCTAGGTATGGAAATCAAACATAGTCAATAATGTGTCTAGATAGGTAAAAACAAATAGTACACAAGTGATAATACACATCTCAATAAATGTATTTTAGAATCTACTGATAATGTGTCCATGAGAATGAGTAATTAATGTAGTTGACACCAAATCAGTACATGTGAAAAATTAAATAGGTAAAATAGGAGGATGTCAAGCTCTACTGATAATTCATCTAAGAAGAGTATAAGTGTATAATAGTGATCAAACAAAGAGAGAAGGAGAAGAAAGCTTGATTTTTTTGTGAGGGGTTTGGTTGCTTATCAAATAAGTCCTCACCTTACGTCTTCGACAAGTCAGTTAGATAAAGGCCTATGACAATAAAATGATGATAAACTTTTTAAAAACCTCCTTATATCTCCTAAAAATAATTTCTTCCTATAATAATATCCCAATATATTGATTTTATATATATTTATATATATAATTTAAAAACATTCCTACTTATAAAGTTTTTTATTAAAAAAAAGTAAAAAATAGGTTATATGCCTTTACACCAACTCACCATTACAATAATATCCACCCAAGTAATGATTCCCACCATAAAAAATCAACCTCCACCATAATGATCTCCACTAAACAATATTTAATCACCCCTTATAACTTTATAAAAAAAGGATTTAATCATAAAGTAGTTTTGACTCTCTTTTTTAATTTAAAAAAATCAAAAATTTGAAACTATCAAAACAATTACACAAAACCATGAATTTAAAAACAAAGGAACTTTTAGAGGATAGCTTTCCCTATGTGATTTGAAATGGCATAGAGGAGAAGTGGCATAGTAAAATGCATGGTGGACCAAGATCGATGAAAATGACTTTGAAGGAGGATTGTAAATGCTATGTAAACCAAGTGAAGATCAAATGGTGGAAGTGAGATGTAGGTCTATGTGGTGATGGAGAATTTAGAAGGAGAAAGGCCATAGAGAAGTTATGTACATGTCATGATATAAAGGACGAGTGGTTATATGCTTCCATAGTTTATAAATTCAAGAGTTATTTGGAGATGGTCATGAGGCATATTGATGTGGATCACGCCTGTCTAGGAGTTAATCTTAGCTAGGAAGAGGACCAACTGGTAATGGAAACCATGATACCTCACTGTGAAACTAGTTGATTTTACTCTTGTATTGTCACTAGTCTCATGTAATAGTATGTTGGTATAGTATTTCAAATGCATTTTAGGGTGTGGAAGGAAGACATGCTGCATGCAGCCAAAAAATTAACATTTAATTAGCTAAATAATCCTGATGATCTCATTGTTATAAGAAATGATTAGCAACATGGAGGCTATTCCACCCTCATTTGAAGACTTTCCAATCCTAGTAACTATTATAACTTTCATCATGATCACAACTAGATATGTATTTTTAGTGAGTATGATTAAAGGATGTATGGTAGGAGGGGGAACTGATAGCATATGTGGATATTATAGTAAGATGTGATTTTATAGATGGCACAAACCATCAAAAAACTAGGCTCCATGTGTAGCTAGAATATTTATGTAGAACAACTGAAACTTAGCATAGAATTAAAGGACAATGACTCAGAAGGTGAGTTACAATGATAGAAACTAGGCTAGTAAGAAACATGCATTCTAAATAAAATCTCCATATCTCATAATAAACTCAAACAAAATTAAAAAAAAAGAATTCAATTTACCAAGCCCAACTCTATGATACCATGTCAGAGATCCTACCAAGATCAAAGATGGAATATTGAATACATTATAGATTGAATAAAGCAATAAAAATAAATGAACAAGTAGGTGTGAGAGATAAATATAGAGTGAAAACCATGCAAATATTTCATGTATCCAACATTAAAATATATGTACAAATAGGAGAGATAAAAAGTAACTGCCCTTATAATAGTGGGAATAGTCATGTAACTCCCATATCTGGAATAGTCAATCAAAGAGTAACTCCTACCAAATAGCTAATAATGACTACCAATTGTAAATCACTATGAGAAATATCACTAAACAAAGTTAAACCACATGTGTAGGAACAACTTGAATAAAATAAATAAACAAAAATATTTTCTTGCAATAACAAATTCTAAACATTAATAGATGAATTAATTCTTTTAAGGAGATAAATAGTATAAATACATTTGGAATGAAGGGAAGTAATAATTAAGACATCCCTCTTATTTATAGATTTAAATTTTACCATAACTCTAAATACCTCCTGTATGTAACTCATATTATTATTTACATAGTGTTTTCCCATCTAGTTATATATTTTAATATCACATTCTTCATATTAAAAGTTAGTTTATCTAAGTTTGAACCCCAAAAATGGGAAAAGGGAATTTTAATGCCCAAAAAGATTTAAAACCTTCAAAGTTATATTTATAAGGCAATTCATTTGGGTTGAACTCCATAAATGGGAAAATGGCATGTTACAATAAATCAACAAAATTCTAAGTGATGAGATCTTAATAAGAAAGCATATTGGAGTAAAAAATACCTAAGTATTTCTTTCAAATATAAATATATATATATGGCATCTTCGTCCTTAATTTTTTATTCAAATTAATTTTTTTGGTAAAAAGAGTCTCAAAAGTTTATCAAAGGATAAGTCTTTTCTTTATTATATGAAATCTAAAGATCATCAAAATAAAATATCATGTTGATAAAATAATTCAATGAAAATTCACACACACACACATAAAATTCTAAAATTTATATTAAGGTATTACATTTTATAAATTCTATATAATACCTTTTTATATGATGCATTTTATGTAATGGATTTATAGATAATTATAAAAGTAAATTTGAAGGGAAAATTGAATATTTTTTAATAAAATATTGATTTAATTGTGTGTGTGTGTGTGTGTGTGTGTGTGTGTGTGTGTGTGTGTGTGTGTGTGTGTGTGTGTGTGTGTGTGTGTGTGTGTGTGTGTGAGAGAGAGAGAGAGAGAGAGTAATATGGCTCACCCAAAAAATATTTTTTTAAATGAAGAGATAAATGAATGACATTGTGCTTCAATTTTTTTGACTAAAAAATTAACCCTATGTTTTTCATGATGTTCTCTTTCATAATTTTTTTACATATTATCTCCTCATATATGATTTGTACTACTTGTTGTCATGCCTAGCATATTATTTTTGTCATTCATTTATTTTCTCTTCATTTAAAAAAATATTTTTTGGTTGAGCCATATTACTCTCTCTCTCTCTCTCTCTCTCTCTCTCTCTCTCTCCTCTCTCTCTCTCTCCTCTCTCTCTCTCTCTCCTCTCTCTCTCTCTCTCTCTCTCTCTCTCTCTCTCTCTCTCTCTCTCTCTCTCTCTCTCTCTCTCTCTCTCTCTGAGAGAGAGAGAGAAAGAGAGAGTAATATGGCTCACCCAAAAAATATCTTTTTAAATGAAGATAAAATAAATGAATGACAAAAATAATATGTTAGGCATGACAACAAGTAGTAAAAAGCATAGATGAGGAGATAATATGTAAAAAAAAATTATGAAAGAGAACATCATGAAAAACATAGGGTTAATTTTTTAGTCAAAAAAATTGAAGCACAAATAAGACAACATCTATATCACATGAAAACACATTGTATATGAATGTCTCAATAATAAATTCATGAGGAGAGGTAGAAAAATCACCAAGTTATACTCAAAATAATATTACACTCAAATGACCAATGCAAAATGAGAAAAACTATGAAAATATAATCAATAAGAAATACAAATACATCATCTCACAAATTCTAAAGTTTATTTTGATTTTGATGAAGGCTATACAATGAAGATATAAGTGGAGGAGTTATTTATTTCCCATGTGATTTTCACTAGGTATTTGGGATAGGTGCCTCTGGTAATGGGTAAAACTCTATATGTGAACATAATGTAATAAAAATTTGATAAAATCTTCAAACTATTGTTGTACTAGATGAGGTTTTTAGACAACAAGGTCAAAGTGAATAACAATAATAGTTTTGAAAACTTATAATAAATATAAGATACCCCCATCCAAACATTAAATATTGATAATTTTTTATTATCAAAATTGTAGGGTTTACTTTAAGAGGCCATGGCAAAAACCCCCTAGGTTTGTTTAGGCAAATTGGATTCACTCCCTTGGTAAATCAACTTGTGTAGAGCAATTAGAAAATTACCTTGTTTGTGTTCCATGATACTATGTTGTCAAATGACCATATGTTGTCAAGTGACTCAAGATGTTAGGCATCATTACACCATAGGACATCATTATGCATTAGGCATCATTATGATGTCAATAAGAACTACATTACTAGGTGGTACAATGATGCCATAAAAACATGTTATTTCATGACAATATGTTATCATGCGACAATATGTTGTCACATGACATGTTGTTGTCATGTGACAATATATTATCACATGTAAATATGTTATCATGTAATAATATGCTAACACATGAAAATATGCTATCACATAGCACAATGCTATCACATGACACCATGCTACTGTGCATTACCATATTTTTATGCACTAGCATGATACTACATAATAACATGATTTTTCATGAGACCATGATAGCACACAAAACCATGCTACCACATAGCATAATGTTATCACATGGCATCATGTTATCACATGACATCATATAACCATGTCATATTATGTTGTAATGTGGTATCATGCTCTCACATAGTACCACACTACCACATAACCACACATTTCCCTATCTATCACTAATCATCAATCATGCCAACTAGTTTCTCTAATTGCCCTCCTTGATTATAAAAAACACTATAGTGACCTCATTTTCACACTTTGCTTAAAACTTTTTCTCATCCTACCTACTTCCAACTCAACCTACCTACTTCTAGCTCAATTATTTTAGGCTTCCAATGGCTTCCACATCCAAAAAAACTTAGAGTCAATTAGGGGGATCTAAAACTATGTTTTCAAAAATCTACTATGTTTAGATTTCCTCTTAAGCTTGAAGTATCCCAAATCCTTTGTTGAATAGATTAATCAATGTCAGTGTAGAGGCCTGGTGCAGATGCCTCAATACAATATGATTATCAACAACACTATTACAATCTCTAGTTGGATATTTTAATTATATTGAGAGCCATTTTTATGTTTGGTTTAATAATAAAACCATATCCTTTGGCACCTCTCCATTAGATATCCATAATTTAATAGGTCTTCCACATTTTAATGCAAGTCTTGTTAGCACCAAGGTTGTCTTATCTGACATCGATAAAAATTACTTGCAATCAATCTATAAAGTGTCCATTAACCCCACTGGTAAGTGTTGAATTTATTAATGAAATTAACATTTCTTCATTATACCTAAATCATTTATTATAAATAGTTTGGTATCCTAATTCAATTGCATGTTTTAATTTTCTATTTTCATTATAGATAGTCAAAATTGAAGGGGGGTCCCCATTGAAAAAATCACC
This sequence comes from Torreya grandis, assembly GCA_037957365.1. Lineage (NCBI taxonomy): Eukaryota > Viridiplantae > Streptophyta > Pinopsida > Cupressales > Taxaceae > Torreya > Torreya grandis. The sequence continues at coordinate 1,106,377 of JARHVA010000393.1, read as the reverse complement.
AATCCATTTCTCAAATCTAATGTCTATTTATTTCAAGCAAGAATTATTTTATAGGGAAGACCATTGAACATTCCCTTATGGGTTGTTTACTATATGCTTCATTTTATCTTGGGTGTTGAATGTGACTAGTGCATAATTATATCTAATAGGATTAAGGCTGAGTTGATTTTTTCTGTCTCAAAGGACACATACACCATTTCATCTTCTAGCTACATTATAGCCTTATACATTGAGGCCTTATATGAAATATAGAATACTGCAATTCCACTACCCTCCATCAAAAAATAAAAGCTAATTCCTTGTCTATCAAGGAATAGGAGGTAAGTTTAGTTTTCCCAAGTCTCATTTTTTTGCTTTATATATATATTTCAAATTTTAATATTTTGTATCCTGTTATTTGTTACAGGTGAGAGTGTGTGTTTATGACACAAAAAAATAGGTGGAAAGTAAAGGTCAGTGTGCTCCAAAGGGCTCTAGTGATACCTAGTTCACATAGTCTTCATTTAATTCATTTTGAATTGTGAAACACCCAAGAACTGATTTTGTTTTATCTCTAATTCTAGGTTCTCCTAAATTTTCTTTAATGTCTTTTTATTATTTCATTTAGTGGAAAAAAATAATATTCATATTGTTTTTATTTTTTGCAGTTGACTCTCAAAACATTGTCATTGAGGATTGTTCCACACAACACAATCAATGTTTACCATTACAAATTTCTTTTTTATTTGAAGTTTGTTATAATTTACTAGTTAGTTAACTAGATAAATTACTCATTTTACAACTACAGGTGAAACCACTAATGTCTCTCCCACAAGTATAATGAGACAGCAAGAGCCAAATCCCATAAGGACACAACTCCAAGAAGTGAAGAGATAACTCCTACAAGGACAATCAAAATGGATGAGGTAGTCACCTTGATAGGTAATAACATTAAAAAATTAAATTTGAATTTTCTTTAATTTTATATTTTAAAATTTACAATTTTTAAATAAAAAAATCTTTACAATCCACCCAACACCTATCAAGAGACCTAGAAGTATGCCACCATCCCCACCACCCATCCAGATTCAAAGAAGAGGAAAAAACATCTTCCTCCTTGCACAAATTTGAAGAATGCTATAAATTTTTTATTTCCTAAATTTCTCAATTGGTGGTCTTTTGAGTGTACAGGGTCGTACATGTTTATAGCAAATTGATCTAGATGAAGAGTTTTTTGGCATTGAAAGCAGATCCCTAGCTGTTGGTGGATTCAATCCACATGAATTTATTCAAGTTAATAATGTGACTTCACAAGTTCCTCCTACTGCTACCTCTTCCCCAACTACCACATCCCCACCCCACACTGATAATTTAAATGTCTCAGAGGATTCCCTTACTAGTTTTTCATTAGATAATCTAGTTTCAAAAAATTTGCTTGCTAATTTGAGGGATAGTATTATTGACAAATTTAATGATTTAAAACAATGGGAGATAAGAGCAAAATCACTTATTAAATAAATTAATGCTCATTATCACAACCACTTCTAGAGAGTGAATTTTTTTTCTCTTGTTCAAAATGAACCTTCAAATATTGATGCTTTATTGTAGCAAGCTCAATCTGGATTGATCTCTGTGGATAATGTTTATAATGATATGATTTTAGATATTATGATAAACAGGTTGGAATATTTAAATGGAGAATCTCAAGCATATTTCAATAAATAGGATAAAAATATCAACCTTGTTACCATTGCACAAGTAGAGAAAGATAAAGTTCTGGTAAGTTTTCTTTATTTGTAACGTGTATTTTGATTATTATAATACCTTCATATGTGCTTGACACTTGTATATTATTTGTTATTTATAGTCAAAATATGAAAATTTGAAGCAAGAAGCACATCTTCTTAATGTGCATTTTAAAAATTCTCACAAAAGTATCTCCTCAATGATTGCATTGAAGGAAAAACTAGTTTTGTTGAATAAATAGAACAACACTTTGAAGAAAATAATTAAAGAGCATGGTATGGATCCAAGCATTTTATTGAAGCAAAAAATAGATGTGGGTACTATAATTATTTCAAAATGAGATGCAACGAATGAGGAGAGGGTGATTCTTACACAAATGAATTCTACTACAGAGGATCTTCAAAAGGAAGGAGTGATAATGGACGATCCATAGGTAGATCAAGATAGTGGGGTTTCCATGGGTGGGGATGGCAAGAAGGAAGGGGGTGAAGAGTCTCAACCAAAAAAATGTTGATTTGTTTGAGTTTATATTGTTCAAAATGATAGTTTCTATTGTTTAAAATAGTTTATATCATGCTTTTCTGAAAAACACTTGTTTTATTAAATGACATTTTACAGTTTTTCAAAATACTCTTATATATATATATATATATATATATATATATATATATATATATATATATATATATATATATATATATATATATATATATATATATATATATATATATATATATATATATATATATTGCATGGAGAAAAAGTAGATTAAATATTCTATGGATAGCTATAATGTTCTAGTAGTTTAAATATACTAGGTGTAGTATTTGAATGGATGGATATAATGTTCTAGTAGTTGTAGCATAAAATGCATTGTTAAACTATTCTAGTAGTTGTATAATTGAATGCATTGATTGTGGTACAATTTGGAAATATGTGAACCCAACTATAAGAAAAACATTTCTAGTAGTTGTACTATTTGAATTTTGTAGTAGTAGTAATTATAGGAAAAATAGCCTATTGTAGAGTAAATGTTCTATGGAATTATGTTGTTCTAGTAGTTGTAGTATTGAATGCATTGTTAGTGTTATATTGTTCTAGTAGTTGTAGATTTTAATGCATTTTTAAATTGTTATAGTAGTTGTAGCATTGAATGTATTGATTATGGTGGAATTTGGAAATATGCTAACCCAACTATAGGAAAAATATTTTTAGTAGTTGTAGTATTTGAATATTGTATTAGTTGTAGTAGTTGTAGGAAACATAGCCTATTGTAGAGTAAATATTCTATGGAATTATATTGTTCTAGTATTGTAGTATTGAATGCATTTTTAGTGTTATATTGTTCTAGTATTTTTAGATTTGAATGCATTGTTATACAGTTATAGTAGCTATAGCATTGAATTGATTGATTGTGGTGGAATTTGGAAATATGTGACCCCAAGTTCCAACTTTAGGAAAAATATTTGATATATATTTGTGTAATGGTACTAATGTAAAAGTACAATAGAATAATTATAGTTGAATTATTATTCATGTATAACAATACTTAATTATTGTAGTTTTAATGGAAAGATAATTGGTGTCCAATGGTGCACCATGCATATCTAGACATAAGACGTGTATGTTTGAATGAATGCTATAAGGAAATGATCTGTATAATGTTAATGAGAATTATGATTGATAATTAATTAATGACATGCATTGCAAAGATAAATTAATATTTGAAATACACAAAATTTTAATTGGACAAAAAAAATATTAAATCAAAAGTATTGAATAAGATTCATGATTGTAACATGTAAGAAATAGATTACAGAATTTAATGTATTTGAAGATGAAAGAATATGAAATATTTTTAAAAATATTAATTGATATACTTATCAAACTAAAATTCAAGCAATGGAAATAATTCTTGAGAAAATTGTTCATCATAAGTGTGATTTGCATCTACCATGCTAGTGTCGTATTTAGTCTCGATATTCTCATCCTCTATATTTATAGCTATATTAGCCATGCAATGCTTTAATTAATGTTATAAGGAAATGATCTCTACAATGTTAATGATAATTATGATTGTTACTTAATTAATGACATGCATTGCAAAGATAAATAACTATTTGAAATACATAGAATTTTAATAAGACAAAAAATATTAATTCTAATGTATTGAATAAGATTCTTGATTGTCACATCCAAGAAATAGATTATACAATTTAATGTGTTTGAAGATGAAAGAATAAGAAATATTTTATAAAATAGTAATTACTATACTTATTAGACTAAAATTTGGGCAGCTAAAATAATCCTTGAGAAACTTTCTCATCATAAGTGTGATTTGCATCTACCATGCTAGTGTCATATTTAGTCTCGGTATTCTCATCCTCTGTATTGGTAGTTGTGTTAATTATGCCTCTTCTTTCCACTAGATAACTCCATGTTTCCACTATTCTATCATATGAAAACTTTTCCATAGAATAATGTGAAACATATAGTCTCAAGCGAGTCTCTAGATGTTTATCCAATCTATTTATAAGTTTTGACTTCATGAAGGATAATGCACTAAACACTCACTCATCTTCCACATAACCTAAAATCATTATTTAATCAAGCTAATATAATCTAAAATATTCACTAATACTTTCTTTTAATATGCTACTTGGATTAAAAAAATATCATAGATGAGTAATGGCACCATTTTCTATTAAGGTCAATTAAACACTAAAATGGATTCATCATTGTAATCCCAAACCGTATTGACTGAGACATCAGTAATTATTTATTTAAAATACCATTAATCTAAAATCCATTCACATCTAAAAACTTATAGAAATACATAACAATTATACCCATGTATTTTTGAAAGAATTTATTTATTTGTTCTTGACTATTAACATTGTTCCAAAAAATGGGATTCACAACTCCCATGCCCTCCAACAACTCATCCCTTTGAAAATTTTATCTGATCTCTACAGCTAAACTTTGTGAGATTTTGCTCAATTTAATGTGTTTTAAATAAAATAGTATCATATAGTAAATGTGTCATAGGTACATCTATAGGCTCAACTCCCACAACTTCAAGTATTCTAGAGCATGTGTGCATTGGGATCTCAATGCCATTTACCAAGACACAAAGATGATCATGTATATTGAATTTCAAATAACTCTCTAGATTCTAAAAATCTGTCAAAAATTTTTAGGTTCTAAAAATAGGCTCACAAAATCTTTCATTCGATGTGTATAATATATATAAACATTAACATACATTTTTTCTCAAATATATGAAGTCAACAATAGAGATAGATCTCTCTTGGGTGTTTTTCATTAAACAGTTGATTACCTTTAACATTGGAAAAATACCACATAATGTGAGTAAAATTTCTTAATTTATTAAATGACATAGCAAATCTTTTTCTTTTTCAACTTCCCTATGATATTTATACATAAACCCTATCAAAGATGGATATTCCTCAAAAATTCTACAGGTAGGTTCGTACATGGAAATCCATCTGGTTTCCACATCTTTTAGTAGTATTTTACCATCTATCACCCTAATTGAATTTTTTTCTAACTCCATAAATCTGTTTGGGTTGCTTGACATGTATTAATTCAAGTCACGAATAAGTTCTTCCACTTTTGTGGCATTACTGAATGTGCTAACAATTTTGTACGCAAGATTCATCATATGTGCCATGCAATGGATTAGAATCATAAATGGAGAAACTATTGGTTGTAGGTAAACACAAAGACCCTTTATATGCCACTACATTACTGATGTACCATTAGCACCAACACACACCAACTTTGTAGCTATGGAATTATCATGCATCCTAGCTCTCTCTCTTAAATTAGAAATAACCAATTTGTGGATGTATTCTACATTGTAATTTTGTAACATTTTATGGATAGCTAAAAGATGATATTACCTTGAATAGTTTTCAAAGGTATACACATGCATGCAAACCCATGCTATGTTGTTAATTGTAGTGACCTCATCAATGGACAGAGAGATAAACAATGATCTCTTAGCACTTTCTTTGAAATCTTCCTTCTCAATAATGGCTAGACATTTTGCCATTTTCCAAGCATTGTTATCCAACCAATGTGACTGTAGAATATCTAGAAATCCATTATGTTAAAATAAAATTTTGTAATCCATAAAATTAAAAATGGATCTTCCCTTTTTTTTTAAATGTGGAAAATAATAGATAACTATACATATTTTTTCCTAAGATTGGACTACATAACTTTTCCAAATTGTGCTTTGATGGTTCCCCATTTCTCAACAAGATGTTTTTGTCACTTCTGATCATTTTCATATTCACATGCATATCTTACATGCATGTAATATTCTCCATTTTTCCATATGTGTGTTCTTTTTATCTGTCTATTTGGGTGCTTCACAGATATATATATATATATATATATATATATATATATATATATATATATATATATATATATATATATATATATATTCCCACAATATTTCTTAATTATGTCCAATTTAAGTTACATTCTATGTTCTTTTCCAAGTTTCCAACTATAAATTGTACATATGCATTCTGTTGGAGGCTCATTACCATTTTTTGATTCTACAATTTTATAAATGGATATTTTTCAGCCCAGTCAACTTGAAAAGACCTTCCTATTGTCCATGTACTTCTCTTCCTTTGTCTACTTTTTTGTGAAATTTTCAACAAAATTTGGTGTCTAAAAAGAACTGCATTTCTCTTGTGAAGTGCCCAAAGGAGTGTGTTCTAGTGAAGTTCCTAGAGGTGTGTCTTTTAAGGGTGGAATTTCATCAATAAAACATTTAGGTGGTGAGAATTTATTAGTATTAATTCTTTTTAATGAAATAGTGTCAATATCCCTGTTAATTTCTGCATTAAAATGGTTTTATAATTATTCTATAGTGAAAAAATTAACTAATTTTTTAAAAAGATTCAAAATTACCTATATTATAAGGGCCTATTGTTTGTATAGTCCTCTTTCCTATAATTTTGAAATAAGACATGATGTTATATTTTTATAGTATTCATTTTGGTACTTTACCCTTGTTATTACCTCCTGATGCTAGAGCTTTGTTTCTAGGTAGTTTATTATTGATAGCTTCCTATCCACTACTCGACATCAAGCTATAGTCACATAGCACAATGTTTTTAAGTGGTAAGATACCACCATATGGCATAATGATATGGGGTGTCATTCCATATTTATGTAACACATCATTACCAGATGCCACATTATCATCATGTGACATATGGTTGATAGTTGATCAGTTGTCATCATGTGGTATATCATTGTTAGGTGGTAGGTTGCCATCACATGGTAGGTCACCATCATATGGTAGGTTATTGTCATGTGGCACATTGCCACCAAGTGTCAGGTTGCCATCACATGGCATATTGCAACTAGGTAGTTGGTTGTCATTATGCAACATAGTACCACCGAGTGTCTAATTTGCATTGTGTAACATAATGCTGGTAGAGGTTAGGTTACTAAAATTAGTGAAGTAGTAGAGTGTGGCCTCAAGTCTCAATATCTTCGTAATCTAATAAATAAATATATTCTAATGGTAAGTTTATGACCTCTAGGAACATATGTATTATATATACATGGCAAATTACATGGATAAACCCATAATTATTGTAAATTATTAGTGAGCTAACCGCTAAAAAATGACATCCTAGAATTTTAGGCAAAAGGGTCCTATGTTTCACCTTAAAAATTCACCAAATTCAAATACCCCAAAATAGAATATTCATGAATTAATTAATATACACCATTAAAATTTACCCTACAAAATTGATGCTTCAGTTGAAACATTTAAAAAGGATAAATATAACAAATGTATACATTTAATTTTTTTTAAATGACAATATACATCAACATAATAAGAGAAAATTTTATGCATTGAATAAACCTATTGCACAAAGCCTTAAAACTAGATGAAAAAATAATAATGTTATGGGATTAAATGATGAACAATTGGAAGTTTAGTGATTTATTTATAATGGTTCAAGGGTGACACTCATTTTAAACTTATAAACAAAAGTAGGTCCTTTCAATGGTGCACTCAATTATATTTGAATTATTATCTATGAATCATGAGTTGCACCACTTGAACCACCTAAATATTAATGGCTAAATTTAATAACTACATAAGTATTATGTTTGTTGGTGTAACTCTAAATGAAATACAAATCACCCCTATATAAATGGTTTGCATGTGTCATGAATTTGAAATTAGCATGGGGATTGATGATCCATAAATCATAAGGCTTATCACTTAACAAATCCATAATTGATATAGGACTTATAGAAATACTAGATTTTACCTTTTTTGTTATATCACATGTCAGGTCATTATATGGACTAAGGATATCACCTCCTTTCACATATGGCTAGTTTGAGAGATTAAAGAGTTGAAAATGAGTATAAAAAAAGGAGGAAGAATAAATACTTCAATTTTTTGAGGAACAAATGTATACATAAGGATGGATACCATAAACTTATTATTCTACTCCAGATATATCATATGTATATATTCATGACTCAATAGTATTCGTTGACTCTCTATTTCCCATTTTAATATTATATTAAATGAAATGAAAATGAATATTAAAAATAATTATAATTTCATTTTAATATAAATTAATTCCATTATATAATGGAATATACCCAAAAAATATAATAAATGTATTTTCATTAATGAAAAATATTTACTTTTATCTTATGTGGTGGTAAGTACTACTAGTTCACATATATTAAATACATTTTTTTTAAACATAGAGATGTCAAGTTCAAGATGCCTATATAATACATGAACCTGCCATGTAATATTAAAAAAACTTGGGATCAAATAGATCAAACACAAGGGAGCTAGGGCTATTAGATCTAAGAGCACATAATAGAATAACCCTTAAAATAATTAGATGGATTCATATGTGACATTATGTAAAAAAAGAACTAACCCTAGGAGAGAAAAGACATCAATAAACCCTAATAAAATTTAAATCTATCATTGTAGTCACCTAAATCTGGTCATAAATACTTGATTATGAAAAAAATTACCCTTTTTTGATTTAATTAATTTATGTACTTAATCAAGGCCTATTTCACCACCTCACCCTATCCTAAGCACTTGTATGGACCTACTTTTTTATAAATTTCCATTTTACACCTATAAAAATGTTCCAAATTCTACCATTCTAGATTCTAAAATTCACATGTTTTCATTGCAAGACAAGATTAAACCAATTGGGTCAATAATGGAAGTTTATCTTAATCCCTATGGGTTGGTCCTAACCTTGGTCCCTCTAATATTTAATTTTAAAATTTAAACCCTTCCTTATAGATTGGTTTATATTTTTATGATAGGTAGTGTGAGCCTTTCCCCTTTTAGATTTTTACAAAGGCACATTCAAGTCACGTATTCTACCACTTGTAAATTTTAATATATAGACATACTTGCACTATTACACATTGAACATAGCTTACATATTCTTTCCAATTTTGATTCTAATCATTTGAAGTAGTCTTTGGCTAGGTCAAAATCATGTTTTATCAAATCCAAAATAAGGCATGATCAAGTATTCAATCCATCCCTTGATGCATTAATATATTCAAAGGAGAACCATTGCACAAAACACTCTAATTGGGAGAATTACATGGGATTCATTTCCCTCTTTAAAATATTGGATATGTAGGCATCAAATAGTCATCATGGAGGTGATTGGGATAAAATCATACCATTACACTCCACTATTTTTTTATCTTTAGGTTTTTATTAATTGTAAGCTCTATTAGGGTGTCAACCTTGGAGAAGTTATTTATAGGTCTTCAGAAACTTCTTAATGTAAAATATATGCATGCATAACTAATTCATGTTGTCATAAGTGGTCATCACCTAAGTTTCCTAATTATAAGCTGAGATAAAGATTAAATAGTTTAGGTTAGAATTGGTAGCCAATCCTAGCCCAAATGGAATGTTCTGACCTCTTTTAGTTTCAATTCTAATTTTTGGGCACTTGTAGAGTATGCTCATTTTTTTGTTATTTCAGTCATATATTAGTCAACACAATCATATCTCAAATAGAAAAAGACAATTTTCTCATTTCATTTCATATTTATTATTATGTTAATTGATTACACTTTGTTAAATTCAATATTTTACATTCATTATTCTTGTCATAAGTTAATTTACAACATTATGTTATATTCCATTCCATTTATCTAAATTAGGGTTTGTTAGAATAAATTAATTAACCTATGTTTGTAAATGTCATTTGTTATCCTATAAAAAAAATCACATAGAATATAGGTTAGTTTTTAGACTAAGTTAAGCTTTTTAATAATGTTGACACAAGAAAATTGTACCCGAGGCAAGGAGGTCGAACTCCTGCCTTTTCTCCGCAACATGGAAACTCCTCTCTCACCTGTGGGATGGTGAAGTAGGAGAAGAGAGTCTCTAGTTAAGGGCTAGCTCCCTTTGGTGTATCATTGTTTGTTTCAGGTAGTGCATAATATAGATATATAGATAAACTGGGGGGGAAGGGAGAAAGATACAGGAAAACAAAATAACCTACTCTAAAGAGGTGATACACCAAAACCAAATGACCTTCTCACACCCACTCTTGAATCAAAAAAATAAATACATACACTCAAACTTGGCAGAAAGACCAGGGTGCAAGAAAATGGCAAGGAGGTTCTTATGAAAACACAGAAATAGGGACTCACCAAGATGCTGTGAAATACGTACTGTAAATGATTTCCTCTATTCTATACTTCCAAACAGAGCTCTCCTCCTGTCAACTGCAGAAAAGGCCACCTTGTGGATATCTAGTGTGTTGATGCTTGAACCTATGAGAGCATTAGAAGACAATGATTGAACACAAATCAAACACTCGAAACATACACAGAGTATCCATCCAAGAAGAGGTAAAAAGTTGTCTTTATTTGATTCAGGTGAAAATTTCAGCAAGGCTGAGCCTTGTAAAATTGTCAAAAGATGATTACAAATGAACAATGTCATGAACTTATATGGAAAAGCCAAGAGGAGACTCATTGGTGCTTCATTACTTGCAAGTGGCTACTGGAGTCTTCATTGGGAAGGGGAAAAACACTGTTAATGACATCAAAAATTTTGCTGAGACCATGCTTTCTACCTTGTCTCTTTTCTATTTTGTCTCATTTGCCTGTTCGGCCCTCAAGGCAAGTTTCCTAGCAGGCCACTTACTTTTGAGCCCTGATTGGTTAGCATTCTCTTGCTTTTAAGACAAACTGTTATCCTCTATTTTGCTGAACTTGACATCCACGTAGGATCTCCTCATCCCTACTGGCTTTCCTGCGGCCTACTAACTTCTTCATGGCACCCTTGTTAGCCTTCGTTGTCTACCGGGCACTCTATATGTTTTATGTGGACTTGCTAGTTGTTTGACTATTGATGGCTCCCTTGTTTTATGTGTGGACTGCCTTAAACTTACCGCGGCCTGCTTGATATCCTTCGGTGGTCTGTCTTGTATGCCTGCCAATCAACTTGCGTGGACTGTTGTGGTTTGTTTGGACGGTTGTCAGGTTTTGAAAGTCTCGTAGCTTATATTTGTTAACCCATGGAATTTTGTCTGCAGGCATTTCTCACAGACAAAAATTCCACCTATTTGTTTTGTTTCCCCTCTAAAGACTTTTGTCTGCGGGCATTTCCCGCGGACAAAAAGTCCACAAAAATTTTGCCTTAGTCTTTTAACTATGGGATTTTGTCCACGGACATTTTCTATGGACAAAAAGTCCACAAAAAATGCCACCGCCTGCGTTTTCCTTATGTTCTTTTCCCACAGGCCTTTTGCCTTAGACTTTGCTTGATTAGGGACTTAGCAAATTTGAAAGAACTTAAACAATTTTTTAACCTTACCCAGATCCTTTTGAAATGTCGGCCCTCCATAGGGCATTTGAACTTGGACTCCCCTTCATCCAAGGATAATGAATGTTGAACTAGACCCGCTGATGAACTAGGCTAAACCAATGAACCTGACGACAAATGAACCAAGTGCCGATGAACCTCCTGTATTGAACCAAGCCTGAACTGGACATGTTGAACTCGAAAACGGACCTAGCAGCTCAAAAATGACTGGTTCTAAAATGTAAGGGATAAATTGACCATAATTTTTCCAGGGGAAAAATTGGTCAACAAATAAATTAGTAGATTATAATTTTTATTAGAATATTTGTTGATCCTATTTTATAGGACTATTTGGAGCATAATCAGGCTTATAAAACTATGTCCATGTATTTATTTTTTAGTAAATCTTAATGAAATATATTGATATTTTGCTTAAATATGGTATGAGAGTAGTTCATTATTAGAGCCAATATCTAAAAAATTCATTAACATTTAATTTAGATTGCACTTGAAATAATAGTGGAGAATTTGGCAATTTGGAGACTTGAGTTTTCCTACCAAGTCATACATTTTTTCATGCACAACAGACCGTACACTTTCTATAGGCACTTAAAAACTTGATCAGGTATTCTTTGATGTATTTTACACCTTATAAAACTTTAATGGTATAGTTATGACTAGGAATTGGGAAGCAATTAGACCTTGTTTGGGTGTCTTTTGTAGAAGTGTCATACGATTTTCTATTCATAATAGGCTATATAAAATGATTTATACTCTAAAATTTTGTGGAAGCATTTATAACTCCATTATTCATGATCTAGATGTAGGTTATATAATTGTGTAGTAGGTTCTACTATCCTTTAGGATCCTGCAAGTTAACAGTTTTCTATTTTGACCTGCACTTCATTTTTTCTTTTTTCTAGGTCATGCGGTCACCATTTTTAGATTCTATTTTTTTCACATTGATCTTAACTCAATGCTGGACAACCAAAAAATTTCTCCCACATGTTTAGAGGCTACTATATATCCTTTTAGGATAGTCAAAGTTATATGAAGTTGTTTCAAATAATACTTGAAGAAGTGGTACATTTTTTCTTCCACATCTAGACATACAGGCATGAGAATGAAAATTTTGATTAATGAAGTTGATCATTTACTTATTGTTATTCCCCTTGAAATTTTGATGTATGGTTTTGCATATTATCGTACCATATTTTGGGACTCTCCAAGTTGGTATATTACATGTGGAGCATGCAAAGAGTTGTCTAATTCAATTTTTGGCCTATCAACATCACTTTCACATGGAGAGCTAAATTATAATATATTCTAAAAATCTCATTCATAGCATTCAATTAAAATTATGCCTTTGGTTTATATTCACGGGTAATTCCATCACGCTTTGAACTACTACATCTATAACCTAACACAACTACCATAATGACATCTGGGCATCAAACTTTTAAATCATCAGGGAGTAACAAGGTTTAGAGATATTCATAGACTTTCCTCCATTTACCCATTCATTTCAATCAAAGAGTGTAAATCTTGATTGGTGGTATTTTCAAGTATATAAAAAAGTTACGTGTGCATATGCAAAAATACATATAAGTAGGTGTTAATGATTGGACAAACAATTTTTAGTACTATCTAGGTACCAAGTATTAGATTCTATCTCATACATTTATGACTCTTTCCCATACCACTAGGTATATAGAAAGGGCAAGCTTTTTCTCTGTACTAATGGGTATAAAGGAAAGGTGCATATAAAGAAAGGTCTTATATATCAGTCTGATGGTATATAAAAAGGGAAACCTTGAAACTTAGAGTGATAAGGAACTAATCCATCACCATTATTTAGTCTGATCATATTTATACACATGGCTAGAAATGAACTGCATTTTGTTCGACTAAACATAGCTTCTTTGAGGTGACAATTATGCAGCCCAGAAAACCAAGGTCAAAAAAAATTAGAATATGAGGAAATATGGACAGTAATTGATGGAATATGAACCTAAAATATTACTAACACTAATCAAAAATGAAATTTTTACAAATCCAATCATAAGGTTAAGCTCATAATCATGTTTGGAGTCTCAGATGAGGTACAATCCCATATCCACTATGCTAATATAGCTAAAAATGCTTGGGATAAGCTTCAAACAATGTATGAAGCAAAGAATCAAAATCAAATTCTTTATCTCTAGAGATAGCTCCATTCTCTCAAATTGAAATTAGAGGAAAAAGTTGAGGCTTTTCTTTATATAGTTTTAGCCTTGTGGGCTTTGCTTGAAGCATTGGGAGACCTAGTGAAAGATGAGTCTTTGGTCCCCATTATTTTAAGAACACTACCCATGCATATAGAATCTTTGTGACCAAATTGAGTTTCACATGTAAAAAACTAACCTTTGTCTCATTGGTTAGCATGTTAAAATAATAAGAAGCCATACAAACTATAAAGGAACCTGATGAAGAGAATGCACTTACCTCCTCTCAAAAAGGAAAGAAACTACTAAAGGCATTTAAATAGAACCTTGAGCAGAACAAATAGAAAAATCAATAGGGGAACAAACCCCATTCATATAAGGTTTGTATTAATGGTAAAAATATAGGGCATGACCTAAAACATTGTTGGTATAATACATTCACATAGGGATCATCTAGTAAGAAGTCCACTTCACACAATTTACCTCAATCATCGAAGACAAAACCCCATTTCAAATAGAATTGAAAGAAGAAACAATAGCATGGGAATGTTGCTGAGGATTAGCATTCTTTATAAGATGATCATGTCTTTACTACACAGACACATGAAGAACCTTATTTTTCAAATTCTATCTGATATGTTGATCATGGTGACACAAGACACATGATAGGATAGAAATAATTGTTTTCTGCCGTACACCAATCAGGATCTCAGGGTAATGTCTCTCTTGGTGATGATTCATCACATAATGTTTAGGATAGAGGTGATGTTTTTTTACAACTTAGTCATAGAATGACCAAAATCATAGATGTCATGTATGTCTCAGGACTCACTAAAAACTTGTTTTTAAATCAACTTCTTGATCACAATCTCAAAGTTGAGTTTGATCACAAACATGGTAAAAAATTTTGCCTTATCAAGAACAATTCAAGAGGCTCTAAAACTATTACATGAGATTCAAATATAGGTAAAACGTTTTAGCTTTATTTTGTAAATAAATATCATCAAGCACTTATTATGAATATTACAAATAAATCTCAATTATGGCATAGAAGATATAGTCAATTGAGTTATGGGTTTTGCTTGCATTAAGAAAACATAACATGGTAAGAGGTCTTCCCACACTCGAACAATCTTCTGATATTTGTCCCAGTTACTTAGTTGGTAAATAATAAAGAGATCCTTTTGGAAAAATTGAATATCAATCTTTTCATCCACTTGATCTAGTGCACATCAATCTATGTAGAAATATGATGGCTAGCCACAAAGGATACAATTATTTTCAAATCTTTGTTGATGATCATTCCTACAAGATGTGGGTTTCATTATTAACGTCTAAAGATCAGGGTTTCTAAGTCTTCAAATAATTCAAGGCCTCTTTTGAAAATTAAATTGGTCATAAAATCAAGGCATTCCACTCAAATCATTGGGGAGAATACACCAGTAAATTGTTCACTGCATACCTTGTAGAACATGGAATACATCATCAATACACTACTCCTTACACACCATAAAAGAATGGTGTTGTAGAATGGTATAATTGTGTCATTATAGAAATGTTTCAAAGCATGTTTAAGGATGAAAAACTACCTCATTCATATTGGGTGAAATTATGTCTGATAGTTATATACCTATTGAATAGGTCACCCACCAAATATCTTGATAGAATAACACCATAAGAAGCATGGACTGGGGAAAAGATAAAAGTCTCTCATCTTTAAGTTTTTGGTTACAAAGCATACATGCATATCCCAAAGAGGAAAATAAATAAATTGGTTAACAAAACCAAGGAATGTTTTTTGGTGGGATACAATAAAGAGTCAAAAGCATATCAACTCCTTGATCCAAAAAATCTAAAGATTCTTATTAGTAAGGATGTATTGTTTGATGAAAAAGGTGAAAGTAGTTCATCTTACACACATACATCTAATACAATCATAAGACCTATAATATTTCCAGATGTAAATAGTGGTGAAATTCAATCAAAAGATCCATCACCACCTACATCTATTTAATATATGCCTAAATGGCATACAAGTATAATTCAAGATGTAAAACTAGATGGACCTTCAGACATTTCATCTAAAGGACCAAGGAATATTATAATGGCTAATCAAGATGTAAATTTGGCCTTAATTATCATAGTTGTAAAAATATTTGAGCCCTCTATAGTCCATGAAGCCCTAGAGTCCAAACCTTGGAAAGATGCCATGGATGCAGAATTCTAGTCTCTCATGAAGAATAACATGTGGCAACTTATTGATCTTTCACTAGAGAAGAAAACTATTAGTTGAAAATTTATCTCTAATACCAAATACAAATTAGATGGTAGTATAAACAAGCACAAGGTAAGACTTGTAGCAAAGGGTTATGCTCAAAAAGAAGGTATAGACTATGAGGAGATGTTTGCTCCTACATCTACGATACAGACAATCAGAATGATCTTTGTAATAGTTGCACAACTTGGTTGGAATTTTCATAAGATGGATGTCAAAATTTATTTCTTAAATGGATATCTATATTAAGAGGTCTATATGACTCATCTAGAGGATTATGTTACACTAGGGCAACAATAAAAAGTGTGTAAACTCATAAAGTCTTTGTATGGTCTCAAATAGGATCCTAGAGCCTGGTATATAAAAATTGATGTTCATCTCATGAAACATGGATTTTAGAGGAATCCATATGATCCAAATCTCTACATCAAAAATCAAGGAGGGTAGATTGTTATTATTATTATTATTATTATTATTTATGTTGATGATTTAGTCATCACTGGTAGCTTAGTAAAGATAATTGATGCAATAAAGAGGGATCTTAATTGATCATTAGACATGAAAAATTTTGGGCTACTATACTAATATCTTGGATTGGAAGTATGGAAAAAAGAGTACCACATATTTGTGTCTCAAATGAATTACACCAATATATTTCTCGAGAGGTTTCAGATGATGGATTGCAAACCAATGTATATGCCCACAGAGATAACACTTCAACTATCTCACTTATATCCATCACTGCCAGTAGATGCTACTCTTTATTACCAATTGATTAGGAGTCTCATCTACCTCACATACACTAGGCTAAATATCAGCTATGATGCCAACTATATTTCACAGTCCATGCAAGATCCAAAGGTAAGCCACTGGAAAGTAGGTAAGTGGGTATTGAGATATCTTTGAGGAATAATGGATTATTTCCTAGCATACAATAATAATAATAATAATAATAATAAGTTATTCTTAATACGACACATAGATGTATATCGTGCAAGTTCAATTGATTGATAAAAAAATCCACTTTTGGGTTTGTATGCTTTCTTAGATCTGGTCCAATATCATGGGGGAGAAAGAAGTATAACTTTATTTCTCATTCTTCTACTAAGGAAGAATATCACACTGCAAGAGGAGATATCTATGAGGTGATATGGTTATGTCACATACTATAAGGATTACAAGTTCCACAGACTTAGCCAACAATTCTAAACTATGATAATCAAGGTGTTCTTAAACTTATTCACAATCTATTATTTGATGAAGGCATGAAATAAATTGAAGTTTAAGTCTATTTTATACATGAACATATTCAATATCACAATATACATCTCCAATAGTTACCCACTCAAGATCAGTGTGTAGATGTCTTCACAAAGTCACTTGCACATGATAAGTTTGAGGTATTTAGAATTTCTCTCTTATACTCTCCAAATCATGATGAATTAAGGGGGAGAATGTTAAAATAAATTAATTCACGTATGTTTGTAAATGTGGTTTGTTATCTTATAAAATAAATCACATAGAATATAGCTTAGTTATTACACTAAGTTAGGCTTTTGAATAAGTTAGTAGATTATGGTTTTCATTAGAATATTTGTTCATCCTATTTTATAGGACTATTTTGAGCATAATCAGGCTTATAAAAATATGTCCATGTATTTTTTTTTAGTGAAGCTTAATGAAATATATGATATTTTTATCAAAGGATTAATTCACATATTAAATCCAAATTTAGATAAAACATATTGGTGAACCTACTCTTAATTTGAGCATTGATTCCAAAAAAATTTCCAAGGGTTTAGATTAATTATTAAAAATTTAACATTAAAAGAATTTTCTTTCAACATTGGATCTAGATTTGATGCTAAATTAACCTATTTTCAACCTTAGAATTAATTTATGACACTGAAATCATCTTATTTTAACCTCATAAATGGTATATTAAGATCAAATCACTTTCTTTTGACTTTAGATTTCATAATAATTTACTAATCTCCATACATAATTTTTTCCTTTTTGTAAATTCTAAAATTCAATTTTTTTATTCTCATTTATTAATAATTTTATGGATATCATATATGATCATCTCTTGTTTCAATATTTTATTTTACATTACATGTTTTATTCCTTTAATAAATAAATAAATTAACACTTGTGTAATAAAGTGAAACATAATCAATAAATATCTAATTCTGAATTAATAATATCTAGATCTTTCAATGTTTTATTGAAATATCCAAAGTGTATGTATAGATATCACTAAAAGAAGAGGATGAATAATCTCTTAAGTTATAAAAAACATTCCTAAAACCTATCCACCTCCCACAAAGCCAACTAAAGTTTATATTATTCTAGATCAATTACAATATGTATGCAATAAATTAAGATAAATATTCAACTTATCCTACATAGTAAATCCAAGATCAGATATAGTAATCAAATAACATATATTGAAATAATTTATATATTAGGTGCATTACCAGGTTTGATCTGGGCAACAATTTAGGTGATAATTTGGGTGACGGTTCCACTCTAATTGATGACAGAACTTTCGAGAGCCATTACTTTTGCACCCTAGCTCCAATTGACTCACCGTTTAAACTGTTGAAAAGCTAAGAATGTAGAAAACATGGTGAGATGGCATGGAGATCCACTTTATGTATTTTTACCCATAAAAACCTAATATAATTTCCCTAAAATTCAATTTTAGTAATGCAGTCTAAAAATAGTAAGTTTCTAAAAATAGTAATTCCTTGAATTCCATATTATTTTAAATCATGGAAGTTGAACCACTTGAAATCCCTGAAGATTGGTGACCTTCCACATCCTTCCCATGCTTTCAAAATGTTTATAAATGAATGTGTAACTTGAAATGGAAATCAGACATCTCTTCCCAAAGATAAGCATATAGTTGTATTGTGATCTTGAGTAATAAAACATCTCTTCTCAGAGAATTCATTGTTACTATGTTATTTTTGTGTTATTGAAATATTTTTTAACTAAAAATTATGAGTTTTGAATCATTGGTATCAGGGCAATTTGTCTTGAGAGTGTATGATCCCAAGGATGAGGTTAGGCTACAAGAAGCTTGGGTGGAAAATAATAGAGCTTCCAAACCATCCACCTATTCACTCCAAATGACTTCAAATGAAGGATGACACTAAGACATTTGATCCTTTCAATGAAATGGTGAATGAATCCCTCCAATGGAAATAAGCATAGATGCTAAAAAAATTTGCCCAAATTCTCCAATAACTCTTGATGGGAAATTCCAGCTCCTCATCTGTACTTCTTGGCTCCTTATCCATGGACCATCCTTTCAATGCCCCAACACTCTTCAAGGTTCAGGTAAATTTTGATATTCCTATATTTGAAGGCAAAATCAATGTTGATGTAGTAGAAAATTAGTTGGATCAATTGTCTTCCTACTTCTTTGTAAACAAGTTCACCGATGGAGAAAATATCACTTTTGCTCTTTTGAAAGCATCATTGCCCGTGAAAATTTGGTGGGAAGTGTACAAAAATAGGTTCAGGATAGATGACATTGGCCTTGAGGTGGAACCTACCTAGGCTGATTTTGTAGAAGTGATAAAGGAATAATACTATCCCATTGGAGCATATGATGATTTGTACATACAATGGTAATAACTTCACCAAGGTAAGTACCAATCTGTTCAAGATTGCATAGACATTTTTCACTCTTTCTCTACAAGATTGGGCATCCAAGAAAGTGAGAAACATAAGACTCTCAAATATCATGGTGGACTATAATTGTACATACAAGGGGAAATAGAACTCTATAATTTTTAAACCCTCAATGAGGCATACAAGTTCTCAGTAAAGATTGAGTAGAAGCATGATAGAAATAATATGAAGAGATAACCCTCAAAATGGAAAAGTGACAAGGCAAGTCAAACATGAGGCCAAAATTAGAAGAAAAAGGAGTTTCAAGATAAGAAATGCCAGAAGGGGAAGGCTAGAAAATGGTCTGATTACCATAAAACTAGAACTCACTCCAAAGAATAATGTCAAGCCATCAAGTCACTGCTTTTTAAGTCACAATACTCGGCATCTACTACTCTGTCTCATACATAACCTATAGTCAAAGAGGACAAATAAGATATTGTAGATGTTGAGCCTGAAACCATCATCACTTCATCACAGACCTATGAGGAAAGGCTAGATGACAAGGAAAGAATGTTCCATTCCAGATTATGGGTAAAAGGTAAGCCTCTACATTTCATTCTTGATAGTGGGAGTCAAAATAATTTAATCTCTACTAAAGTTGTGAAAAGTCTAAATTTATCCATGAAGCTTCACCCAAAGCCATACAGTATTGGATTTTTGAGCCCAAGGAGGGACCTCCATGTCACCCATCAATGTCTTCTTTCATATGCAATAAAACCTTTCCAAGATGAGTTCTTGTGTGATGTGGTCAATCTAGATGTTTGTGATGTACTGCTTGGTCAGTCATTAATGTATGTTTGACATGGCATCTATAAATCACAAACCTAAAGAATCAACCTCACTCTTAGAATATGGTGTTATAGGGTACCAGAGGTACCACCTCCCACATCTATCTCCCTGATCAGTGCCAATCCATATAAGCAATTGGTGGAAAAGACAAAGCAATTCATTCTCATGGTGGTCAAACCAAAAAAATCCAAGAAGGCTGATGTTGCAATCTTGAATACATAATCATCACAATAACAAAAATAGATGAGACAAATAATAGGAGAATATGATGACTTACTCAAGTCACCCACATGAGTTTCACTGCATTGCTAGGTAAAATATTCTATCGATTTGATCCTAGGGTCACCTTTGCCAAATAATCCTATGTATCATAGATCAGTTGTGGAGAATGATGAGATGAAAAATAAGACTCAAGAATTGATCCAAAAGGGTCACATCAGGCCAAGATCTTCACCCTGTGGTAGCCCAATTATCCTGGCACCAAAGAAAAATGGAATATGGAGGCTTTGTATTAACTATCAAGCCCTAAATAAAATCATTATGAAAAATCACTACCCTCTCCCTAAGATTGATGACTTGTTGGAACTAACTCCATGGTGCAAATTTATTTACCAAAATTGATCTCAAATCTGGCTATCATCAAATTCCCATCAACCCCACTGATGTCTAGAAGACTGCATTCAAATCTGAGGAGGGGCTCTTTAAATGGTTGGTTATGCCTTTTAGCTTAACTAATGCACCTTCAACCTTCATGAGGATGATGGATGACATCTTGTGACCCTTCACCAACTCATTCATGGTTTTCTACCTAGATGACATACTCATCTACAACATAACATGGGAGGAACATCTATAACATATTTTTAAGGTGCTTCAAACTCTTTGGGAGCACAAGTTGTATGAAAATATCAATAAATGCATATTTGGGATGACAACAATTTAGTACCTTGGGTATGTTCTGAATAAGGAAGGGGTCCATGTTGATTCAAAAAAGATTCAAGTTATTCAATAATGGCCTACACTAAGGAGCCTCACATAACTTCACAACTTCTTGGGTCTTGCAAATTTCTATCACAAGTTTGATCTTGGATTTTCACATGTTGCTTGGTCACTAACCCAAGTGACTAAAGGAGGAGCTAAATCTACATTTTAGTGGGGTGATATACAATAAAGGGCATTTGATAATTTGAAGAATAGACTTTGTTCAGCCCTTATTCTTTCCTTTCTAGATTTGCATCAACCTTTTGAGTTGATGATAGATGCATCTAAATTTCCATGGGAGTTATCATCATGCAACATGGCCAACCTATTGCATATCACAATGAAACTTTTACTGATATAGTTAGAAAATATCCAACATATGATAAGGAGCTCTATGCCATTGTGCAAGCCTACAAATAATGGAAACACTACATCTTGGGGAAAGAGATGGTCATCCACACTAACCATAGACCACTGGAATTCATCCAGACATAGAGAAAAATATGAAATGAGAGGCACCAAAAGTGGGCTGCATATCTTCAACAATTCCATCTGATAATCAAACACAAAAAGGGGAGCTCAAATATTGCTATAGATTGTCTGAGCCACCCACTAATTACTGAACTCACAATAGCTCTTGACTTGTGCAGACATGAGACTACCACTTGGGGTGCTCTATATGAATCAGATCCTGCCTTTGCTAATACATATCAAGTGCTTCAAAAAGGTAAACATGTTTTTTATTTTTATTTGCAATATAATGTCTTCTATCATATGGGGCACATATGTATTGTAGCTATAGAATAATAGAAGATTATATGGGAAGCACATTTTAGTAGGACAGCTAGACACTTTGGTGTAGAAAAGACATTGGTAGTTTTTCAAAAACACTTCTAATAGCCCCATATGTGAAAGGATGTGGAAAGGTATCTCAAATCTTGCACCCCATGTGTGATGGCCAAGCCAATAAATAAGAAGCTAGGATTACACATGCAATTTCCAGAACCAACCAGGCCTTGGAAATCTATCTCAAAGGATTTTATCTTAGGTTTTCCCACTTTAAAACATGGCAAGGACTATATTTTTTTTGTAGTTGATCATTTTTCAAAAATGGCTATCATGATTACTAGTAAGAAAAATATATATGCTGAAGAAACTGCTCAACTATATTTTAGTCATGTATGGCTCCATTTTGGTCTCCCTAAGTCCATCATCTCAGATCGAGACAATAGGTTCATAAGCATCTTTTGGTCCACTCTATAAAATATGATGGATACCAAGATGATGAAGTCCACAGCCTTCCATCCATAGACTAATGGTCAGATAGAGGTTGTGAACCACTTGATTGTTCACATGATTCATATGTATAAACCTAAACATCTATGCACATGGGTTGAGGGGCTTCTTTTCATACAACATGGATACAATTAGGCCTTACATAGCTTGACCAAGCATAGCCCATTTTAAGTATGCTTTGGGTTCTAACCCATGGCACTAATTGATATAGTCATTCCATTCTCCATCATAGAATATACACTTCATGGAAGATCTAAGGTAGCAAAAGAAACAAATTTCATTAAACAAATGAAATGCATCTAGTAGCAAGTTCATGACATCTTGGGGAAGATGAATCAAAAGTATAAGAAATGCCATGATAAACATAGGATTGCACACCATTTTACTATGGGTGACAAGGTTTGGTTGTGACTTCAGAAGGAATGACTTGTAGGCCCACATAGAAAAATTTGGCCTCTATGATATGGTCCCTAGACCATCACCAAAAAAGTTGAAGAAAATTCTTTTGAGTTGAACCTACCATCCTACCTTGGTCTGCATCCAATATTCAACGTGGAGCTCCTTGTACCATATCATCCACCTCTAATAGACACTTTAGTCATAGTAGAATAACTAGACATTGATGAACTTGATCCATATATTTTTTTTCTAGTGGAGGATGATCAGATTGTGGACACTTGGATGAAGACAATAAGAGGATGTTCTATCCCACTTTATCAGGTGGTCAAAATGGGCCAGCTTAGCCACCAAGTTGAATGGCTCCTAGAGAATCAAATCAAGACACAACTGCCACACCTAATGAGGAACATTGATGCAATTAGGACCATTACTTCTCAATGATTGAGAAATGATTTGGGCAATAATTCAAGTCATAATTTGGGTGATGGTTCCACCCCAATTGATGATAGAACTTTTGAGAGCTATAACTTTTGCACCGTAGCTCTAATTGACTCGTCGTTTGAACCATTGGAAATATAAGAATAAGGAGAACATGTTGATATGGAATGGATTTTTTATTGATGGATTTTGACCTTTGAAAACCCAATGGAATTTCCCTAAAATTTAATTTTAGTAGTAAAGTCTAAAAATAGTAAGTTTCTAAAAATAGTAATTCCTCAAATTTTGTATTATTTTAAATCATAGAAGTTGAACCACTTGATATCCCTCAGGATTGGTGACCTTACACATCCTCCCCATGCTTTAAAAATGTGTATAAATTAATATTTAACCTAAAATAGAAATCATACTTCTCTTGCCAGAGATAAGCATATAGTTGCATTGTGATCTTGAGTAATAAAACATCTCTTCTCAAAGAATTCATAGTTATTGTGTTATTTTGTGTTCTTGAAATATTTGTCAACCAAAAATTATATGCTTTGGATCAAATTTGGATTTGATAAACCAAAACAATGGAGCACTTATCACATATCACTAAAGGATAAAGTTCCAAAACCCCTAGGCAAATAATACTATGTAATAACCCTAACTAGGTCTAAATATATGAAATATGCATGAATTAAAAAGTGTAAAGAAAAATAAAAAGTATAATCTAAGATAAATACTAACATATTTAGAGTAATAAATATAATAAACAAAAATCAAAACCTTCATAGTTTAGATACAGGAATCCTCCATTGTGATTCAGATCCGATTTGCTCTATTATAATATGGTGCTCACTCCTCCAATACAAAGGGATAACATGTAGCATTTGGATGAAAAAGGGATGACTTTGATTCACTTTGGATGTAATATTTCCTCAAAATTAATGATGTTAAAGGTGGTGGTTGAGCTGACCCTAGAGACCCTATGTCTCTAAGCATTGTCTACATAACCCCCTTAGATAATGTCTACCAGATGTAGTTATCCCAAAAGGGATGATTTATGGAAAATATTTCAAAAAAGGGTTTTATGATTTTAAAAGGGATTTTATTGTGATTTCTCAAGATTTTTTATTGATGAAAATGAGGATTCTTGATCTTATTTATAGAATCCTGAATAAGGATCCAACGTTGGAGGATCAATTAGACTTTTTCAAGGTTTCAAATGATCAATGATTGAGGATGAGTCCTCATCCATGAGGATGGAGACTATTTTAACTGGGTGAGGAAAAGGAGGGGTTGGTTAGTTGACTCAATAAGACTTTGTGAAAATGGATTGACAACTTAGTGGAGGAGTCATAGGAGGTGGAGATTTTCATATATTTTTTTGGGATAAGGGAGAGAAAAGTGGGATAAGTTTGAATTGGTAAATAGGGAATTAAATAATTAAAATAAAGAATAAAAGGTGTACAATTTATTTTTTCAAAAGTATTTGAATAAATCAATTAATTAATTTTAAGAAGAAATGTTAATTATTAAATTAAGAAGAATGATTAAATAAACTTAGGAAGAATGATTAAGGTGCATTTTGACACTAAATGAAATTTAGGTGTCTTCAAAATAAAACTAATCGAGTGTTATCAAATCATATAACACAAATGGGGATGGTTAAAAACAACTAAAAAAATAAGGGATCATGGTAGGCAAATGGGGGCCTGTATCTTTTAAGGTAGAATATATAAATCAAGTAAAACCCTATATCCATACTAAGTTTAAGTATAGAGGTAGCCTAAAAAAAGAGTTAAACATTCAAAACCTATTACCTTGTGCAATATCTACCTATAAAATGAAATAGAAAAAGTTGGAGATACTTACCTTTGAGAGAACCTATCAAGTCATAATATCCCCCTTGGTCACTAGTATTTTGTAAGATATTATTCTACCTTTATAAGAATCACATAATATAAATTAGATCTAGGATAAAAGACTCCTACTTGCATCTAAAACTTCCCAAAAGATAAGTTATCTTCCTTCCAAGAAAAATGATAAGTAATGGCTCCTTCAAAAGTATATGTAGTAGAATTATGAGCTATAATAATGTAAAAATGAATGTTCTTGTTTATTGGATTGAATTTAAGATGGTATTTATAGAAATAGATAAGTCCTAACCCTTCCAAAATTTTAACTGACAAGGTCAGCCAACATAATTATGTTTTAGATAAAGTTACTATGAACAAGGAATTTGATTCAAGAGAGGATGGTTATTATTACGTTAGTTCCAAAATGAAAACAAAATGAAAGAAACACGCTAACTAGTATAGCATCTCTAAGCCTAGTCACTAGGGGGAGCTTAGTGAAGAAAAATAATTGATAAAACACAACTAAAAATTAAGAACACAAACTTTCTTACCTTACTTAGATGCTCCAATAGATTTCTTCATTGGCTTGCTTGGCTTGTGCTCAATGAGTCTTCATCAAAGTAGGCTTGGTTATCTCGTCTTCTCCTTGGCACCTTTGTGATGGATTTGGCTTTGTCTTGGCTCAATAATTTTACATTATAACACTAATTGAAATGGATTTTGGAATTATTTGTTCATTATAACTTTGTATTATTTATAAATTTTTCAAAATAGTGAGAATGAACATGAACCATCTATCTCAAGATGAAGATGTGTGTCAATTTTTTAGGAAAAAATCAATAAATTCCTTCATAAATATTTAAGATAGAGAGTCAATAAAGAGTCATGGAGGGTCTTAATGAGGCATGGGTAGCTTGATCCTAATATTTTATGCATTTGTGGCATAGGGATGTCTTTCCAATAAATGATGTCACTTGATGATGCAGTTATTCAATATCAATTTCTAAAAACAAATATTCTGAAAGCTCTATATAATTTTTAATTAGGCTCATGATTTTAATTAATTAGATTTAAGTATTATTAGTCACTTTGATGCAAATTTTATCCTTTTGATGCACAAATTAATCAAATTGGTCAAAATGTCTCATTATTGGCTCAAAATTTACCTAGATTGGAATTAGGATGCAATGTCAGATAAGTTGGATTCATTGTCCCATATAGGATGTTACCAAAACAAAATAATAAAGGCATGCATCTTGTGCAAGATATTTGATAGAAAAGAGCAATCCAGACCATCTAGGTGTGAAATTTCATTTTGACTTTAAATGATCTGATCAAAGTTAGTTGCTTCATAAATTAAATTTCCTCATTTAATGATACCCTAGCCAAAATTATTACTTAAATATATCAATTTCAAATTTTTTAATGTGTTTGAGTGTTTTAGGCCAAATTGTAAACTTTGGTAGAAATTAGTCAAAAGCTTGGTTGGAGGTTATAGTTGGCCAATTTTAGGTTTCTATAGTTTTCCCCTATTTGGGAAGGCATTGTAATCTATAAGAAAAGTAACATCTTCTCAAAGAATAAAAAGGTCTTATATGCTTAAAACTTCAATAGTAATTAATGAACTATATGATGCCCCCTCGAGGGAATGGTTAGCACAAGTAGGTCAGCAAACGATCCCTCAAAGAGAAAGAAGTGGAATAAAGGGACTAAAAAAAGGAAGATGATGGGGTGAAAACACAATTATTTTGAAAAAGTAGTCCAAAATCATTGAGAATGCAAGTGGGATGGTGTATAATGGGTTTCCCAAAGGCAGTTATAAGCATTGTACCCTAATACTAGTAATGTGGTATGACAACATAATGATTTACCTAAAGGTGGTTATAATCATTGAGAAGATGGAGTTGCCCCAATTAGGATAGATAAACAAGATAAAAATAGGCTCATGTTTGGTCAAAAAGAAATTAAATGTGGTGAAAACATAATGATTTGGCCAAAGGTAGTTATAATAATTGAGAAATGTAGGTGGGAAAATGTACAATGATTTTTCCATAAGTGGTTATAATCATTGGACCCCGATTATGGAAAATATGATTGATTGGCTAATGATGATGGTAAATTAACATAGAGGGTAATGATGAATTAGAATAACTTGCTAGTAGGGAGATGTTCATCCAAACTAACAAAGGTTGAAATTCTTTCATGGTTAATTACTCTATTTGGGATATATTTGGGATGTTGATATCACCTTTACTGAGTAGACTTATTGAAGCTAATTTTTGTTGTAGCACTTGATGGTGAGCATCATGATAGGACACCAAGAGGACTAGGCCAATATATGCATAGGGACTGACTTTCGAGATCTAATACTTGATAGAAAATAATGCACCAATGATAAAAACCATGATGACAATGTAAACATATTAATATGTATGGATTCAGGTATAAATGCACAAGAAATCACCCAATGAATGCACCTAGACTGAATCAAGGCAACAGTGCTAAAAGCAAATAAATAGGTACATAAACAACAAACAAAATAAGCAAAGAAATAAATAACAATGAGTCCTAATGTTAGTAGAAACAACATGACAAACATTACCCCTATAAAATAGGTGACAACTTAGTAAACACACATGATGGGAGGAATAGAAGAACAGGAAGGGGGTGGCTGAGTTGTCTACATATGAACTAGGCAAGTAGATGTTGCCTACATATTTTTATGGACGTAATATCCAATAAAAACTTTAGGCCAAATGTAGTTCTCCCAAGAAATAGGAATAAAATGATAAATGGTGAAAATAAATAGAATGGATATGATAGAAGAATAGTAATGGTCTTAAAAAATAGCCTGTGAGAAAAAAGACCAAAAAGGATGGGGAAACTAAGTGACAAGTGATTGTGCTTGTAACTTAGTAAGGGTTACCAGAATCTTTAAAGCAAAGAAGTGGTAAATATTTTTGGTTTTTTTTAATAGTTTTACAAATGTTTTTGGAATTTTTGGAGTATTTCAACTTGGTTGAGAATGACAAGACACTAAATGGTTCAAGCTCACAAAATAATGAGAATGTTTCTTAGGTTTCTCAAAAAATGGTGAGAACATGGCTTAGATTGCTTGAAAAATAGTGAGAGTGTGGTTTAGAGTGACTGAATTGACCTCAACAAGTATCGAGAACTACCTACAAGTCTGAAAGTAGGACCTCAAGTCACTATAGTTCTACCTTACAGTGGAGGAATCTGACTAGTGTAGCAGTCAATTCAAACAAAATAGGCATAGTTGGTATAAAGGCATAGTACAACATAAAGAATTACTAGTTGGCACATCAAGTAATGATAAATAAGTGTTGGCCCTAGTTTTCCCATAGGCAATTATAACTTAAGAAACAATGGCTTAGCTCAATGACACTAATTTGCCCATAGGTGGTAATAATTAGTGACAAGACTAGGGATACACTGATTTGCCTATAGGTGGTTATAATTAGACACACTTGCTAGAGAGAATAGAATAAGAAATGAAGGATGAAACTACAAATGTTTATCATACTACTCCAAAATACTACCTCTATTTGGAATATGTGAAACAACTGTTGAAATTGAATTTGAATTTTCTTATGGTAAGTGGTAATGGAATCAAATAGAATGGAACCAAGGTTATAGGGCCAGGTAGGGAGGGAAAAATGAACTTGATTAATGGGGAAGGTACGGTAAAATAGATAGGTGATGGGGAAATTTATAGGTTGTTAGGATGATAGGATGGTATTATTACAAAAAATATTGATAAAATGATACAACTTGAAACAATCCTTATAGACAATACACCAAGTCACTCAAGCATAGTACTTCTTGAGGTGGATAATGTTCATTGGTTTATCAAGTTTAAGGCCATATATCATGGCAAACATATATGCTCCTATTAAAAAAAAATTTATAATGATGAAAGGAGCAACCCAGTTAGGTTTGAACTTACCTTTATGCTTCTTTTAATCATGGTATTCTTTTGATATTCTTTAAGGACAAGATCACCAAGTTCAAATTCTCTATGTTTCACATGCCAATTATAGTCGCCTTAAAGTCAATTTTGATAGGATTAGAGATTATTCACCACATCCATGCATTTCTCATCAAGTAACTCTAGTTCTTGTAGGTGAGCTACTCGATAGTCATTGTCATCTAGGACATGCTTAAAAGAGATGCATAGAGAGCAAAAATTGACCTCAATAAGAAGGATGGCTTATGTACCATAAATAAGTGAATATGGATTGGCTCCTATGGGTGTATGATGATTGGTACAATATGCCCAAACATAATGGAATATCTAAAGGTGTCAATCATGACTGACATCATTGAAAATATTTTTGAGAATATTGACAATGGTTTTGTTTGATGCTTTAGCTTGGCCATTACCTTGAGGGTAATGTGCCATATAAAAATGTTATGTGATGTTATACTTGGCACATATCTTGTTGACATCCTTGTTCTTGAAGGATCCTCCATTATTATGTATAATTTTAGAGAGGATATTGTAGCAGCAAATGAGATGGTTGAAGATGAACTTGGAGATTTGCTTTCTAGTCATGTAAGTGAGGGGTATAACTTCAACCCACTTAGTGAAAATATAATGGTAGTAATGATATGTGTATGGACATAAAATTAGATCAGATTGATCTTCTCAATGAGGTCAAGGCCCCATTAAGCAACTCATTATGGTGTCAACATTGGTTTTAGAGTTTTGGCTAGGGCATGAATCAAATTGGCATACCATTGACATTTATCACACTTCTTTACATATGTAGCTACATGTGCATCCATCATGGGCCAATAATAACCAATACATAAGATATTTTTGGATAATACATCCCTACTAGTGTGGGCTCCACATACACCTTCGTGAACTTCCCATACTACTAGCATATATTCTATCAAAATTAAATAATGAAGTAGAGTTCCATCAAAATAATAGCAGTAAAGGGTTGATCCAAGTAAGGTATAATGAGTGGTTTGGTTAATGAAGGATTTGGTTTGTTTTCATGAGAGGTCAGGTGGTAAAACTTTCTCAATAAGTTAGTTTTAAAGGTTTGAGTAGCAGATAGAACTAGAACCAATAATATCACAAATCATCATGACAGTTGAAGGCTCATGAGCTAGTGCTAGCAAGTTCTCAATAAGGAACTAATACTCTTTAATTTTGTTTGTTTATCAAATCAAAGATCCAATAGTGGCCATAACATCTTTATTTTTGTTATTTTCCCTTGGTATATGCTCAAACTAAATGTTGGTAATATATTATTTGAGAGTGTCGACCATGGCTTTATATGGAACTAGCTTATCATCTTTGGTCTAAATATGGTTTGTAACCTAATTGATGATTAACTGAGAATCACCATAAACCTTGAGATGGGATACATTATATTATACTTCTTTGCAAATCCCTGCAACAAGTGCTTCATATTGGTCCATGTTATTGGTATAAGGAAAATTGATCTTGAATGATTTAGGGATTGAAATCCCCCTATGATGTAATAAATAAAAGGCCTACTCCTATTCCATTTTTTGTGAATGATCCATCAAAATATAGCTTCTATTTTTGATCCTCAAGAGGTGTGTTCATGATGGTCATTATGGATTCATCGATAAATTGGAATGTGAGTGGTTATGTATCAGTAAGGGGTGTTTTAGCAAGTTAATCTATAATAACTTGCCCCTTAATGGATTTTTTATTGATGTATTTGATGTCAAACACACTTAGATGCATGATCCATTTGTCCATGTAACCTTGTAAATCTATTTTAGAAAGTAGATACTTGAGTGGATATACTTTTGAAATAAACATGGTCTTATTGTTTAACATGTAATGGTGCAACTTCTGAGCTATGAAGACCATCGCTAGATAGGATTTTTTTATGGGCATATAATTGTGTTCATATGTGACCAGTGAATGACTTAAATAATACATAGTATGATCCTTTCCATTGTCATCATGTTGAGATAAAAGTGCCCCCAAGGCATTTTTAGTAGCTAATAGATATAACAAGAATGGCTTTCCCAGCATAGGAGGCAACAAAATAGGTGGATTTTCTAGATAGTCCTTTAATTGTTAAAAAGTTGTTTGGCAGTGATAATCCCAGTGAAATGTGACTCCTTTATTCATAAGATGTATAAAAGGATGTCATTTTTTGGATAATTTAGATATGAAGCATTGGATAGATTGGATCTTGACCTACAAACTATAGAGCTACTTCAAAGCAGTTGGTGGTTTCATCTCTATTATAGCTTGGACTTTGGTTGGATCAACTTCAATCCCTTGACAAGATATAATTAATTCTATAAATTTACCAAATGTGACTCTAAAGACCATTTATTAGTATTGAGTCTAATTTTGTGCTCTTGTAATCTTTCAAATATTTTATGTAGCACTACTAGGTGATCAGTGTTGGTCTTTGATTTACCAAGAATGTCATCAACATAGTCTTCAACAACATCATGCATCATATCATGAAATATGATGGTCATGGCTCTTTGGTAAGTGGCCCATTCATTCTTAAAACCAAATGGCATAACCTAATAATAGACTGTTCCCCATGGAGTGGTGAACTTTTTTTCATGTTGGTCTTTTGGTGTTATTCTAATTTGGTTGTATCCCAAAAATCTATCCATTAATGAAAGCATTTCATAAACCACTATGGAGTTGAAAATCATGTCAATGTTTGGTAATGAAAATTTATCCTTAGGGAAATCTTTATGTATATCATGGAAATTAGTATATATTATGATTCCTTTTGGTTTATTAATAATTGGTACAACATTGGATATCCATTTTGAGTAGTCAATGGATCGAATACATCCTACATCTAAGAGTTTTTCCAACTCTTTCTTTACCAATATAACAATGTGATGATGCATTTTATGTAGCTTTTATTTTACTAGTTTGGCATCAAGATTGACCACAAAGTGGTGTAGAACCAAGGTTGGGTCTAAACCTATCATGTCAGAATATGGCCATGCAAAAATATCTACAAACTCCCTCAAAAGGGTTGTAAGGACTTCACTATTTTTCTCAATAAGAGAATCACCTAGCTTGATCCACTTTGGGTCGTCTAGGGACCTGATGTTAACCTCTATCATATCTTCCACTAGAAGGGTCAAACCTCTTCAAAGATAGTGGGCAAAGATTTGAATTGGTTGGAAAAATTAGAGTCCTCTGTTAGGACTTACTCTTCAAGTTCCCCTAGGCATGACAAATTAGAGTCCCCTAATGGAAGGTTTGGCCATGTAATAAGAACTATTGAAAACTCCTAAATGATATGATCAAAATCTTGTTGTTCTTCAAAACTGAACTTAGACTCATAGACAAGTTTTTCATTGGTGGTTTCCTGAGCTATGGTTAAATAAGGTTGAACACCCCCATCTAATGGTGCTTGAAATAGGTTTTCACCACTAGACTAGCCTTTTCCTTTACTTTTACCCTAGTCATAAAGTGCCTCAAAGAGATTTTCACTTTGGGACCTCAATGTTTTAATTATTTACTTTTGGCTAATGTTCACCTACTCTCTAAAATATGTTACAAGATTTAAATTGATTGAGAATATTGATTTATGGTCCCCAATAGAACATTGTCTCTAAAATCTAGAAAATCATAAAAATCCTTGTCACTTTAAAACACATCAATCACTATGTTGGAATTTTATTGGTCATAGTCTATCAGAGGGGGATAATACAATGGTAGTGGGTTGTGATGAATGACTAAGGTAAGGATACAAATGGAATGGGGGTTAAATTGGTTGATTGTAGCTAGGTCACTAAAAAGGCTATGATCAAACTCTGCTTCACTACTGGCATCTTCATCACTAGTCGATGGTGATGGAACATGAGTAAGGCATATGGAGTCACCCCCAAGTAGTTTAAATCCAATTCCATAAGGTCTTTTATATTTGGGCATAGAAATTAGCTCAAGTGTTCCTTGTTTACTAGGTCTGATGCCTCCTCTTTCATAGTCTTAAATTTTCATAATCCTATTGGGAATAAGATACTTTCTATTCTCATAATAAGTAGCTTGGTTGTCATTATATAACCATGATTCATCTCCCTCGATAGGGTCTATTTTTAGGCTAGATGTTGGTACAAATGTGACATGTGCTTTACCTTTTCTCTTTTGTTTTCATTTTGTATGAAGTGGCTTAGCTTTAGGTCTTCCTAAGGAATTTGGATTATATGGAAGGTTCAAAATATGAAAGGTATCATGGGTCACATACTCTCCTAGGCCATTAAGTGAGATAGTAAAATTATTGGGTATTTTAAGAGGTGGCATGTGGGAAAGGGAATCAAGGGTATTATGATCAATACAGTTGTCCTTTGATGGATCAAGGATTATTACTTTTCCCTTATCTTACTTGGCCACTAGATTCATGTCAAAGTGATAGTTATAACTCTTGAACTTGGCATCTATGTGCTTGCAGTGCTCATATGGATGTAAATATCCTCGTATACAAACTTCCATCTCTGAATGGGAGAACTTGGTACATTGGTGCAATGTTGATGGGACTGCACAAATTTCATGTAACCAAGGTCTTCCCAAAAGCATATTGTATGACAAATCAAGATTGAGCACATGGCAAAGTGTATCATGGGATAAAGTCCCAAAGATAACTAGTAGATAGATGGTGTCATGTGATTATCTTTCCTCATTATCATAGGCTTTGATGGTTATTGTCTCTACTTGAAGATCTACCATTGTGTACCTAAGAATATTGATGAGCTTAAGAGATATTATGTTTAGACCTAATCCATTGTCTATAAGGACACATTTCACTTTATGTTACGTTATGTAAAATTCAATGTATAATGGGTTATTATGCAGTGGGAAAAGGGATGACATATTTCTTTGGTTGAAAGTGGCTTATTAGGTTGGAGTTTGGTGTCCAACCAAATCTTGGAGTTTATCAGGAGATATGTCACTTGAAATAGTGGATTTGCTCAAAAAGTCATTCAAAATGTTTTTGTGGATTTTTAATGTACGCAAAAAATCTGAAATGGATATTTATGTAGGTATATTTTGTAATTTTTCCACAATGTCAAACTTCTCTCAATCAATGTTAAATGGCTTATTCCATGATTGAATGGTTGGTTGGATAATGGGTGAAGTGACAGATGGCTATGGGCTTGAGATGGTAATCTTTGACCTCCAAGTTATGATTACACAATTGGGATTAAATATAGGACCATGATTGCTAAAAAATGATGGTGATGGTGTGGGACTAGATAAGACAAATCTCAATTGATGATGTACTTGTGTGTGGTCATAGGGTAAAGACAAGTTATCAGTATAAGGTCCAAAAATGGGAATATCTATTTGATGGTTCACTTGTGTATGGTCTCAGATCAAAGAAGGATTGTTAAAGTGATTCGATTGGTTTGGTATGGTTATCAATGGTCTCATCTGATTAGCATTTGGTTTAGGATTAATGGAGATGGTATTAATTCTACCTCCTTCAATATGGCCTACAACTCTATTATGTTCATGTGAAACTGCATGGTAAGTTTGTTGGTTATTACTATGCTAACCTTACTTCTATCCATTATTCTAGTGTTTTTGATTCTATTATGGGTTCAACTGGTTCTGTTGGTTTGGCATTTGATTTTGATACTATTGATTTTATTATTTTATTGGTTGATGTTATTGTAGCTAGTTGTTATGTTGGGGAAAAGGGTTTTGATAAAATCCCAAGAGTCTAATTGGAGGTGGAAGCACCACCATCTAATATGATCTCCCCATTATCAAACATATTCTCAATCAAATGCTTGATTTTCACACATCTTCATAAATTATGCCCATTGACCAGATGATATTCATAAAATTCATTTTCATGGTACCAATCAAGATAAGGAATGCCTTTTAAATAATGCTTTGACATAGGCTAACTAATCAAATTAGTAGTGGCTATGAAAAATATATTTAATAGGCTCTTCAAGGTCACTAAAAACATGGTGAGAAGGCACTATTCTCTTTGAAATGTGGACTTGCAATGGTAAAATGTGGACTTGCAATGGTAAAGGTGTTTGTGTCTATTGTGGGGGCTTAGACTATTGTGCTTGGTGCATTGACTAAAGAAGTTGTCAAGTAGGATTAATTTGAGAAGGTGGTGCAGGATGAGTGGATGGTGTTTTCACTATTTGGACATGGTGTGACTCAGTTACTCTATTTCCCACAACATTCTTATTGTGGTTGAATTACTTTGGTCTATCTTGGTTATTGGCTTGTGCCATTTATGATGATTTTATTTGGAATTGATACTAATTTTGGCCATTTCCCTAATTGGTACATTGATTATGATTAGTTAAAGTGAGCTTGATGGTTATTTCATTAGTAAGGGCTCGCTTAATCAAAAAACCTTTATCAATGATCTCTTTGAAAGTATGCACACATTGTAGTTATAGATGATAAGCTATCTCACTATGTAAATTTTTAGTAAATATAGTGGTTAATTATTTATCTAGTAAACTATGGGTGAATCAGCTTGTAAGGGCTCTCTTTCACTATAGATAATTCACAAAACTCTCACCATCTTTTTGCTTTGTTTACATCAAGTTGGCCAATGAAATCTCATGTTTGAGAATGTAGTAAAAGTGTTACATAAACTTTTATGAAATGTCATCAAAATTAGTCACTAAATTCTTGGGAAAATTTAAAAACCATTCAAATGTTTGTCTAGCTAAGCTCCTAGGAAAAAACAATAAAAGATATATGTCAATATATGCCACTAGCTGGCATGCGATAAAAAAATTTGTGAAATGGGATTTTTGGTAAGCTTTCCCCTTGTATTTATATAAATTTGGGGGCTCATATTTTGGAAGAAATGGAATCTATAATAATTCCATGTTAAAAGGATAATAACACAAATCATCCAACTTAAACTTTTTACCATGTTTCCTAGCTTGGATGGTGGTGATTACATCCTTCATCTATTGTAATTTTTGCTCTAGGAAACTTGTGGGATATTGGCCTAAGTAGATGATTGAGTATTCATGAATGGAGCACTTAGATCAGGTTATAATGGAGATATTTATTGGGGTGTGATGGATTATTTATTAAATGGACTAGGAATATGCATACGTATATTAGGGTTTGATTATTGGAATTACGTATGTTGTGGTGCAATATTCTAGTCAGGGTTAGTTATGAAGGTTTGATGTTGAGGATTTTTTGGTTGGGATGGAGGGATATAAATGTACTATGCCTACTGTGGTTGAAAAGGGGCATGATATCAACTAATATAACCTTGTTTTTTAGTGGGAAATTGTGAACCAACACCCTATTTCTGAATGAGTGGCATATTTTGAACAAAAGACAATTGTTACCAAGTAGTTGCTTGAGAAATATTGGAACCTCTTTGTTTCATGAATCCCTATTTGGAAGTGAATTCATGTTGAAGATTCGACATCTATCACTGACCAATATTTATACATTATTGGTTAGACATCATTTGGTTTTGAATTGGCATACTAGCCTGTGACTGAAGAGGTATGTGTGTTACTATCTAACAAGGTGGAACATTAGTTTCCCTTATTCAGGAAGCAATATATTTAGCCTCTATTGCATTGGTACACTATATTATTCCTATTTTTTTCTAATACCACTTGTCACTTATTAAGGGGGAGTAGGATTCATCACATTTTATTGTTAAAGGCACAACATTGGTTACTAGATGGCTACTAATCCTATTGGTTATGTGCTTGGAGAAGTGGTTGATTGAGGATTGGAATTAGCTATTTGAGATTGGGATGTATAAATACCTACTCCCTAGTTTTGAGAACCACTTGTGGTGTTAACTAAAGGCACATCTTTTTGGCTAAATATTTGTGTATTAATACCACATTGGTTTGGATGGGATGTTGCTTGCACATTATCCACT
This sequence comes from Torreya grandis, assembly GCA_037957365.1. Taxonomy (NCBI): domain Eukaryota; kingdom Viridiplantae; phylum Streptophyta; class Pinopsida; order Cupressales; family Taxaceae; genus Torreya; species Torreya grandis. Next base: position 1,068,935 of record JARHVA010000393.1, on the reverse strand, counting down.
ATGTTTTGGCCACTATTTAACATAGAAGTATAATATACTTCTTTTATGGTTGGTATATGAAATAAGTTTTCAATCAAATTATTATACACAAATGGTTTTGTAACCTAATTATCTTGACCAGTCAACTCTATTAACACTCTAGTTGAGGGGACTAAATCTATGAGAGGCATATTGTACATGGTCATTTGGTTAAAATTATGTGTTAGGTTCAAGTAGGTTTGGTACACCATCTACATATATAAAAATTGATCCTCCATGGGGTCCTTTCCTTTGACTAGAATACTAGGGTCCTAATACATTCTTTGAACTATAGCTAAAGGATTGTTATAATAAGCCCATTGATTATACAGTATGTTATCAGGCATTCTTACTAGACTTGGTAAATTCTCATGGGGGAAGTCTGCCAAAAACTTGGCCCCTACTTTTATGGCCCTAACCAAAATCTCATCTTTATTTTCCAATAAATGATGCTCAAAAAAATAAGGATCATATGTGAAAGGTGAAATAATAGAGTATGGTGGTTGAGGAAAAGGTTCTTCAACATTAGGTACTATAGCTAGGTATTTCTCTATTTGTGCTTGATCTTAATCCAAGTATGGTGGTGTATTAACCAAATAGTTAGCTAATGGATCTTGATTTTGTGTCCCTATAGCTAGGTATTTCTCCATTTCTTCTTTTGTAACCACATGACTAATCCCTAGATTGTACATGAGTCCACTACAAGTGTAGGAAAACATGTTAGGATCCCTAGTGAATGTGTTGATATATAGAGTTCTACAAACTTGGTCTAGATTTAATCAAAAATATGGAAAGTCTTATGCAAATATTTTTGATAAAACAAGCTAACATTAAGTGTCTAACGTTACATGTCTTATACAAAAATATCAATTAAATGGACCTAAAATCAAAATGCCAAACTCTAAGGACAAAGTGTTTCAAGTCAGTCTAATCTAGGAAAATAAAATTTGCTAGGTCTTTTAGACAAATGTGGAATCAACATATAGGCTCAAAAGGCTCATGTGATAGTACTCTTGGATAAATGGTGTCAAAAACTAGATGTTGAAATAGATGAGATTTTAATCTAACAGATTTGAAACACTTATAACAAAAACTAGGCATTTGACTCTTGGTCATAAAAATTTGATCCATAAGTATGAGGTATGAAAAAAAAGGAAATTTTGAGATAGGTTATTTTCTTCTCAAATAATGGCATAAAACTTGATTCTTTTTTTACAAATAAGCTAGATAAAAGTGAAAGGCATAACTGTGCTAAACAAAGACTCATAAGGTACACTCGAATTTAGTATGGATAATTTTGTAAAAACTTGGACTCTATTCAAAAAGTTCTATGAAACAATGTTTAAAATGTTTTGAACAATGTAACAATGCTAAAATACTCAAAATATGTAATAAAATATTTGTTTCAAAAACTTTAAGGCAAATATGTTTCATAAATTTGTCAACATAACACTACCCTTCATAAATGATACATGCACTCTCAAAGTTTTGAAAAAAAATCTAATGTAAAGAGGTTTGAATCAAACAGACTTCAGGAAAAATGATATAAGAAAATTTTTCTCATAGACTTAAATTTCAATCATTTGCTCAAGATGATTTATGTCTACCAAGTGGTGATAATGATTATGAGTCTAAAAAGACCTTCAATTCATATGGAAATTTAAACCTAAGTTAAAAGGAGTTTAACATGCAAATGGTGAACCCACTTGACACATCAACCCTTAGAACTTAGAAAGGTACAAATTCAAATGTGAATTATAAATGAATGACTTAAACAAACTTTGGTAAAGGGTCTAGAATCTATTGGGTAGCATGACTATGCCAAAAAGGATGATATGACTCAAAGTTTATGATAATTTTAAATAAGGCAAAAGTGATGATTCACGTGGGTAGAATAATGCCTCCTTGCTCAAATAAATTTGGGGACCATGTGTTTGGTTAATCTTATTTTGTTAACACCAAGTTTTGACTTCAAACTAGACAATGTAATCTAGGATACAATCAACTAATTAATCGCTCTAGGTCCTAAATTGACAAGGTTACATGGTATGGTTAGAATCCATCTATATACATCATTTGAGAGGATTTTAAGTGTTCATCCAAAATTAAATGAGCATTATATAGTAGGGTTTTTACACCCCCCTTCTTTCAAATGACAATACTATGACATGGACCTTAAGGTTCACCTTGCACCAACAATACTTTCGTGACAAGTGGGGTTTTGCTAAAAACTACAAATTTTCAAACATTTCTAGATGGATCAATTGCTCAATGAATTTCATGCCATGATGCAAAATAAAAGCACTTTAATTGGTTTTATGTGGCTCTTGGATTTTTATAAAAAGGTCTTGCCCTTTTTGCAACCACTACATCCATCACTTGCTCAATGAAGTGTGATGTCCAAAGTGCAGATACATCTCGTGTGCGTAACCCCAACACTAGAAGGTGGTTTAGCCACTCAAACCTTTGATCCTAGTGGGAGTAATAAATTTAATGTTGGGATATGAAACCCTATGTCAAAGCTTTCCTATAGAAATTTTAGGAGGTAATGAATTCCCCCTCATAAGCTAAGTTTGCATAAAATAGATAACTTAAAATAGAAAGACTTTATGGTTGCCTCAAGATCACCCAATACTATTGTGAGTTTTTGGGGAGTGCTTTAAAAAAAATTATTTCTATGCCTTAAACTAGGCATTTTTATAATAAGGATGTCACTTTTGATTTTAAAATTTCCCTAAAGGGGATGGATGGAAGAGCATACATGCAATGTCCTTCTTTTTGCCAATCAAATACTAAGTCAAATAACTATTGAATACAAAACATGGACAAATGAGTTCAATTTTAAACACCAAATAAAAATTTGGGTGGTATTCTTTTGACCCTTTGGTCTTAAGTTGTAAATTTTAAAACACAATTATCAAATCATTCACTTGAGCATCTAAATGTTTCGTTAAGTTCTAAAATAAAGTTCCTAATTCATTATAAACATTCAAAATATGTCTAAAGAGCGTGATTTAAAAAAATTTAAGTTGGTCCTATAATGAAAAAGTCAGTATGTCCTTTATATTTGAAGCTATTTTAAGCTTGGAATAATAAACATGTGAGAATGAAGTCTTAGGTTTACACAATGCAATTTTACTACTCCACAGAGCAATCCCATAACTCTACAAAACTGTGATTGTGAGAGTTGTGGTATTATCACTTAATCGCTAATGGTTTACAAACAATACCATGATTTGGTTAGGCAATCTCATGACTCATAGTGTAATACCACTACTTTAGAAGTTTTGGTTTTTTCATTGAACCACTAATGTATTATCGATAATCTCATGACTCAGGCAATACCATGAGTCAGGGTGACAATCCCATGACTGTCTAGTTATAGTATTGTAATATTACTACTATGAAAGTAATGATATTACAATATCACTACTTATGAGTAGTGTTAATGTCAAAATCTATAGACAAAATTAAGGTTAGTGTAAAAATTCAATTGAAATGCAATACTACGAATTACAGTGACAATCTCATGGTTGTGTTACCACAAATCCATGACTTCCAAAAAAACATGTTTTTACTCAATTTTTTCACTCTTTTGGGCCTCCCAGTCCAATATTCTTCTTGTAAATTATTAGTAGGTTGCTTATAAGATATTTTTGATCAAATTTGTGAGGCTAGGGTCCCACTAGGCATGCCATTATGTGAACTATGAATTTGACTTAAGAGAGGATGGTTAGTATTGTGTTAGTTCCAAAATAAAAACAAAATGAAAGAAACACACTAACTAGCATAAAATCTCTAAGCCTAGTCACTAGGGGGAGTTTAGTGAAGAAAAAAATTGATAAAACACAACTAAAAATCAAGAACACAAACTTTTTTACCTTCCTTGGATGCTCTAATAGATTTCTTCATTGGCTTGCTCGGCTTGTGCTCAATGAGTCTTCATCAAAAGAGGCTTGGCTATCTCCTTTTCTCCTTGGCACCTTTGTGATGGCTCTGGCTTTATCTCGGCTTAAAAATTTGGAATTATAACACTAATTTCAATGGCTTTTGAAATTATTTATGCATTATAACTTTGCATTATTCAAGCTTAAAATTCAATAGCTAAGTCCTCCTATTTATAGATTTTGCAAAATGGTCAGATTGAACCTGAACCATCCATCTCAAGATGAAGATGTGTGGCTAATAATCCATTCAATTCTTAAGGTAAAAATAAATAAATAAATTCATAAATATTTAGGATAGAGAGGAAATAAAGAGGCATGGAGGGTCTTAACGAGGCATGGAGTGGCTTGATCCTAATATTTTATGCATTTATGGCCTAGGGATGTCTTTCCAAGAAATTATGTCACTTGTTAATGCAATTTTTCAATATCAATTTATAAAAACAATATTCAAAAATATCTATAGAATTCTTAATTATTCTCATGATTTGAATTAATTAGATTTAAGCATGATTAGTCACTTTGGTATAAATTTTGGCCCTTTGGTGCACAAATTAATCAAATTGGTCAAGATGTCTCATTATCAGCTCAAAATTTCCCTGGATGGGAATTAGGATGCAATGTTAGATGCATTAGATTCATTATCCAATTTAGGATGTTGCTAACACAAAATAACAAAGGCATGCATTTTGTGTAAGAAATTTGATAGAAAAGAGCAATCTAGAGCACCTAGGTGTGAAAATGTCATTTTGACTCGAAATGATCTGATCAAAGTTAGTTGCTTTATAAATTACATTACACTATTTAATGATACCCTAGCCAAAATTGGAACTTGAATATATCAATCTCAAATCTTTTGATGTGTTTTAGTGTTTTAGGCCAAATTATGTACTTTGGTAAAAATTATTCAAAAGCCTGGTTGGAGGTTATCGATGGCCAGTTTTAGGTGTCTAGAGTTATTGTTAGGCCTCAAACTAAGTTTTCTAGGCCCACTTAATTATATAACATGTGGTAAAACTTTCACAACAAAGTTAACCCAACTGACTTAGTATGAAAAATAGGTATTTAATTAGTTATGGGCTATTTGAAAGGATAATTTACTATAAAGTAGGATAAATAAGGTTTATTTACTTGGGGAATTAGATAAGCAATATTTTTAGTGGGTTTAGGTATGATATAGTTAACCAAAAATCTCAGAAAGAACCATTGGTCTACCCACCCATCTCCTTGTGCAACTTTCAAGGCATGCACTTAGATAGATTGAAACTCAAAAGGTTCCTACAAGAGAGAAAGCATAAATAAATGATAGAGTGTAAAAATATTGTGTGTATATATATAAGCCCCACTCAAAGTTTATCATGTGTCATGTAGGTATGTCATGGGATGGTGCTTCAACAAAAAACATAGAAATACAAAACTCTGAGCTAAAAATTATAGAATAAAGTATAAAATAAATGAAATTAAACTTGTAAATGTGTACCTTCACTTACCATGTTGCTTTTTAATATGAGCTATGTGAGAAATAGATGAAAACAACATCCAATGTGTAGAATGGGAAATGAGCCTAAAAAATGAGATAAAGTTTGAAATTTTTGAATAAAATGTGTGGTTAACACTAAAAATAATCTATGTTATCAAGATTCCATAACTTATTTCATTTTTTCAAAAGAGCATATAGAAACAAAGTTATGAACAAAATATGAAATTTATCAATAAATAATTAAAGTTTTTAAATTTTAGAAATTTTACTATAAAAGGAAGAAATCATTACTCATTTGTTCATTTGTTGTTATTGACTATCAGAGCTCTAGGTATCCTAGTTGGGCATAGAGAGAGATGATGGTGTGAGCTTGAGGAGGTGGATGTGTTGGATGATAATTTGGATGATATATTATTGTTGTGGCTGGTGTAGTTTGAGTAGGGAGTGAATTTATTATTTTTTAGCATTTTGGTATTAAAATGAATTAGTTTAGGAAAATCATATGTTGGGGCAAATCTATATAGTGCATTTTTCCCAAAAAAATTAGTAATATAGTATTAATAAGGACAAACAATAGGTAGGATTAAAAAATTGAAAAATGAGGCCTAGAGCATTAATTATAACCTAGTTAAAAATCATCACTAAAATTGAACAAAGTCAACCTTACTAACTTAGTTTAATAGCTCATATTTAGTTAGGTGATCGATTACATAGTAGTTATCTAACATATTTGTATAAGAGACTGGTTGATGACGTATAAGATGGTTGACTTTGTTAGAAGATAATGGTGGTTGATGGTGTATAAGGTGTCTAAATTTGTGTCATCTAGTAGATGTAGTTAGGGTAAGTGGCTAACTACCTTTAACATGTCTAACTTAGTAGAAAATATAATGGGTCAATGTAAAAGGATACATGGCCAATTTGTAATAAGTAAGGCTAGCTAATGTAGTAAGATACATGCTAACTTAGTACAAAAATAATGTAATGGGTCGATTTTTTTAGATACATGGCTGAATTTGTTAGGAAATATTGGATAAAAATAAAATTGGGTTGATAAATTAGTTAAATGTATTAATTATTTTAATTTTTAGTATGTTTTATTATTATTTTGGATAGTGAACTGATGTGTGTTTTGTTGTTTTATATTTTAAAGAGATGATAGAGGTTATGGAGGTTAGTAAATGTGTAGACACCAAAATTATGTCACACACACGTGTGTAACTCCCTATGTTGAAACCCCTTTTAGCCCATTTTTTAATAATAACAATTAGCCTCCCTAACCCATGCTTTTACCCCTCACACATTTAATTAATTTAAAATACTTAATCAAGTTAATTAAAAACCCATTTTTCCTCCTTACCTAGCCACCTCACCCTATGACTAATTCTCACTTGATGGGTCTCCTCAAGACCTGGTCCCCTCATCCTAACTACCCAAGACTTATTCTCACTTCAAAACTAAATTCCTAATCAACTACCTCCTTCTTAACCTCTTATTTTTACTATTTTGTAATGGGTGCCACACTTGGTAGGAAGAGTAATATAAAACAAGCAAAAAATAGTAAGCTTTACCTATTCTAAGGCCATCGAAGTCAGCAGGATTGTCAACATCAGTGATATAAGCCAAACTCTAACTTAAAGTTCAAGTCAAAAAAAATCAAGAAAAATCATTCTTACTTGTATTCAAGCTCTTGACATTCAAATTTTGACATCCTGACTTACTATTATCTTACATAACTCAATAATGATCAAGAACCAAGCTCTTGAGGACCAAAAACACCCACTTTTTCTCTCCATTAAAGCCATCAGTTCAGACTACTGATAGGAACCATCAATCTGGCACTTAGCATTTAGTCACAACTATAGCTAAGTACATCACTTATTATGTAAGTATTTTAAGTATTTACTTTGCTATCACTTCATATCTATTGTTCATTTCTCTATACATTCTTGACTGAACCCCTGTGAGGTAGTTATAAAGCTTCCCTGCTTGTTTCTTCTTGACTTAACATACCAAACTTCTGACCAAATCCATCTAAATTTTACTCTATTTCTCACTACTCTCTCCAACCTCCTAAACCTAACTAAAACCATTTCCCAAACCTAAAAAATCCTTCTAAAGACTCCCAAGGAATTGTTTCCCTTATCAACCCTAGTAGCCTAATTGACATTGGCAACCTTCACTTGTCAACCTTAACAACATAACCAATATCAGTCGCTTCCTTATCGACATTGGTGACTATGGATTTCCTAACTTCTCCAAAACCTACCCAAACACCTTCTAAAATACAAACAAAATGCACCACCTACACCTTATCACTCTCTGCTACACTCAGGTTGTGAATAATGATAACATTATTTATCTTTCACTCTTTTTCTACTTATCCTTTAGTTATTTATTACTCTTTTGTCTCTCAAAAGTGGACTGTCAGCTCTAAGGAAGATTCAGACTTCTTAGAACAAGTGTGTAGCTTGGTAGCCCACTCATTTATCTACTAACAAACATTTTGTGGTAGTGTTTTCTTACTTGTAGGTAGTCCTCTCCAATCAAAGAGGAGTTCTCACAACATTTGGATACGGTGCACAAACCAATCTGGGTTCATTATAATCACTTATCCCTAACATTCTTTTTTATTTTTCTTTAGAATTGAAATAGACAAAATTTAGCAAAACATTTATGGTACCCCTAGTGGGACCCTAGAGTTTTCCTTGGGTTCATTTCTTGTCTTAAGTATTCATATAGGTGCATTATAGTAAAAATTTCAATTCTTTCACTTTCCTCTTCTCTTCTCTCTTAAAACAAAAAATTCAACATTTTATTTTCTATTTAAAAAAATTAAACTAAAATTTTCTTTCTCTTCTATTTGCCTCTAAAATCAATTTATCATTTTTTTTCTTACAAGTTGAAAAGAATCTCTTATGTACTTCTTCTTGCTTGCACATTAGGATAGTGAATTTCATTCTCTACTCCTATTTCATCTTTTTTTTCATTTGAATCTAAACATTTCAGATTTGGGTTTAAAACTTACTGCATTTCATCATTTGTTTGTTATATATTAACTCACCTAATTAATTACAAGCATTATGAATAAATTATAGTGCACCTATGTTACACAACTAAATCACATTCACATAAACAAATATCTAAACCCAATTGAGAAAAGGCCCATCGAGATTTCATCACTTGATGGATCACCTTACCCTACCTGACTATCCTACTTGGATCTCACCACTAAGGGGAGAACCCACTTTGTTCTCTAGTAGAGGTTAAACTCTAGACAGAAGGTATATTTTGGCTAAGCAGTCTAGCTTGGCTCTAGGTATGTGAAGTATGGAGAGCAATCTCCTATAACAAGCCACATACCTAGTCTAACACAGATTTCTTCTTAAGCACTAAAATTAACCTAAAACTAGATCTAGATTACTTTTTTGTACCTTCAATAACCAACTTCTCTTTTTACTATCTGATTAAGACATAAGCCAACATGAGACTAAAAATTAATCTCTAATATTTAATAATTGTTGGTTGTATTTTCTTTTAATAATTTTATGTTACCTTCTATATTTTGGAGTTGGTAAGGATATTTTCCTATTAATTCACAAAATCAATCCTATTTCTAATACTCAATTTGTATAACCTATTATATCAAAAAAATTGAGTGTTCTTCCTTCTTACACAGACCTCTTCCATCCATCATTTTACCTATTTTCTACTTCTAGGTTTTAAAAACTTTGGATTTTCCATCTCCCAGGATATCATAGTTACCTACAATAGCTAATTATGCTGACATCAGTAAATTCTATCTACTGACATCGATTAATCCCACTGATCTCAACAAACTTTTACTACCGACATCAATCAAGTGATCAACGTCAATGACTATGTAATTTTCATTTGCTCAAAATAGCAAGCTGAAATAACCCACTTGCCTGCACTCAAATCTAGTTTTTCCTTATTTTTTCACTAATTCAGGGTAGTAAGATTATTTAAACTTCCTCTTGCATGGTATTGACATGATCTCAAGCCAAAATTCTTATCAATTACACAATCCAACAACCACTTCCACCATCCCCTCTTACTTCTAGTTATGTCATGGAGCATACTTCAAATATAGAGCATACTCCTAGCCCCAACCAAATTCCCATTATACCTAAAGGAGATCAATATTTTGGTAAATTTCTTAATTAAAATGTGCCATCCCTTCAGCATTACCTTGTTATGAGCCAAACCCGTAATTATTTAGGTGACCCAATCTATGGTATGCCAACCTCTCTAATGGAGATAAATTCAATTTCAATTGCCTCCACTATTTTCCCCATGGTTACCCAAACCACCACTTTGAGGAGTAACCCAACTATAAACAATGTCCAAATTTTAGCATCACCAACTGTCCAATCCCACCTAAACCTTGGTGTGACTTCCCTACTTTCACAACCAAAACTAGTTCAATCAAGTCTTACCCCATTTCAAAATTTAGTGGTACCTATTCCATATATCCTCACACCTATAATTACTCAAGTTATGACTCACCCTTCATCTAGTCTAACCATGCCAATAATCCAACCTACACTAACAACAACCAACCAAAGCATAGTCTCTAACCCAATAGGATAAGACCCTTTTCTTCCTACACCCTAGCCTATGACTCATTATCCTTATGTTGCCCCAACACAACCTTATCAAGCTATGTCATATGCTCCATCTACCCTATAATTTAGGAGGTATCCCCCAAACTAATCCCCCTCTAGACCTGATTAAGATGTTAATAGACAAGATGTCTAATCTAGAGACATCTATTTCTAGTTCAAAGAATGTGTTATCTTATGATCAGATATGCAATGAACCCATCCATCCTTCTGTACCTATTCTCCCTTATCCAAGCCAATGAGAACTCCCTAAATTTACTCATTTCTAGAGTAAAGAGGGCCCACAATAGCACTTATGAGCATTTAGACATGCTTGTTATTTAATAGGGAATGACGATGCATTACTACTTCACACATTCCCTATGTCTCTTTCAAGTACTACTTTGCATTTGTATAGATCTATACCTCAGCACTCTATTTTCTCATTTACCCAACTTGCACAAATATTCCTAAACCATTTCTCTATTAACATTTCTAAAAAGGTTTCTACAATAGACCTTTATTCTATCAAACAATTTGATAACATGTCTATTATAGATTTTGTCCCTCATTGGAGAAGCTTGATCAATCGACTCTCCTTTTCCTTACCCCAACTTGAGCTTATTGAGCTCTTCTCAAGGGCATGTGCTAAGCACATCTTGTCCACACTCTAGGTAAAAAAAATTTGCACATTTGAAGAGGCCTTTAAAATGACATAAAAACTTGAGGTTCATGTTATAGATGAAGGAAAAGTCAAGTTGCACAATAAGAATCCTAATTCTAAATCAAATGACTCCTCCTCCTCTAAAACTTCTCCTTCTAACCAAAAAGCTAAAGTCTTTTCCAAAGTGATGTTCGTTAAGTCAGCCTCTTCCACAACCACAAACCAATCAAATTTCTCGACTTCCCAAAATCCAACCAAGTAACTCCAACAATAGTATGAACAAAGATAATGCACTCCTATTGGGGAGTCATACACATCCATTTTGGAAAAACTATTGCAACAAGATGTCATAACCCTTCCTCAAATCAAACCTCTTATATAGTTCAACCCTTCCCATCCTATCCCAACTTGGTATAAGGAAGATGAGTTTTACGGTTACCATCGAGTTAAAGGCAAAAATTCTAATAGCTATAAGACACTCAAGAACATTATTCAAGACATGCTTCATAGAGGTGATCTCATCTTGGATAATCCTAATGCACCCCTTAATCAAAGTATGGATGTGTTCAAACCACCTTTTCCTAACCATTCATCCAATCAAAATATTGTTCAAACCACAACTAACTCAGGTCATCATAATATCCATATGGTTAATATGGTTTTTCCTTTACCTCTAGTTCCACCTCCCCTTCAACAGGAGATACCCATTTCATCAACTCCTCCCCCACAGTCAGTGGCATTAATTTTTACCATTCTTCATCCTTAGGTATAAGAGCCTATTTCACACATTCCACTCCCTCGTGAGGAAGAGCATCCTTTACCACTCTTTTTCCACCTGAGGAGGATGTAATGTCAATTCTTTTTACACTAATTTTACCTATCCTCTTACCACTTGAATACCACACCCCACCCATTCCTCAACCACATGTTAAAGGGAAAATCATTCATATACTATATCCTCTTGAGTAACCTTCTTCACCTACCTCTCCTCTACCTATAGAGATTAGTACCCCATCCACTCCACCTTTACACTTAGAGGAGTCAGTATTATCTACTCCCATAATATATAAGAGACCTATTATGCCTACTCTAATTATAACACTCTTACCCTTTCTTTTACCTATGGAGGATCATACTTTACCCATTATTCACCCACATTTTGAGGGAGCAATTATACCTATGTTCTACCCTCTTGAGAAACCTTCTTCCCCTACCTCTCCTCCACCCATGAAAGACCATGCCTCCTCTCCTATCTCTGTCAAAGAAGACCCCATCGTGGTTCTTCCTCATCTTTGGCCCAAAGTAGCAGAGACTAATAATTTCCCTCTTTCTCAAACACCTCAACCTTCTAAAGATGTAACTATAAGGCCTACATCAACTTCATCTAAACCTTTCTTTCAATTGGTGAAAAGTATAGAATTTCTTGACTCCATGAAGCTAGATCATGTGGTATTTTGGGACCAGCTTAAAACTCCTTATCCAACACAACAAATGTTACCCTTTATCGCCAACCCTCTCACTATATTTTACCCCCTGGTCTTTAACAAAGCCAAAGATTCTTCACCAAAATCACTTGAATTTCAGCCATCTATGTCAGAACCCTCACCCTTATAGGAATCTGCCACATTAAAGCATACGAAGCCCTTAGGTGTATTCCTTATCTATTATTTTAATTCATCCATGGTTGAAATTAGATTTAAATCTTCAACCACAAGTTTGAGTTTCATGACCTAAATTATATAAAAATGTTAAGATTCCTAGATCTCATCGACCCCTTCTTCAAATCTCAACTTTACCATCCATTTTGGGACCAAACCCTTCTACTTTAGTTGAAAGATTACTAACCCAAGCAAAATAAAAGGTTAAGTTGCTTCCACTATCACCTTTGCCATCTAGTAGGCCTTTCACATCTAACACCAAGATATCTAACACCAATAAAGTGTCAGTATAACATGCAACTCTACCATCACCAAATAAAGTACCACATAAAATTACCTTTTTAACACTGAAACACAAGAAGGTGTCCACTCCTATTAGCACAATAAGTGTGAGCCCACTTTCAGGTTCTCAAAGCTTTTTCCTACCTTAGTTAATAAAATATTCCATAATAACTCTTCCTCCCATTAAGACTTATAGTCCTCTTGGAATGAAGCCATCTTGGATTAATGATACACAAGTGTGTCTATATCATCATTCACATGGACACGATACTGAGATTTGTAAAGCCCTCATATCAGTCATTTAGAAACACTTTGATGTTAACACTCTCTTTTATGATAATCCCATTAACCTTATTTTTATTTCAAATTTGGCATCCATAATGCCTCCTACTATTCCACTTAAATTCAAACCCAAAGATATGGTCATACCCCTTTTGCCACTTCCTTCACCTATATTTTAAATCAACATAGCTAATGTGGCCACGCAATCACAAAACCAAAAATATAGAAGTAAGGAAAAGGTCATTACTCCTTGGGTTCATCCCTTCACCAAAGACACTCCTCCTAATCCTAATATTTCCATTTTGGGTGTCCCTAAACTGACATCTTTGGATGTTATTTAAAGCTCGATGGTGAAATAGCTTCACTAAACTCTTTTGAAAATGTCTTTATATGAGTTAATCCAAAACTCATCCTAACACTTTCAAGCTTTGATTATTGCCTTGAAATCTATTGAGTTATAACCTGATAATCCCCAACTTCTTATAGCTTTGGTCAGCTCCCTTAATTCCATCTCCCTGATTTCTTTTAGTGATTTAGAAATTTCACTTCAACACCCTAAAGATCAGGATTCTACCATTTTTATTACCACATATATTGATAAAAATCATGTCAAGAGAGTCATGATTGATGGGGGAGCTAGTATTAATATTATTTCCACCCATGCCTATAAACAGCTATCCCTTCTCGACATTTACATGTCTCAAATTGATGTGGTACTATGTTCCTTTAATAATACCATAGCTACTACGATGGGTACTATTGTCTTACATATCTATTTAGATCTCCACACTATTCTTAAGCTCTTCTATGTTGTAGAAGGAGAGTTCCAATATAACATACTACTTGGATGACCTTGGATACATATTATGGCATGTGTACCCTCAACTTTGCACTGTTGTGTCAAGTTTAAACATGATGGATAAGTGCATGTTATACCCACTAATCCACCTCCATTTAAAACATGTAACATGACTTATAGTCCCAATGATGTTCTCATTCCATTGAATACATCATCTTCTTTGAATGATAATTATGAAGCGTCCACAAGCTCCACTCCCCCAGTGACATACATACTACCAACACAAATTCCTAATAAGGATCCCATGGAGGAGACTTTTCAATGTTTGTCACTCAATGAATATCATTTCTTGACACTCAACATGTTCCATACTCCACAATAGTATGGAAGGATTCATATGTACCCAAATTATGATCCCCATATTTGGATGGTTATCCCTTATGGGCCTCCTAACCTTTGAAATAATTTCCCATATGGGGGAATTGATCAGGCTCCTACCGTCAACAATCCATCTTCTTTGCCACAACCATTTACCTGTGACTTATCTTTCTTGAGTAACCCTAGATTCACTCACACCTATCTCTATAGGTGTGCCTAGAAAGAATTTGGTTTGGGTTGTTACGAAAAAGGTGTCCATATGCCTATTGAATATCCCATTAGCCTAACCATTGAAAATGCCAAAAAGAGGCATAGAGTGGGATATGGAAAACCAGCTAAACTTATTAAAACTTCCCATGTACCAATTATTAAAGAACCAATTTCTCTTTCTCCACCATAACCTATCAAATCATAGGTATCTATACCTCCTAAAAAAATTTCAATAAATGCCATCCGTTTGGGGCCTCTAACATATCACTAGGGTAAGAAAAAAAGGTCACTTCCTCTCATTCATCCTGAAATAATTGATGAAGACTCTCCCATTATTAACACTATCCAATATAAAAATGATGATGCAATTATCACATATATGGGTGGCGATGATTCTTATATCCAATGATCACTCCCATCTAAAACATAAGCTATCTTAAATGAATCAACCATTGATATCAATCTGCCTTCTCATGATAACCCTCACATCCTCAAGATTGGCCAATCTTTGAATTCCTTTTTAACAAGCTGATTATGCCACATTTTTTAATAACCATAGAAAAGCCTTCACTTGGTCTTATAATGGCATGCCTGGTGTTGACCCCTCTATCATCACCTATAACATTATCACCAATCAAGATGTTAAACCTATTAATCAAAATCTTCTCAAGATGCATCCTCATATTGCTCTCCTTGTCAAAGAAGATCTCCAACACCTCATTTCTATTAACTTTATCTAACCCATCAACTATCCATAATTAATTTCCAATATTATTACTATCACAAAATTTATCAGGGGAATTCGCATTTGCACTGACTATCATGATTTAAACCTCACTTGTCCAAAAGATGACTTCCCATTGCCAAGTATCAACCAACTTGTTAATCTAATAGCTATCCATGAGATGATATAACTTATGGATGGGTTATCTGGATATAATCAAATCATGGTCACTCCTGAGGATCAACATAAGACAACCTTCATTACCCCATGGGGGAGTTTTTGCTATCAGGTCATGCCTTTTATCCTGAATAATGTTGGTGTGACCTACCAATGGGCTATGACCTACATCTTTCATGATATCCTACATAAAATTATGTAATATTACATGGATGACTTACTCAACAAGTATAAACTTCATCAAGACCACTTGACAATTCTCAAAACCATATTTACTCATCTCCTCCAATATAATGTTTGACTAAACCCAAAGAAATGTGTCTTTAGTGTTATTTTTGGCAAGCTCGTAGGTTTTATCATTTCTCTCCATGGTATTAAGGTCAAACCTACTAAGGTTAGATCAATCCTAGAGATGCCTCCACCTACTAATATAAAATAACTCTGTATCCTATAGAGCGGACTTCAATCAATTCACCGCTTCATTTCCTTGTTGTTAGATCATTGCCAACCCGTCCACCATCTCCTCAAAAAGGATGTCTCCTTCCATTGGAATATAAATTTCCAAAAAGATTTTGATGTACTTAAACAATATCTCCTTTCCCCATCGGTTCTTATTCTACCTAAGGAAAATTAGCCTTTCTACTTATACATCTCCATAATAGACCATTCTCTAGGTGTTATGATTACACATCGAGATGACCAACATCAAGAATATGTGGTTTATTACATAGGCCACACATTTATTATGAGACTCAATATACCCATACTAACAAACTTTACCTCATGTTGGTCATTTCTACCTCTAAGCTTCACCATTATCTCCTAAATCACAAAACCTATGTGGTCACCCATATTGATCCCCTCAAATACATGTATTCCAAGCCATATCACAACCAACGTGTAGCTCAGTGGCTCATGCTTATTGTTGAATTTGACTTAAAATTCATTTTAAAAAAGTCTATTAAGGGGCAAACAATCATTGACCAGTTAGTTTCCACCCCTTTACCTAACAACCAACCTTAAAACCTTGAATTCCCTTATGAATCCATCACAATGCTCTTCATTGATGACATATATAAAATGATGATGTTCTTCAAAGGGTATAAATTTTAATATGATGGGGGTGTGGGGGTCATTCTTATTCCTTTAGATGGTGAACCTATGCCTTTGTCATTTAAACTAGATTTTGAATACACTAACAATATGGCTAAATATGAGGCTTTGATTTTAAGACTTCAAATAGCTCTCTTCTTGGGTATCAAATCCATAACCATTTTTTATTATTTTTAGCTAGTGGTAAACCAGGTTAATGGTTCCTACCTATGCAAAAACAAAATTCTGTAATGATATAAACATCATGTACATATGCTCTTAGGATCATTTAACTCTTATCTCTTACAAACTATTCCTCGATCTACAAACAAGTTTACTGACATAATGGCTTCACTTGCTTCACATATACCCTCTTCATCCTCTTCCTCAAAAATCTATGTTACAGTGCATCACTTAACATTACCCTTCTATGTATCAACTAACATCCTCTTTATCATAAATGTAACATCTAACCCACATGACCTATGGTACAAGTAACTCATAGATTATCTTTCCTTTTCTATTAACCCTTCTGATCTCTCCAATAATGGGAGACATGCCTTCATAAAACATGTTGCTCATTACACTATGCTAGGAGGACTTCTCTACAAATGAGGTTTTAATGGTCTTCATTTTAGATGCCTCACTAGTATTGATACTCCCTTCACCATTAAATAAGTTCATGATGAGATTTTTGGTGGGTATTTCAATGGTCACATAGTTGCCGAATGTATCCTTTGACTTGGCTATTATTGACCCACACTTCATCAAGATTGTGCTAATTACATTTGACATTTCATCAAGTGTCAACAACACACTAACCTCTTTCATGTTTTGATTCATGTAGTACAATTTACCAAAGACTTTTGGCCCTTCTCCCAATGGATCTTAGATCTAATTGAGGAGATTAACCCTCATTCATCTCTTTTTCATCATTCTATCATTACTTCCACTAAATACTTCACCAAGTGGGTCAAGGCCATCCCTCTCATCTCCACTAAAGCTAAAAAAATTGTTGACTTCATCAACCATCACATCATCTATTATTGTCCCTCATAAAATTATAATAGATAATGGCAAATCTTTCAAAAATAAGATTATTCAAAATCTTTGTGATACATTTGGAATCAAATTAAGCTTCTCATCACCATACTATCCACAAGTAAATGGACAGGTAGAAGCTTCTAACAAAACATTGACCAAAATTCTCATAAAGGTAGTCAATTATGCAAGCAAGGATTGGCATACAAACATTAATTTTACTTAATGGGCTTATCACACTAGAATTTGAACCCCTACGGATGCTACACCTTTTTCCTTGGTATATGGAATGGAGGCTATTTTTCCTCTTGAAGTCTAGATACCTTCTCTTCATAGTTCTCTACAAGACATATGTACTAATGATGAATTTCACCAAGAATGTTTGTCTCAACTTGAATTACTTGATGAGTGCCATCTCATAGCCCTCAACCACCTCCAAATCTATCAAGAGTGTATCAAACTTACTTATAAAAAAAACCTTAAAGAGAAAGATATCAATATCAGAGATCTCATCTTAAAATAAAATCAACATGTGATGACATGGAGAAAATCCAATGGGGAAAGTTTGTTCTTAATTGGCTTGGACCCTATATCATAACTCACAAGTATGGCTCAAGAATTTATCACTTGTCTTCTTTTCAAGGAAGGCCAAAACTTGAGCCTTTAAATGCTTTACACCTATGACCATTCTTTTTTTAACCAAGCATCACTTCACCTCATGTTCAACTTAAGATCATCCCTGGAGCATCCCTATTACATTAATTTACCTTCCTCTTAACCCTTACTCTTATACATTTAGTTAACTTACGCAATGGTATGATTTTGCCCTCAAAGTGGAAAAATCCTAAGCCTCTATAGTCTTGTCCATGACTAAGAGCATAAAAAAAAATGGGATATGTGACAAGTTATAAACTCTCATATCATACTTCTCAATGTAGACTATTCCCTTGAAGGATAGCTATGTAACTTCCCTTTGCTACTATCAATAGATTTCTCCCTTAAATAATAGCTATTTAAACTTTAAAATGAATGCTTAGACCACTCCCTTGAAGGATGGCTAAACCAAGCTTTGTTCTCAAAGGGAAATACAAATGAAAAAGGCTTCTCACATTGATAAACTTTATATGACCTTAACACATACAAAATCTCATTGTAGGCTTCCCGCATTGATCATCTTACACAACAAAAAAAAAATTAAGTCATGGACTTGCCTATAGTAGCTCTCAGGTCACCCATAAAAGGGGAATATCATCCCCACTTTGTAGGTTATGTTACCCAAACATTTTCTATCATTTTACTCTTTTTCACCTCATACTCTTTCAAGGGACTATGAATCTCACTTAACATAAGGTAAACACGATGCTTCTCTAACAAACACAATGGTTCAAAGACATAAGGCATGAAAGAGGTTCATTATCCTAAGCCTATGTATGTTCTAATTACAATCTTTGCCAATGCACAAGAATTCTACCTCTTTCCCATCCACATCACATGTTGATCTCTCTATTGAGATGAAAAACAATTTCATAAAAACACTATCAAAACCTACTCAATTTATTTTACGCATACACTATCAAAAATATGAAAAAATGCTAAAATAAACTAACATAACCAACTTATTCATTTTAATCATACACCATCAAAAAATATGGAAAAATGCTAAGATAAATCTAACAAACCAACTATGCATATACCATCACATATATGGGAAAGGCTAGTCTAACTCAACTAACATGATCAGCATTAACATCAAAATTAACATAAAATTAAATAATCATCATCTACATCAATATCCTCATCACAATCATAATAAATACATCTCAAAATCACAATAAATAAACATCTCATATATATATATATATATATGAGATGTTCATTTATTGTGATTTTGAGATGTATTTATTATGATTGTGATGAGGATATTGATGTAGATGATGATTATTTAATTTGATGTTAATGCTGATCATGTTAGTTTAGTTAGACTAGTCTTTCCCATATATGTGATGGTATATGCATAGTTGGTTTATATATATATATATATATATATATATATATATACACAATCATAACAAATGTACATCATCACAATATCATCTCTCTCAAACTATGCATCTCGCATCTTTAGCTCACAGGCTAGTGTGCATATAACAAATATAATCAAACATTACAAAATCTAGCACTCAAGATCATCGATGTTCTCCACGTGGTCATGACAAAGAAGTGTCATTGAAAATCTCAACCTATCTGCATCTACTTGAGCTAGAAGTTGTGGCACATGACACAGATCTCTCCTTCTCCCTAAACTTGAAATACCACTAAATCTATGAAAAATCTCTTATGGCCATCTCATAAGAGGCAATCTCATCTAGGGTAGTATTATATCTCACCAGAGATATAGTCTATAGAGGTCTTATATAACTTAATGATAACCTAGCATGTATTAGTCCTTGTGGTAGAGGAGGAGGAGTAGCCTGGCTTACTATCAATTTATCCCTCTCTATTATCACTATATTCACGTGACCCAGTAACACTCTAACTCGGCCCTATAATATTGTAACCTAGCCCTATAGTACCCTAACCTAGCCCTACAACATCATCACCTACCCTTGTAAAGTTAATACATGTGTCTGTGTTATATCTCTAGCCTACATTAATACATATCATGCCTTTACAACTACATCCCTCTCTCTCACCAACCCCTATAAATCTGGTGGTGGCCTCCTAACCTCCATCATGGGATGTAAACCTACCCACCAAGTTGTATATGCCACTATGCACCTTAGATCTCCAACACCTATCCCTACTTGTAGCTCCTCAAAATTTGGCCCATTTGTCTCCTGAGGCAATGGTATGGGTACCTCTATGTCATCCCTCCTATATCAATGGAAGGTAGGCAAAATATCCTATAGTAGACTAAATTTCCTCCTAACCTATGTCATGGGTACCATCTCTAACTCACCAGCTCATCTCCCCCTAACCCATAGTGAGCTATCCAAACCAACAAGCTATTGTGCCTATCCTTTAAATATCAATTATGTTAGGTACGGTCTCCACATAATATCCACAAGGATCAAATCCTCTATCATGTGCCTATAATAGGCAATGTCACTCACTACACCATCCACTCAGGTCTGTGCTATGCCCTTTCTCCACCATCTAAAACCAACCCTGAAGCTAGCTAGAATCATGGTAGGTAACCC
Source organism: Torreya grandis (assembly GCA_037957365.1). Classification (NCBI taxonomy): domain Eukaryota; kingdom Viridiplantae; phylum Streptophyta; class Pinopsida; order Cupressales; family Taxaceae; genus Torreya; species Torreya grandis. The sequence goes on along the minus strand of JARHVA010000393.1, from coordinate 1,048,361 downwards.
CAATGGTCATGTCAACAGTGTAGTAGATGCTTCACACACAAATTGTATCACCATCATAGTTTCAAACCCATAACTCTCTATATAACTATGGCAAAAACACTAGACCCCATACATAAATAGTCCATTGCTTGACCATCTATGTAAGTACACTTGTCAATACAATTATAAATATACCACCATCTACATTTGGTAATGCATATACTATGATCATAATCATCATCAAGATGTTTAATCGATGTTACTCTTTATCAACCATATTCAGTGGCTCATAGGTGAAACTCCTTGAATGATAATTCACCTCACTAACATGCTTGCCATATAATGCCACCATGTGGATATCATGTTCCTCTCTTGATTATGCAAAAATCTCCTCACCCTAGAATGGTAGTCATAAAATCTTATAGACATCCTCTCGGGTCACTGTCAACTCTTCAATTGATAGATGGAAGGTGTTGGTGGTGTCATCCCACCTCTCAATCAATGCTATCATAAGGCTCACATCTCGGGTGACTCAACAATATTGTTGTACTCCTCCTAATGCCATAGTTACCATGTGTTCCCACTCATCTAGAGTGACATCCCTCCTTATACGCATCAAAATCCTTGGTAGATGATCTTGTAATGTTAGCTCCACCCTCACTTACATCCATACACACATAACTCAAGTCATGTACTTTTTAATATAACCTACCATCACCTTTTTCCCTTCTCTCTGGGAGAACTACATTGGTTTGAGGCCCTAAATTGGGCTATGTAGGTAGTACTTAGTTAACATGGGGTCTTCTAAGGTTAGCTCAACCATATACCCACCTAACTATCTACCCTACTCTTCCCTCTCTAACTTGGGATTTATTGCCTCTTTATCCCAACCCTAGGCTCAATTTCCTATCACAACTCTAGGTCTTATGGCCTATATCCCTAACCTTTGACCTTTTTCCCTCTCTTTTATTTCCTAGGCCTCCTAACCTATCTCAACCTACCTTTTTTACCCATTTCCATTAACACACTTTTAACCATACCTTAGATCTTTTTCTTAGGCTCTAGGAGAACTATATTGACCTAAGGCCCTAAATTAGGCTATATAGGTAGCACTCAGTCGACACAGGGTCTTTTGAGGATAGCTCAGCCATTAGGCTAGTTGACTACTTCCACTAGGGATCCAAACTGGGCCTTTATCCTATTTTTCTAGTTTTTGATAATCATTGATGTTGGTTCTAATGCTAACATAAGTTCTTTGTAGCCATATGTGTTGGTCAACATCATTAGATACCTATCAACCTTAGTACCATATTGGTTGAAATCAGTGGAACCTACCAATGTCAGTGACTAGTTCAACCCTAAGGCTGAATGACCCAAAACTAAAAATATAATTTAAACCTAAAAACCTACCCCAAATTCCCCCTAACTTATCCTAAAACTAGGAATTTAACTCAAGAGAAGATGGTTAGTATTGTGTTAGTTCCAAAATAAAAACAAAATGAAAGAAACACACTAAATAGCATAACATATCTAATCCTAGTCACTAGGGAGAGCTTAGTGAAGAAAAAAATGTCAAAACACAACTAAAAATCAATAACACAAACTTTCTTACCTTCCTTGGATGCTCCAATAGATTTCTTCATTGGCTTTCTTGGCTTGTGCTCAATGAGTCTTCATTAAAGGAGGCTTGGCTACCTCCTCTTCTCCTTGGCACCTTTGTGATGGCTTTGGCTTTGGATTGTCTCAACAATTTGGCATTATAAAACTAATTTCAATAGATTTTGAAATTATTTATGCATTATAAATTTTCATTATCCAAGCTTAAAATTTAATAGGCAAGGCCTCCTATTTATAGATTTTACAAAATGGTCATAATGAACCTGAACCGTCCATCTCAAGATGAAGATGTGTGGCTAAGAATCCATTCAATTTTTTAGGTAAAAATAAATGCATACATTTATAAATATTTGGGATAGAGAGGCAATAAAGAGGCATGGAGCATCTTAATGAGGCATGGAGTGGCTTGATCCTAATATTTTATGCATTTATGGCCTAAGGATGTCTTTCCAAGAAATGATGTCACTTGATACAATTATTCAATATCAATTTCTAAAAACAAATATTCAAAAAGATCTATAGAATTCTTAATTAGTCTCATGATTTGAATTAATTATCTTTAAGCATGATTAGTCACTTTGGTACAAATTTTGGCCCTTTGGTGTACAAATTAATCAAATTGGTAAATATGTCTTGTTATTGGCTCAAAATTGCTTGGATGGGAATTAGGATGCACTGTTAGATGCATTGGATTTATTATCCCATTTACGATGTTGCCAACACAAAATAATAAAGGCATGCATCTTGTGTAAGAAATTTGATAGAAAAGATAAATCCAGAGCACCTAGGTGTGAAAATGTCATTTTGACTCAAAATGATCTGATCAAAGTTAGTTCCTTCATAAATTGCATTGCACCATTTAATGATACCCTGGCCAAAATTGGCACTTGAATATATCAATTTCAAATCTTTTAATGTGTTTTAGTGTTTTGGGCCAAATTATGTACTTTGGTAGAAATTGTTCAAAAGCCTGGATGGAGGTTATTGATGGCTAGTTTTCGGTGTCTATAGTTACTATTAGGCCTAAAACTAAGTTGTCTAAGCCCACTTAATTATATAACATGTGGTAAAAATTTCACAACAAAGTTGACCCAACTGACTTAGTATGAAAAATAGGTATTTAATTAGTTATGGGCTATTTGAAAGGATAATTTACTATGGAGTTGGATAAACAAGGTTTATTTACTTGGGTAATCAGATAAGCAATATTTTTAGTGGGTTTAGGTATGATATAGTTAACCAAAAATCTCAGAAAGAACCAGTGGTCTACCCACCCATCTCCTAGTGTAACTTCTAAGGCATGCACTTAGATAGATTGAAAGTCGATAGGTTCCTACAAGAGAGAAAGCATAAATAAATGATAGAGTGTAAAAATATTGTGTGTGTGTGTGTATATATATATATATATATATTCCCCACTCGAATATTGTCATGTGTCATGTAGGTATGTCATGGGATGGTGCTTCAACAAAAAACATAGCAACACACAACATTGAGCTAAAAAATTATAGAATAAAGTCTAAAATAAATGAAATTAAACTTGTAAATGTGTACCTTCACTTACCATGTTGCTTTTTAATATGAGCTATGTGATAAATATATGAAAACAACATCCAATGTGTAGAATGGGAAATGGGCCTAAAAAATGAGATAAAGTTTGAAATTTTTAATAAAATGTGTGGTTAACACTAAAAATAATCTATGTTATCAAGATTCCATAACTTATTTCATTTTTTCAAAAGAGCATGTAGAAACAAAGTTATGAACAAAATATGAAATTTATCAATAAATAATTAAAGTTTTTAAATTTTAGAAATTTTACTATAAAAGGAAGAAATCATTACTTATTTGTTCATTTGTTGTTATTGACTATCAGAGCTCTAGGTATCCTAGTTGGGCATAGAGAGAGATGATGGTGTGAGCTTGAGGAGGTGGATGTGTTGGAGGACAATTTGGATCATATATTATTGTTTTGGCTGATGTAGTTTGAGTAGGGAGTTAATTTATTATTTTTTAGCATTTTGGTATTAAAATGAATTAGTTTAGGAAAATTATATGTTGGGGCAAATCCATGTAGTGGATTTTCCCCAAAAAAATTAGTAATAGAGTATAAATAAGGAAAAATAATAGGTAAGATTAAAAAATTGAAAAATTAGGCCTGGAGCATCAATTAAAACCTAGTTAAAAATCATCACTAAAATTGAACAAATTTGACTTTACTGACTTAGTTTAATATCTCGTATTTAGTTAGGTGATCGATTACATAGTAGTTATCTGACATATTTATATAAGAGACTGGTTGATGACATATAAGATGGTTGACTTTGTTAGAAGATAATGGTGGTTGATGGTGTATAAGGTGCCTAACTTTGTATTATCTAGTAGATGTAGTTAGGGTAAGTGGCTAACTATGTTTAACATGTCTGACTTAGTAGAAAATATAATGGGTCGATGTAAAAGGATACATGGCCAATTTTTAGTAAGTAAGGCTAGCTATGTAGTAAGATACCTACTAACCTAGTACAAAAATAATGTAATGGGTCGATGTATTTAGATACATGGATGATTTTTTTAGGAAATATTGGATAAAAATAAAATTGGGTTGATAAAGTAGTTAAATGTATTAATTATTTTAATTTTTAGTATGTTTTATTATTATTTTGGATAGTGAACTGATGTGTATTTTGTTGTTTTATATTTTATATATGTGATAGAGGTTATAGAGGTTAGTAAATGTGTAGAAACCAAAATTATGTCACACACATGTGCGTAACTCCCTATGTTGAAACCCCTTTGAGCCCATTTTTTAATAATAACAATTAGCCTCCCTAACCCATGCTTTTACCCCTCACATATTTAATTAATTTAAAATACTTAATCAAGTTAATTCAAAACCCCTTTTTCCACCTTACCTAGCCACCTCACCCTATGACTAATTATCAATTGATGAGTCACCTCAAGCCCTGGTCCCCTCATCTTAACAACCCAAGACTTATTCTCACTTTAAAACTAAATTCCTAATCATAACTCCTCCTTAACCTCTTATTTTTACCATTTTGTATTGGGTGCCACACTTGGCATGAAGATTAATATAAAACAAGAAAAAAATAGTAAGATTTACCTATTCTAATGCTGCTAACATCGATCAACCCATGGCTAATGTTGGTGGGATAATCTATGTCAGTGATATAAGCCAAAATCCAACCTAAAGTTTAGGTCAGTAGAAATCAAGAAAAATCATTCTTTCTTGCATTCAAGCTCTCAACATTAAACTTTCAACATCTTGGCTTATTTTTAACTAGCATAAGTCAATCATGATCAAGAGCCAAGCTCTTAAGAACCAGAATCACCCACTTGTTCTCTTCATTTAGGCTATCAGTTAAGACTACCTGATAGGAGCCATCAATCTGGCACTTATCATTTAGTCATTACTATAGTTAAGTACATCACTTATTATTTATGTCTTTTACATATTTACTTTTCTACCACTTCATATCTCTTTTTCATGGATCTATACATTCTTGACCAAACCCATGTGAGGGAGTTATAAATATTCCCTACTTGTTTCTCCTTGACTTGACATACCAAACCTCTGACCAGATCCATCTAAATTATACTCTATTTATTCCTATACTCTCTAACCTCCTAGACCTAACTAAAACCATTTCCTAAACTTGAAAAATCCTTCTGTAGACTCCCAGGCAATTATTACCCCTACCAACCTCGATAGCCTAACTGACATCAGTCACCTTCACCCACTGACCTCGGTAACATAAATGATATCGATCACTTCCTTACTGACATCATCGACTGTGGATTTCCTAACTTCTTCAAAACCTACCCAAATACCTTCTAAAATATAAATAAAATACATCACCTGCACCCTATCACTCTCTGTTACACTCAAGTTGCAAATAATGGTAACATTATTTCTCTTTCACTCTCTCTTTACTTATCCTTTGTTATTTATTACTCTTTTGTCTCTCAAAAGTGGATTGTTGTCTCTAAATAAGTTTCACACTTCTTAGAATAATCATGTATCTTGGCATCCCACTCATTTATCTACTAACAAACATTTTGTAGTAGTACTTTCGTACTTGCATTCAGTCTTCCCTAGCCAAAGAGGAGTGCTCACAACATCTAGACATGGTGCACAAACCAATCCAAGTTCATTCTAATCACTTATGCCCAACATTCTTTTCTATTTTTCTTTAGACTTAAAATAGACAAAATTTAGTGAAATAGATGTAGTGTGATTATCAAATTTACTAGATATGTTATTTATGAGAGATTGGGCATAACTAGAAACCATGGGTTTGGGTGTTATTATGGATTTGTGATAGATCCCATTGATTTTGAGTTGGTCCCTATGTTTTTTGAAACATGTGAGTGACTTATTAACACTTTTTTTTGAAGGTGGATGGGGATATGATTGAGGTGGGTATCACCCTAGAGGATGTCCATGCTTTGTTGGGACTTCCTATTGTGTTCTATCTTGTGGTGTGTGATACACTGAATATAGATGTCAAGAGGTGAGCCTTAGCCTTGTAGATGATTATATCAGAGAGATATGGTGAGATAGACTTGAGTACATCTATTTGATGTGTATGTGTCAGATGTTTTGTATATCTAGAAGTTAATTGTTAGACTTGTGATAATTTGTATGATCTATCACAAGTCAAATGGGAAAGCACCATTGTATATTTTTACATTATGACTTTCCATGTTAAAATCAAGGAACACCATATGACTTGGGATCCATTATCTAGGTGTAGTTGATGCATTATTTCTATATTATTATATCATAGGGACAAATGACCATAGGCCCTATTGTATTATTATATAGTAAGATTTATGAGAGATTTCTTATGTATTAGTCTATGAGATTACCACATGAAATGGATGGTGTCTTTCCATATATTCTAAGTTGGATACAAGATCACTTGGTATGTGTTGTACCACATTCCATAACTTTGTAGACTATCACATGAGGACAAATTATTTGTTATCCATATCAAGTCACAAAAGATACTTGGTGATCATGGCCAAGTACTTTTTAAGTGCTCATTTGACTGAGGATAACTATACATTGTGCATATTGGGTAGAGTCACACTTGGTTACACATTTTTTAGGGTATTTTATATTACCACATCCTCTAGAACCAATAGTATTCCTAGTATATTGGGCATGGCATGTGAGATAGAGGCATGGAATAGGAAATACCAAAAATCTAGAAGATGTCCCTATTATTCATCAACACCAATCTAGGGTATCAAGATGATGATGCAAGTAATAGTGAGGAGATAGATGAATGGGAGTTGTAGTGTATCGACAGATAATACATCCACCCCCATGACCATGAAGATAATGGTAGGCTCTAGTGCAACCATAAGTTGAGCCATAAGTAGAGACATAGGAAGAGGCACAACTTTAGGCATAGGCATAAGGAGAACCAATCATGAAATCTACACTGATTTATTCTATTTTTAGTAGGATTAACAGTGGATCATGTCATGTTCATGTGATTCATCATAGTTAGTATAGAGGTTTTGTACTACCATAGATCCATGCATCTTAGAGTTTCTTGGTGGTCATGTATATGGAGCAATCATTGGTGAGTGAGAGGTGGTTTTTATGATTATTTCAATTTGAGATGTGTGTGTGTGTGTGTGTGTGTGTGTGTGTGTGTGTGTGTGTGTGTGTGTGTGTGTGTGTGTGTGTGTGTGTGTGTGTCTGTGTGTGTGTGTGTGTGTGTGTGTGTGTGTGTGTGTGTGTGTGTGTGTGTGTGTGTGTGTGTGTGTGTGTGTGTGTGTGTGTGTGTGTGTGTGTGTGTGAAGATATATATGAGGACTCATATGATTTTTGGTTTAATTTTTGTAGAGGATAGAGTGGAGGAGATAATATGGGTAACCATGGTATATAAATCCCATAATGATATACTAGATGGTGTGCTTCACTGACATGATACAATGTAGATGATTGATCTTTTGGTTCCTTCAGTACCTACTTATCCTAGTTAGTTTTGGTTAGTCAGTGATTCATCTCAAGAGCTAAAAAAATATTTTATACAACATAGATAGCAGTAGCACTAGGAGTGGGTGATAGAGATCTATGGGTATGGAAGTCACTAGCTTAATATCAAGTTGCACACTTGTATATATCTAGATAGTTGGCACATTTGGAGGGATAGGTGGCCCATCTACAGGGATAGGTGGATGTTTTACAATCACATCCATGGTTTTTATAGTGTATTATTTAGAGAGGGTAGTCATAGGCCTCGATGGGTAGTGTAGCATATCTTTATGATGGACCTCATTATTATATCTTTTTTTTGTACTTTGTTATATTGTATCAAACCTTTTGAGCCATTTATATAGAGGTATGTTGTTGATGACTCATGGATGTATGTATTTTCCCTCTAGCATATGCATTGATTATTTATATGCCATGATAAAATGTGGTTATGGGCATCATGGATGTTATTGGTTTTATTTTTATCACATGTATTGATTGTTTACATGCTATGGAAAATGTATAATTTATGTGTGATTCTTTTTTAACAAATGTGAGCAAATTCATGGGTAAAAATAAACATGTAAAGGATGTGAAACAATTACTAGTCTATAACACTTTGTAAAAGATGTCAAAAAGTGAGTGAAAATGTGAATGCCAAAAATTTAAATGACAATGAAAGAAATATGAATGTAAAATAATAACACAAGTAAATATAGAGAACTGAGTCAATATAAGAACACAAAAATATATGTGTAATATGTAAGAAAATGAATATCAATGTAAGAGGTTAATAAAATAAAGATCAATGTAAGTAAGGTAAAAACACAAATAAATATATTAAATGAAATAAAATTTAATATTAATTTATGAAAATATAATAAAATAAAATAAATATCAATTTGATGTAAGAACACAAACAAAGATATGTGAAAAATAAAGATGACAAACCAAACTTTGAGCTTGTGCTAGTATGTAATGTAAAGAGTATGGGTGTTTATATCAACACATGACATATAATTTTTGAAAGGAGTTAAGGGATTTTTTTTAGGAAAACTTATTCTAATCTGAGGTCTTATAGTGAAAATCAAAAAATAAAAACCAAAGAGGTGTAATAATGATGGGCGTTTATAGAAGTAGGGTTATTTTGTGAGGAAGGCCTAATCCTATCCAAGGTCTTATACTACAACTCACAAATAAGGAAACCAATGAGGTGTGATCAAATATTTAAATGATACTTATCATGGGGTATTACTAGGTATAAGATGATGAATATAAGGAATGAAATACATTACATATTTTTTTTATAAAACCTTAGTATAAATGAGATACACTTAAGTAGATGTGCCTATACTAATAACTATTTGAACAAAAAAACTTAAGATACTCTAACGAGTAGATGTAAAGTATGGAATTAACAAGTGAAGTACCTAGATTAGTTCATGAAGGTTTTATAATCATGAAAATTTAAAATAATCCTACCCTCCCATGACTTTTTACTCATTCCTTAGGACCCCTTACATATTTGTCCATCTACTATGAAGATTGGGTATTTGAGTGAGAAAGTAGGCATCACTAAAGAATATAATGAAACCTCTTATTACATTTTATTGGCCTACCACACCCCAATGGACCTTTCTCTATTATGAGGTCAACTTTGGAGTTTAATATTAAACTAAAATAAGAGATGTGCTAAGGAATAATCACATTTTTTTAGGGGATTTTGAATTTTGAATTGGTAATTTTCCTTTTGATCATTGCCTTTTATTTTAATGATTTAGATATTAACTCTTTATGGATTTTAATATAAATGTAGGAAAAGATAATAAAATAAAATAAATGTCAATGTGATGTAATAACACAAACAAAGATACATGAAAAATAAATATGACAAACCAAACTTTGAGCTTGTGCTAATATGTAATGTAAAAGAGTATGAGTGTTTATATCAACACATGACATATAGTTTTTGATAGGAGTTAAGGCATTTTTTTGAGGAAAACTTATGCCAATCCAATGTCTTATAGTGCAACTCAAAAAATAAAAACCAAAGAGGTTTAATAATGATGGTTGTTTATAGAAGTAGGGTTATTTTGTGAGGAAGGCCTAATCCTATCCAAGGTCTTATACTGCAACTCACAAAAAGGAAACCAATGAGGTGTGATCATATATTTAAATGATAATTATCATGGGTTATTATATGGTATAATATGATGAATATATGGAATGAAAGACATTGAATAGGTGTTTTATAAACCCTTAGTATAAATGAGACACACTTAAGTAGAATGTGCCTGTACTAATAACTATTTGAACAAAAAAACTTGTGATACTCTGACGAGTAGATGCAAAGTTTGGAATTAACAATTGAAGTACCTAGATTAGTTCATGAAGGTTTTATATGCATGAAAATTTAAAATAATCCTACCCTCCCATGACTTTTTACTCATTCCTTAGGACCCATTACATATTTGTCAAACTATATGAATATTGGGTATTCGAGTGAGAAAGTAGGCATCACTAAAGAATATACTGAAACATCTTATCCAATTTTATTGGCCTACCACACCCCATTGGACCTTAGATCTATTATGAGACCAAATATGGAGTTTAATATTAAACTAAAATAAGAGATGTGCCAAGGAATAATCACATTTTTTTAGGGGATTTTGAATTTTGAATTGGTAATTTTCCTTTTGATCATTGTCTTTTGTTTTAATGATTTAGATTTTAAATTTTTATATATTTTTATGGATGTGAAAAAAAAATTGTGACTATATAATTAAAATAATAATAAAAATAAGATATCTTCTAATCCATAATGGCTCCATTCATTGACCCTCCCCCACCCAAAGTATTTTTGAAATCCTTGATTCATGTGTAGTAGAATCCTCGGTCTTGGTTGGCTCTTACAATTATTTTTTGTGTTCTCAGATCCACACTACTGCTACTCCTCATACCTCCTATATTCTCATTGACTTAGCATAATGTGTATGGTATGAAAACTCTATAGTTGATGCAAGTGATGATCTACTTTTAGATCTACATATTATAGGTTTAGATTCACCCTATGCTAGATGAAGTGTGAATAAGGAGATGGTGGTTCCATCAAAGAAGGACATGAATGGAAATCATATATCTTATGTGGAAGTGTCTAGACTTCAAGCTCATATGCCTCAATAGTCAAATGGAAATTCTAAACCTCTTAAACCAACTTCATCAAACCCTTCTATTTCTTTGGAAAATGAAGCACTCCAATCTATTTTGGCTACCAGATATTATTATATAGGTATAGGGTTTATTTTCTAATTTGATAATGTATGGCCAAATTTAACATATTTAAATGCATGATTTTTTTAGCAATGCAAGCCTTTCCTAAAAGGTAAGATTGAGTTATATCCCTATGAAAAGGGTTTCTTCATTTCTATTTTTCATCTCACTTTTGATCAAGATTGAATCCTTTAAAATAGTGGAACTAGGGTAGGCATCAGCTACTCATGAAACCCTAGTTTCTAAGCTTCAACCCTCTCAATGATTCTTTTTCCATGAGACTCATTTGGGTATGTCTACCTCATCTTCCCCTAAATTTTTTTCAGATCCCTATTTCAAGGTGATTGGTAAATCCTTGGGTAAATTCCTATAAATTGACTCAACCATGTCTCTATTCTCCCATACCACTTCACTAGAAAGTTGATTTTGATTTATACTTGTACTGATATTCTAGCTTCTATTAACTTTTTCATTAAGGATTCATTATGGACTTAGCCACTATACTATGAAGGTTTACATTGTAGGTGTCATAGATGTTTTGACATGGGGCACCTGACCTCAGAGTGTAGTAACTCCAATAAAATTTCTCTTCTAATCTTTTAACATTATTTAGACCTAACTTTCATGACTCCTTAGACTCTGAGGAGGAATCAAGGTATGAAGATCATCCCCAAACCCCAAGAAATAAACAAAAAAAAATATAAGGGATAGACTTGTAGTCACTAGAGCTTTATAAGAAGCAAAGGTTGTATTAAGATCAATAAATAAACATTATATCTTTAATGAAGTGGCTCTAAAGCTTGATAAACATAACTCAGTGGATGATCAAAATGATCATTCAAAATATAAATTTGTTCCCTATGAAATCATTCAACCTCTAGCCTTAGAATGAGAAAAAAATAATGGGGAGTGGACTAAATTGTAGAAAAATGAAAAAGGTAAAAGATTAATAATCTATAAAAATAGCATGACCCTTTGGTTGGGAAGGCCCCATATTTGTGGATGATTTGTGGGTCTGATGTGTTTTAATTGTATTTTATATTTTGGCTGACACTCCATGATCATATGGGTTAGTCTTGTAGTAAGATTGTATTTTGTTGTTTGTTAATTTATGTGTAGCGGTCCAAGTTGAATATTTTGGCATTTTAGGCCATGTATATATGATTCATGTTTAGGGTATGGGTCCCTAGTTCAAAAAACCCACCCTTTACCAATAATAAAAAACAAACACAAGAAAACTTACACATTTACTACAACAGATAAATACCTAAAGACTATATCATCTAAAATATTCCTAAACTTTCCAATAGGTAAGTGTGCAATCTCAAGACTAATTGTATGTGTGTTTTAAGTTAAAGGATGGTAGAGGATATAAGAGATCCATGTATGTAAAATGATGAAACAATGATAAATATGATTTTTATTTGATCATAAGGAAAATGTGATATTTTGGGGTGCATTCTAATGGCCATATCATATAAAAACACATTCTATTCAACAAATGAGCTAGCACAAAGATGAATATAAGGAGAAAACATCACAAAACAAGGGAATATAGGCATTTTCAAATAAGATAATGAAATGTAATAAAATAGCTAAAATTTAATATATATAAAAAATGAGGTATGTAAATCAAGAATCATGAATTTAAAGATAAAAGTACAAAAATAGAGAAGAGATCCATGCTAACAAAAATATAATCAATGCATCACAAATTCTATAACAGGATATGAATATCAAAAACCACACAAGTGAAAAATATGATACATAATATGCCATAAAAAGTAATGTGCTCATAAATTATGATAGTTTCATGACATACATCATCAATATCATCATATAAATCATGTTGTATATGGAATCTAGTCTTAACCATAGTCTTGTCTACCTTCATTGAGAGACATGCAAGGACTTCCTAGTACACTATCTCAATGGAGAATGTAGGTATGATATAATAATGTTGAGTATGTGGATCTCCTATGATGGATAATCAATAAAAGGAATCGGTGTTATAATTTAATTAAAATCATCTAATCTCTAAGATGATGATCAGTGCAAGGAAGGTTAAGCCTTTTCCCATGAATAACCTTAGGTACACTATTGAGAAGGTGATGATGTAGGTCATGGAAAATTATGGAAATTATACTATATGACTCTACACCTATATCTATGATTTGTATGATATTGATGCCAAAGATAATAAACCTCCCCATGTTTAGGGATGTACTCTAGAAGTATCTTAGGAGGAGGCAAGTTATTGTCAGTAGAATGTCCTATCTAGATGAAGTGCATCAAAGTAATATTGAATCTATTGGTAGTGTGTATAAGTATGTATGTTCATCCCATTAAAATAACAAGTGCATCAAGGATTAGTGGACTATGGAGGTATTATTTCCATATAGAGGTAGATCCTAATGCTTGTTGTTGTGCTAAAAACCTCTGATTTACATATTAATCCTTGGCTCAACGACCAGCAACCTTATAAAATTCATAATATGGATCATTTACCCATCACATAGATAGTGGATCACACTTAGGAAAAGGTAATATGCCATCACCACCAATAGGAATAGTCATAAAATTATCGATAATAGGCTTAGGAGAAGATATTAGTGTATTTCAACATAATGTTTTCGGCATCTTAAGAAGGAGAAAGCATGAAAGATCAATAAACTTGATGAATGATATAGTCTCATCATGGCATGTTTAATAAGAATACTTATAATAGGTTTAGTAGTGACTAGATGAGAAGTAGTGTGTGTGCACTCCATCTCATACCCATGAACATGAAGTGCAGAAGAGATAATGTTAGGTGTAGTAGGAGAATAAATTATACTATGTAAATGTAAAGAATGTTGTAAATAAAAATAATGTCTAAATACATCTATTTGTATACACCTAATATTTTCACTTTATCATTTATTTAGAATTTTTCTCATGTAGTAATCTATCAAATTTCAATCTCTATAAATGCATGCCTTAAAGGGTGCACTTAGAAAGGGGTGGCTAGACCATTGGTGATTTACAATATTGTTGGTCAACTCTATCATTACCTAAACCCATTATAAATCTTACTTATCCAACTCCCCAAGAAATTAAAACCCCCATTTACACATTTTCTTAAGTACTTATCCTTTTAAATATACCTTAACTAATAAATCACCCTATTTTATTACTAAGTAGGTCAAGCTAATCATGTTATAAAAAATTTAGCACACATTACAAAAGTAAGTCAGCTTGGTCAACTTAGTTTGAGGCCTAACATTAAATCTTTCTAACAATCTAGGTTACATTGACCAATATTATCTGTTGAAATTATGGAAGAGTGAAGGTTTATTTATTTCTATAAATATAAGTATCATTTTAATCTAATAGAGAGGAACATTCATTTTCATAGCATTATAGTTCACAATTTTGCTAAATCTACATTTGAAGAAGCCATTGTTTAGGGTTTACCTTTGAGGGAATATAACTTGTCTTGTGGGAAGTCTTGGATTTAAAATAGGAGTATTTTAGCCTAGAGATGATTTATATAGTGTCATCCTTATAAAACCAAAAAATATTCTTATAAATCAACATTGGCTAAGGGGGAGATTGAGACTCGACAGGTTCACCCAAGGTTAATATTCCTAACTCTTGCTATTTAATTTGATAGATAGATATTGTATAAGTAATAGGTTTTGAATGTATAAATCCTTTCTTAGATTACCTCTATGATTAAACTTAGTATAGATATAGGGTTTTCTTTGATTTTTATCATCCAATTTAGGTGATCTAAGATCCCATTCACCTACCATGATCCCTTGATTATTTATTTGTTTTTAACTATCCCCATTTTTGCCACAAGCTTTGGTGAGAATTATATCAGTTTTATTTTTTGTACTTAGGCCTAGCTAGGGTTATTTCATAGTATCATTTACCTAGAGGATTTTTAACCCTCTCCTTTGATGTTGTGTGGTAAGATATCCCTTATTTAGGTTTAAAATATCCAATTTAGTCATGCTCATGATATAAATAGTATTACAATAGATGTTGGTTGATTACCTTATCTAATCTTGGATTTAATAAGTCAGATAAGTTGTAGATATATCTTAATTTTTTACATACATTTTTGTGAACTCGACATGAATCTAACCCTTGCATTTTTTCTTTTTCATTTATAGTGAAATAGGTTATGCTAGTCGATCTTTTTATTAATCTTTATTAGTAGATTTAGAATCTACAGTCAACTAGGTCAAATTATCAACCTAGTTTTGTCTTTTGCATGAAAGTTTTCATCTTCAATAAACTATATTGCATTGGTCAATCTAGTTATTTTCCTATTTTCTAAAATCTCACTTATAGCCAACTAGATCATGCTAGTTGATCTAGATTACTTATATAATCTTTATTTTTTTATTTTTCATCCAGATAGGTCATGTTAGTCGACCTAGTCTTATTTTACTATTTTTATATTTTATCTTTATAATAGACTAAGTCGATCTAGTCAACCTTATTTAACCTATGTATTTTCAAACTTTTACCTCTATAGGACTAAATCAAGCCTATATGACCTAATCAATAATCAGATCTTTATCATTCTTAGTCAACCAACTAATTCAACCTAGTCAACTTAATTATATTGCTCAGGTTTATTCTAACCAACTTTGTACTTCAATTTTTTCAATTATCTTAGTTTACCATTTCTATTTTTCAATAAATTACTTAGTACTTCATATTTTCATTCTATTTTTACCATTTTATTTGATTATATAAAATGGTATCACATAATCAATTAAGTTTACTTAGCTAACTTCATTTTATATTTATTTACCCTACCAATCAACTAAGTCAACTTGGTTGACTTAGTTCTATGTTTATTTCCCCTAATAACAATCTTATTTAACTTGGCTGACTTAGTTATGGGTCTTTTTTCCCTTCCAACAAACTAAGTTAACTTGGTTAACCTAGTAGGATTTTTTATTATTTTTTTTCCTTATAGAATTTAACTAGATAAACTTAGTTGACCATTTAGGTCTTGGCCAACCTAGTATAATCTTAAACCACAATGTTTCCTTCCATAAACCAACTATATCAACCTATTTGACCTTGTAGGTCCTGGATGACCTAGTAGACTTTTAGACTACTAACATAATAGGTGGTTGACATAGTTTAGTAGGTGGATGACATATTTTTCTCTTGCCTTTTTTCCCTAGTTTATTAGGTGTCTATGTTATTTTAATGCATGTTGTACCTAGATTTATTTCATAGTTATGTCTTCTTTTAAACTTTTAATCAGTAAATAACATTGCATAATCAAGGATTTATATCATAACCTCAATTATATTATCACTTCAAATGAAACTATCAAATTCCTTCCTTCATGTCTTCCTAATCCCAAACCAATTAATACATCATGTAGCCTAAAATTTTTATCCTCAAGGCAACCAAAATGTATTATAGTTAAAGTTACTCACCCTATTCCTCCACCTACTACTAATGTTGGGAATCTTCTTCCACCCAAAAATCCTACTCCCCCCATTGATATTACTCAACTCCTTGATCAAATACTTCAACAAATGACCAATATACAAATCACTCAAAGTAATCAAATGATTCAAATGCAATCTCATATATTAAAAATTTATATTTAACCACTTCAAGTCATCATGACTCAACTAAATAAAAAAAAATCTCTCCTTAGAGATGCCAATGTGCATATCATCCCTCAAACTCTCATGCATAAAAAAATGCTTTGAAACGTCTTCAAACTAAAATTTTAGCTCCACTTATTATATATAAAGACATTAGACTTGTCTCCCCAATTATCACATATGATGGGACTAAATATCATGTTATCTTTATCAAAATCTTTGACAATCTCTATAAAGAATGGGTCCAAACTAACGCCTATGATACCACTAGGATTCTATCCAAAACCTTTATTGGAGATGCACTTAAATGGTACAATCAAATTCCTAGACATTCCATCACATAAGTAGAGGATTTAATTAATTCTCTTGTGAATTAATTTAAACACAATAACCTTCCTAAAAATAAACTTAGCCACTTCATCAATTCTAAGTAGCTACCTAATGAATATGTTCACACTTTCATCAAATGCTAGAAGTCTATAGCTAAAAAATCTAACAATAACATGATTGATGATAATCTCTTAAACTATTTTTTACCTCTTAAAAATCCATTCAGTATAAAGTTAGGATGTTTTACCCTAAAACATTAGAAAAAGCCTTAGACCAAGCAAAAAGGCAAGAGTTTATTATGAGTCAATTTGAATCACCTCAAGCAAGTACTAAGAAATATTTCCAATCATTTTATCATAAAATTGATTCATATAATCCTCCCCAACCTCATAATGGAGCATCTAATTCAACCAATTTCAACCCAACCAACCCTCCCTTTAGTCTAGAAGAACTAAAGAAAAAATCATCATCCTTTAAACCCATGAGCTTTGATCCTTCTAAACCTCCTCCAAAATGGTAAATTCCTATAAGTCTTATTGGTTGAATGCTATGATAGGTCATTCTCATGAGAATTGTCATGATAATCACTAATTTCTATTTACCTTCTTGTTTGGTTGAAATTTTAATATTGATACTCTTACACAATAACATTATCAAGAATATCTTCAAGCCTCACAAGCCCAATCTAAAGAATCATAATCACATTCACATCACATACCTAATAATCAACAAAAATTACCCCATACCTCCACCTCACCCACTAATGTTGTCCAAACCATATTTTATCCTTCTTCCTACACCAATAAGGAAAGGATAGCTAACATGAACAACTCATATGGGTGATCACATTTGTCAAATCTGAACCTCTTAGGTCACACAAACCCAAAGAACACCTAGCTAAAATTCCTACTCTAAAGAGCATCATAAATGGTTTATCATTACCTTATAGACCCCTTCATACCTCTTCCATACATCCTATATCAATTTCAACATCTTTAAAATCTAAAACATCAACATGTTTGCATGTCTCTAACTATACCTACTAGTCCAATGTAGTTCATTATAATTATTCAATTTCACCTCACTCTATATCACATGTTGGGGCATCTTTAAATACCCATCTACATTTCACTTTAAAAATTGAGGAATCTTTTGATGCCCATCCCTACATAAAATTACCCTTTAGGACATCCTACAATGCCCACTCTTCTTCTACATTTCACAATAACAAAAAAAATTAGCTTCAATAAACCTTCCAAGACACATTATTATATTTCACATGCTCATATTTGATATATACATTAGCATATATTTTACTTGTTATTTTTTCCACGTGCTTATGTTTTTGTGTGTGTTTTATTTCATTTAGTTTCATTTTACTTGCAATGTTATTTCTTTTAGGTTCTTTAGTTTTTTATAATTTTACTCAAACCATTATTTCATTTGGGTTTTTTGGTTTTATTTAATTTTTATTTCAGCTTTTATTTCCATTGTGGTTCTTAGGTATAATACTAATTGGTATTATTTTTTAATTTTAATCACTTTTACCTTGGTATATTTTTTATCCTTATTTACTTTCCCCCTTTCTTGGGATGACCATTTACCTTCCCCCTCTTTTACTATGACTACTACTTTCATTAGTACTTGTATTAGATGCCTTGTAGGTTAGTATGACTTTATTAGTGACATGACTATCATATCATATCCCCATCCTTTTTATAACACTATTTTACCTCCTTGTGATCAATTATGAGTATATTCATCATTATATCACTTATTACATGGATGGATATTTCATGATCCCCATCTTTACTTTATTTTATTTCATTTGAGGTACACATAGGTTAGTTTTTGTATTACACACTTACTTGTGGGAAAGTCTAGGAATATTTAGACACCATGGTCTGTAGGTCATTTTATCTAGTGACCAATTCTAAGCTCTCTTGTGTTCATCACCTATTTAAATCATGATTGGTTATTTGAATTTGTATGGAACAGGAATATAAAAATTCAAAAGACTTAAAATCCAAATCATAAAATAAATAGAAGGCAATAATTAAAAGGCATAAAGAATCTTAAAATTTAGATCACATGAAAAGATGTGATCTATATGTCACATCTCCTATCTTAATCAAAGATAAAACTCCATAATTATCCTCATGATATAGTTGAGTCCCATTGGGGTGCAGTAAGCTAGTAGATTGGGGTAGGAGGTCTCATTATAGCATATATTATCTAGTGCCACCTACTTTATCACACAAGTACCCAATCTTCATAAAATACTAATGGATCTGTAAAGGGTCATGAAGAATAGGGAACATGTTAGAGGAAGGTAGGATATATTTTAATTTTCATTCATATACCCTTCAGAGTGATTTATGCACTTCACTTGTTAGCCTAAGCTTTGTGTTCATTAGTCAAAGTGTCCTAAGTCCTTGATGTTGACATTTTTTATCCTTTCTCACTTTCCTAGTGTATTTAATTCCTACTAAGTATATTCACATCACCCATGTGGAGCCTCACATTCCTTCTTTACATCACATTATTCATGATATTCCCTTATTCAATATTATTTTGAGCTGATCACATCCTTTATCACATCTACATACTTACACCTCTTGGTTTATAGCTTGTGAGTTGCATTGTAATACCCTAGATAGGACCAAGTTTTGTTCATAAACATCCCATCACATTTACTCACTACACCATATCATTATCATATAGTCATATCATTAGGTGGTTGTGTTTTCTTACATTACATTTTAGAACAAGCACTAAGTTTGAGTTATCATCCTTTAGAGATTTTGACTTTTATTTTATCCATCATGTTCTTGTTTGATTTTTTGTGGACTTTACTTATCTTACATAAGACATTTTACATGATTACTTTTTTTATATTTATGTATGACTTGGCATTCTTGTATTACATCTTGACTTCCATTTTATTTTCAATCATTTATGTTTTCTTCATACTTCACTTAATATGTGTGTCTTATATTTTAAATTACATCTCATGTTCAATCATTTATGTTTTCTTCATGTCTTGATTTGGCATGCTTATCTTACATGAGGTTACAATCATTTACTTACATATATTTATTGATCATATTGATATTCACTTATAATTTTTTACATGATTTTTCACATGATTTAGTATGTTCTGCATTCATTTGTCATCATTTTATCATTTACATGCTTGGTATTTTGGTTCTAACCTAGCCTTAATAATCCTAGCTTGCCAATTGTCTAAGCAATTTAATCATTTTTTAGAGTTACTCATTGTTAATTTTCCTATCTTATGTACTCACACATTACTTATACTATTAGTCTTATATCCCTAGGGTTTCTCAAATATAGGTATTGCACTTTCTATGATCAAGACTATGATATTTACATGCATTCATTTATCAAAAAGGTAATTCAAGGTATGTATATGGTAATTTTAGTTACTTTCATTTTATTTCATAATTTATTTCAATATTTCATTTTTAGTTAGCTAAATTTTTGTGTTATGATATTATTTTCCAAAGCATTATCCCATGTTACATGATTGTGACACATGATAAGCTTCAAGTGGGGCATATATATACACATAATATTTTTCATTTTATCATTTTTTGACATTTTCTCTCTTATAGGAACCTATCAATTTTTGATCTCTATGAGTTCATACCTTAAATGTGCATTAGGAAAGGGAAGGTAGATTATTGGTTCTTTGCAAGTTTTTTGGTCAAATCTATCATTACCTAAACCCATTAAAATTCTTGCTTATCCAACTCCTTAAATAATCCAAACCCTATTTACACATTTCCCTAAGCATTTCTTCTTTAAAATAGCCCCTAACTAAGCAAACACACTCTTTTCCTACTAATTTAGTTGGATTGATCTTGTTATAAAATATTAAGTGCACATTACTAAACTAAGTCGCTAAAACAGACTTAGTTTGAGGCCTAAAGATAACTTTTTCCAACAAAATGGGTCATGTTAGCTAATCTTGTTGGCTGAAATTCTACAAGGGTTAAGGATTATCTATTACTATAAATACAAGCCTCATTTCAATCCAATATAGAGGAACATTAGTTTTTGCATCATTATAGTTCATAATTCTATTAAATTTGCATTTAAAGAAACCATTACTTAGGGTTTTCCTTAGAGGGAAGATAGCTTGTCTTATGGGAAATTTTGGATGAAAAATATGATTATTTTAGCCTAAATATTATTTCTATAGTATGATCCTTAAAAAACCATAAAAACTTCTTGCAAAGCACAATTATCTAAGGGAGAGATTGAGACTCAACAATTTTTCCCTAGGTAAGTATTCCTAACTCTTGATATTTCATTTGATAGATAGATATTATATAAGTAACATGTGTTGAATGTATAACTCTTTTATTACATTATCTTTATGCTTAAACTTAGTATAAATATAGGGTTTTCTTTGCTTTCTATTTTTCACTTTAGGTGATCTAGTCCCCCCATTTGCCTACCATGATCCATTGATTGTTTATTTTTATTTAACCATCCCCATTTTTACCACAATATTGGTGAGTACTAGATTAGTTTAATTTTATGTACTTAGGCCTAGCTAGGATTATTGAATAGTATAATTTTCTTAGAGGTAGGGTTAATTTAAGTAGTAAATATTCATTAATTCACTCACAAATATTCTAATTTTCAAATTTTATTTTTGATAATTTTTTAGGGTTGCTACGTGAGTTCATATCACTTAAAATTTAAGAATGTAAAATATTTTGGGGTCAGCTCACCAACCATTTACAATAATTTCTTATTTTAACTTTCAATTCACCACATATATAGTACATAGGTAACCATGGGTAACCATCAAAATATACTTTTAGCAACTACCCCTAGATATCAAACAAGCACACAATAGATAACAAGCCAAAATAGATTGGTAGAACCCACACCATAAGTGCAACTGAAGGACTACATCTAAATGGTAACATCAAATAAGAGCATCTAATCTACAGCACTAAATGGCATCATCCAACTTGCATAACCAAATAGTAGTACTGAATGATGGTATCTAAGCTAAAAATAGAGGAACTGAATGATGATACCAAATGGCAACACCGAATGGTAGAACCAAGTGGTAGTACCAAACGTCAGTACCAAGTGGTAGAACCAGAAAGTATAACAATGATGTAACCAAATGGTATAATTGAATGGTAGCATTCACTTTATAACTAGATGGTAGAACTAAAGTGTAGCATCCTTGATCATCATGGCATCTGGTATAAATGGTAAAAAGATAGACCAATTATCAATAAAATAGAACATATTATATTATTTTAAAGAGATAATAAAAATTCCCACACAACCATAATGCACTCAAAATATAGGTACTTATTTCTTTTTTTAGTTTATCTTGAATTTGACTTTAACTTTTCAATAATATTAAAATAACTTTACATGCAAAAATCCCCATTGATCATGATGGTATCTCATAATAAATAATTAACCATAATAACATTTCACCCCCTAAATATTATTTTGATGATGACATGCCACCACTCAAAGATGTTCCTCTAATTTTTTTATGACAATGATCATGACACTCAAGTGGTATAAGAGATTGTTGGTTCTCATCAAACACAAAGTTCACCTAAAAACTCCACACATAAATCTTCATGAAGGAAGATAATTAGATGGAAAATTGGAAGGTTCTTTAAGGTGGACTAGGCAATAAAATTTCCCTTCATTGAACCTGTAGATCTTGAAAATGTTGATGATACTCCAACAAAATTTAGATGTACAATATGTAGTTGGAAACTAGGAAAGGAACATAGAATGCAACTGAAGTTGGACATGATTGAAAAGCATTATAGAAAAATATATGTGGTAGTGAAGCACCCAGATGGATAGATAACAAGAACACATAGGTGGAAAAATATAGAAGAATGCATGCATGTAAGATATGCATGCATGTATGAAAACGATAAGAAATATCAAAAACATCTTGTTGAGAAAGGAGGAACAATCAAAGCAAATTTTGGAAAAGTTATGAAGTCCCATCTAAAGGTCAAATATATACAATTCACTACTATATACCACATTCTAAAAAATGGCAAACCTATTTCTAATTTTTTAGATTATAAGATTTTATTTCAACATAATTTATTTATGGATATTCCATAATCACATTGGTCAAATAGCAGTGCTTGGACAATGGAAAAAAGTCTACTAATGGTTGAGAAGGAGGATTTGAAACAAAAAAATTGATAATCACTGTTCATCTCATTTTCTATTGGTGAGGTCACAAAAATTGACAACACATCTTGGGTTTACATGCATGTTTATATATTTGAGATCTATTAAAGGCAACCTCATTTACTAGTAGTTCATAAAATGGTATAAAATTGCAGTGCTGAAAAATTTTCACAAATTGGTTATATTTAATTTGAAAGATAAAATTAGGATAGATGATTATGAAAGAGATATAAAGTTGGTGTGTGTTGGGGTTAATGGTGCATAATTTATGTAGGGGCATAGAAATGGTTTGTGTGTTCATCTACAAACAAAAGTTGCCTCATATATGATTTCAATTCATTGCATGACTCATAGGATGAATATTGCATACAATATAGTTAATAAATTTGATAATATTGTAAAATTAGAAGAGCTTATTTATGACTTACATGCTTATATGTCAAGTAATCCAAAAAGATTTTTAGAGTTTGAAAAATTTGCAATAGGAGTGATTGATGGTAAAAAACTACTGAAAGATGTTGATACAAGATGTATTTCTATATATGAACTTGCATGCTGAATTTTTTAAGGATATCCATCATTATTAGGTTTTATGTATAAATATCATAGAGAAGTTGACAGGGCAAAATATCTTTTTAACCATTTAACAGATTTAAAAACATTGCTGACATTATGTGAAATTCTCCCAATGTTAAAGGAAGTTAATTATTTAATGAAACATGCTCAGGAGATATCCATTTATATTGTTGACTTCATAAGACTAAGAAAATGAGTATATCAATCTCTAGATATACTATACACTTCAAATAAAAAGTTTTAGGGCCCTATTTTTAGTAGTTGGTAATGTTTGATATATTTTAGAAATCCTAAAATATATTTTAAATTGAATATCAATGATCATCTTTGTGTCATCATTAATGGAAAACAAATACCAATGCACACTTTTTATTAAATTCCTAATCGTGTGGGAGTTGAATCGAAAGAAATTCATGTAACACATATTTTATATGATATTTTTATATCTAAAACACAGATGAAACTAAGTATAATTTTAAAAAACTTATTTATGGAGATAAAAAATTGTTTTCAAAGGGATGATTTTTTTGAGCCCATGGCAATTGTGAATCCCATATTTTGGAATAGTAATAACAGTCAAAAGTTGATTAGCAATTTATTTCACAAATACATGGGTTCTCTTGTTAAGTATTTTGGTAAATCTATATAGGTCAATGGATTTGAAATAAAAATAATTTTTGGAAAGTATTTACTGACATCTTAGTTAACTCATTTTGGAATTATAATGTTTGAACAATATCGCCTCGTAACCGAACCGAACCAATAGAAAATGGGGCAATTACATGGCTATGGAAAAAACCTTATCCTATTAGTATCCTACAAGAAATTCTAAGTGAATATTTATGATTATATGAGATTTTTCAAATAATGATTCTAGTTTAATGGAAGATGAAAGAGCATTCAGTGAATTATCTTTTAATAGGTCAAAACTTCAATATATATTGGATAAAAATTTAGAAACCTATTTGAGATTGTATGTTTCACATTATGTTCTAGACATGTTTCCTTATGAAAGAGCTCTAATAACATATATTTCTCTAAATAAAATAATAAGTGTCATTAATACAATGACAAATAGAGAGAATGTAAATAATGACACTGAATATGTCACTGACATGGTAGATGCAAATGTCACTAGCGATGAACAGGTTTATGTAGGATTATTTCAACTACTCGAGTATTAGTAGTATATTTATTGTAATTATCATAGTTTAAATTCCAATTTCATATCATTTTTGATATCATTTTCATTTAAATATTTATTTCATTCATCATGCAACTTTCCTTTTACTTAATTAGTTTTTAATAATTTCAAATGGGTCATAATATTTTTCTAGTTTTCTAAGATCATATTGTTAAATACATATTTTTATAATTTTTTAAATAAATTAAGTTTGATATTTTAGCACCATATTAATATTTTTAACCTTATTCTTAACTTTTAGCTTTAAAATATAAATTTTCAAGTCAAATACAAGGGCGATAGAACATTACAAGCCTATTAAACAACATAATGAAAATAAAAATAAAAAATTTAATCTAAAACAATGATAATAATTGAAATATATGAAATCACAACAAATTCAAACCCATGCTCAATCCAAATCCAAAGAAAAAAATAATTGTAGTCCATATCACCATCTTGTTTGAACTACATCAACTAAATAAACTCATATTTGTAAAGTCAAACTTAACATTGCCATTTCAAATTATTTTCTTTAAAACATAAAATTATCTTTTCAAATTATACAATGACTTTACAACATCATAAAATTCAAATTCATATTCACTCCAAATCTATAGAAAAAAACAATTGTAGCCCACATCACCATGTTCATTGAACTACATCAACACAGAATATGCATGTAAGATGATAAATGAATCATAACTTGTTACTTAGTAAAATAAGACTAATTGAAACTTAAAAAAGTGATAATTTAAAATTCAAACTTAAAATTTTCATTTAAAATATTTTAAAAAAATATAACATTATTTTCAAATATAAGAGAGTTTACAACATCATAAATTATCATTTTTTTGGTCTTTCAGAAAAACCCCTCACTTTTTAGCCAATTTCTCAACATTTTTACATACAATCCTTACTAATATTTGCCTCTACTTAATTTTTACCATATTTAAATATCCCTACCCTTTCAATATCCTTAGTCATAGAATTAATACGAGCAATAGTTTATTTTTCTTCTTTCATAGTATCTCCTACAAAAAGTAGACTTGGATCGGCATCTGTCTTCTACTTTAATAAAGCATCAAGATCCCATCTTTGGTCTTCAATAAGTTTTTGAAGCTGATTGTTTTGTTTATTCAACAAAATAAGATTCTCCTTGAATTTAATGGTAGAATTTAAACTTTTTCATGCATTTTTTAAATGCATATTGAGGACCTCAGCATCCTTTTTTAGATTCTCATATTTTGCCTACAATTAGAAATGAAATATAATTAGATTCAAACTAAAATAAATATGACATTAAATTTTATAAAAATGATGATGCATTACCAAATCTTTTTCCTTCCTATCATTTGCAAAAACAAGGTTGATATATTTTTCCTATTTATTAAAATATGTTTGGGTATTTGCATTCAAATTCTCCAACCTATTTAGCATAATACTTAACACATTATCTTTGTAACTATTAGAAATAGTAACAGACCCAAATTTACCTTGACCAAACAAAGCATCAATCTTTGTGAGTTCATGTTGAACTAATGAAAAAAAAAATCTCTCTGGGAATGGTTGTGATAATAGGCATATATTTTTTTAATCAATGCCTTTGCCCAAAATTCCTAAACTAACACATTTTCTAACTCATCTATAACTCCCTCCTTAAGACTTGAAATAATACTTTTTGATAATAAATTGTTTAATTAAAAATATGTAATGGCAATGTTAGACAAGTCAACATTAGTTGGTGGGGTGGGGGTGAAGAGGTACAAGGTTCTTCCAGATTATTTACATGAACATCTACACCCTAATAAAATAATGTGTATTTAAAGTAGCACCACCAACTTTTCCACTTTCAATCCCAAGATATTCCTTGTCAAGATTAATTTTCAAAAAATAGGTTAATCTTTGTGCATTCAAAATACCTCTAATAGAGAAATTGGGGAATTCAGAACCTTACAATTGCAATGTTCCTCTACTAGGTGTTGGCCCTTATGGTAATGGAAGATTCTTCCCCCTTATGTGAACTACATTTGAGTGTGGTGGCAATAACATAATTTTCCTCAAATATTGAGGGTGCCCTACAAAAATAAATTATATTAAAAAATGGTAAATTTTAAAAATAAAACTAAATGGTAATTTGAAATTAAAGGTTTAGTACTTGTATTTGGAGATCATATTTCCTCCAATCTATGTGCCATATTCTAAGGGATGGGGGTGGTTTAAGTTGATATAATAATAAAACTTCCAATCAAAAAATCTATAATCAATTTCGTTTCAACTAAAAAACCAAAACATGGAATGTAAAATACCTTGCACATAGGGTAGATAAGGTAGATGAAAATTTGGGGTTTATTGTAGTTGTTCCATGCCAACCTCAGTTGATTCTGAGTCAACTACAAAAATTAAACAAATAAATAATATAATGCACTTGAAATATAAAATGTCATTTAAAAGTTGTAAATACTAAACGTGCATGCAGAGATGATGTGGAAGAAACTATTAGACGTTTCAAAATGAATACAAGGATGATTTTTTAGAATGAGAATCTCTAGATCCTTCAAATACATGATTTAATTTTGAGTCATATTATTTTCATGTCATAAAGTAATGAAATCTTATTTATAAAAAAAAAATAAAGATTAATCCTTAATTTTGTAATAGTTCATCAATAAATATTAATCTTTAATTTAGGTTATTAATTTAAATTATAAACTAACCTCATGTTTATCAATAGACAAAGCATTTGTGCTCATCTTTGGATGTAGCATAGTTAGAATCATAATTTTTTGGAGGTCATAGAAGTCCACATCATACAAGACTAAAATAAGATTTGAATAGGAAGTTGTGGAACTAGGATTGGTACAAGCATAATTTAATAATAACCTAATCTTAGAAGAAATAAAAGTGTACCAGTCATATATCAAAATAGAAAGAGTGCCAAGAATGTAAATAATAGCCCAATAGGGAATATCTATTGGTCTTCCCTATAATACTATTCTTTTGAGGAAAAATTGAACCATTGCTTCAAAAAAAGGGTCAAAAATAGCATGCATGTGGAGCTCCCTCTTACGACTATCTAAAACGAAAGTGAAAAACAAAAAAGAAAAATTGAATTTTCAATATGAAAAATAAATTTACATATCAAAAGTTGAATTTTCAATATGAAAAACAAATTTACATACTGGTTTAATCGATCTACAAACTGAAAGCTAACTCTAAATATTTCTTTCCATCATCTATCAAAATTTATTTTGGAATCACAAGGTTAACATTATGGAATGGAAGCCCTATCAGATTATGAATCTATGTTTTCAAGGTACCAAAGTAGATCAATCTGGAGTCAATGTTCATAGTGAACCTCATTTTGCTAGAGTCATAGGAAGACATTAGTGACTTCAGTCTCCCATGGTCAATTTCATATTAGGGTATGTAGAGTAGATCATCAAAGCTACATTTTAAAATCCAATCATTGTAGGCATCAAGCTATTATACCAACTTCAAAATGTCTAGGCATAATAAGTTATTAAAAATATATTTTCTTTCCATGGTTGGCCAGATGACTATGTGAGTAGGGGAATTATTATGGGTGGGGTGAAGGGTGGATGAGAAAACTATTATACAAAATTCTTAAAATAAGGGTAAAGGGTGGGTATTTATAGGCCACAGGTGGCAACTAGGAAATTAGATAGCATATCAACTAAATAGGTCACTCGATAGACCAAACAGCCAATACACAACTGAACAAAATCCATGCCAAACAATTACACTAAATGATAGTTCTAAGATTAATATCAGACCTTACCATTTGGCACCACCATTCACCACCATCATTTGGTACCATCATTCATCACTTATGTTCAAGATAGCCATTTGACAACACCATCTGACAATCATTATTTGGTACTATTATTTGATAGCCACCATTTAACACCCACCATTCAACACCCACCATTCAACAACCACTATTTAGCATAGTCATTCATAAAATCCATTTATTATAGCCTTTCAGTGGTTCCATTTGGCATCTATATTTTGGAACAACTAAAAAATAGTATAGAAAAATAAGAAAAATTTAATGTTTTGGAATCTTTTTGCTTACACTCCTCTCTAATCCTAATGGATTTTCCATCACCCATATAGGATTTTCCATGGATTCACCAAATAATTCCAAAAGGTTATCCTATAGGGCCTATTAAAATTAACCCTACCTAGAAGTTTTGGAACCCTCTCCTTTGGTGTTGTGTGGTAATATATCCCTTATTTAGGTTTAATAGATCCAATTTGACATGCTCTTGATATAAATAGTATTTCTATAGATTTTAAATGATTTAATAAGTCAGATAAATTGTATATCTAACTTAATTTATTACATATATTATGTCTTTGGATTGATAAAAATGTGTAAAAAGGGGTCATCTAATACATAACCATCATCATAGTCAAGAGTATGAAGATCAATAATATACAATCATCGATGATATTATAGGTCTAAGAAGCATGTGGAATGGATTTTATAGTATTTTTATGGTAATAAAAATCTCATCAATTATTTTTTTATGAGACCAAGGTCATAAAGAAGGGGGTAATTGAGTAATAATTTGTCATGGGAGATCAAAAATTTTGATTTTCAAACTGATCTCATCACGTTCGTCATCATCAAAATATAATAGATTTGATGGTATGTTTCCCATAAGTTTAGGGTGGACATTATAACCTCTGTTAGATTTAACAGGATAATTAAATCATTGGGATTCATGAAAATTAATGATAGGTAAAGGTTCAAGGGTGGGTATTTTGAAAACACCATAGTCTTGAAATTATTCAAATTTTCAAGGTTTTGTGTTTCCTTGAATCTTATAGATATCATTGGTGTGAATAAACTTGACACATTGTCATTCTGATGAGGCTATTGATAAAATTTGAAATATAATAAATAGATCTAGATATAAAATCAATTAGCAAAGATACATAGTGAATATCCACAACATAAATATAGGTGGAAAAACCTTAAAATGAGATAAAAAAATCCATAGTGATTATTCATATAAGAAAAACATGGTACCCAATACAATTTCTTTCAACTTCTCACTTCTTCTCCACAATTTATTCACTAAACCCTTTGAATAGTATTTACCAGATGCAAATATTAACCCAACCTCACTAATTTTCATCACACAATGTAATGTACATGATAAGTTAGTGGCATTTACCAAGGGTGAAATTTCTTTATATAATTGGGTGTGAAGGTGGACCATTACAACCAAAAATTCTAACCTCTCCCTGAGAAAAATTTAAACCAATGGTAATAAATAAATAAATATGTTTTATTATTTATTTACATGTGGGTTTCAACCCATGCTAATAAATAATAAAACATTATTATTTAATTAAACCTATGTGTGTTAAGGGTCCATAATGGGAACCACTTAGATAGTAAATGTTTTAATACTTCCCCTTAATACTAAGTGGAGATACATTCCATAGTCACCTTAAAAAAGGAATTATACTCCAGGAACCAACTATAATGATTTTGGGAGGCATGTAAAAATTGAAGGATTTTAAAACCTTTATCATGCCAACATCATCTTTTCAAGTAAAAGGAATTATAATCCATAAACTACTCAAAGTAAATTTAGGCTAGCAAGATCATGAGAATACATCTCATAGTTTCTCATGAATAATCAATCAAGAATAATTGGAGCCTTTTATAGCATAAGGACCTCCATCACAACGTATGTTTTTATGTATTGGTATAAAAATAAGACTTCCATGCAAAGTTCATTAAAATCACATAATTTGATATATTACAATTATTTATTATGAGAATTATAGAGAAGAAAAATAAAATACATGGCCAATAGGAAGTGACATTATCATGTACACTCCCAATTAATGGCAACTTTGAGAGGCCTAGAATTACATGAAACTAAAAAAACTTGGTAGCACCAAGTAATTTTGTGAAGATATTTTCCACCTGTTCATCCTTAGGATAAAACTACATATCAATATCACCATTAATGACTTTTTCTCAGATAAAATGCACATGACCTTCAACATGTTTAGTTATTTTGTGTTACACTAGACTTTTCACTAGAGATATACAATTTTGATAATCATAATAAAGGGTGGTATTATGAGAAACATCCAAATTAATTTCTCTTAACAACCTTCATAGCCACATGGCTTCTTTAGTAGCTTCCATAGCTTCTATACTCTTCTTTAGTAGAAGATATAGAGATAGTGGATTGCTTTTTACTACTCCAAGTGATAGCACCTACACCAAACTTAAACACATGTCCAAAATCATATTTGTGATATATTGTATCATCAGCATGGTTAGCATCACAAGAACCATATAATAAATATAAATGAAGACATATGTTTATATGTGGTAAAATACATTTTAAATAATCAATATATGTTTTAAGCAAACCAATTCACTTCTTTAATTACTAAGTTAGTGACACACATAAAACATTGTATGTAATTCATTATTGGATGCCTCCCTAACTATCATGTGATG
Source organism: Torreya grandis (assembly GCA_037957365.1). Classification (NCBI taxonomy): domain Eukaryota; kingdom Viridiplantae; phylum Streptophyta; class Pinopsida; order Cupressales; family Taxaceae; genus Torreya; species Torreya grandis. Next base: position 1,017,006 of record JARHVA010000393.1, on the reverse strand, counting down.
CACATAAAATAATTTCACTAATAATGTGATACTAGGTTTAGCCAAACATTAAATATATTATTATAAATAACTCATTTTTATAATTTGAGTCTTAAAAAACTTTACAATCATAATATGATTTTTGTCATTTTCTAATGATGTAGAAATGAATCTAACAAAAGATTGGGGTTTGTAACCTCTCATACATCAAAGATGAAAATTTTAACATGATATGCAAACATCCAATCAAATAGATATGTGAATAAAATAAATAAATTCAGACATGTATGAGCATGATTCTTATTAAAGTAAATGATGAGGAGCTAATTAATAATACAAACTACATTTAAACTTTGCATTTCATAACATATCTTTTTATAAAAAAAAGCATCTAATAATGTAATTATGAACATTCCCCTCTTATTAAATTGAAACATATTGAATAATTGAAATACATAATATCCTTTCTTATTGATCACAATTTCATTACAAAATGTAATAAATAAACATGATCATCTTTTCAATTGAATCATGATGTTATGTATATAATGTATTTTAATGCTAACTCATATGAACTAAAAATAATAATAGATGTAATCATCTTGGAAAACAATATAATAAATATATATATATATATTCTTTTCTTTCATATATATATATATATATATATATATATATATATATATATATATATATATATATATATATATATATATTGTAATTAGTATTTTTCAAAAATTATACTAAATAGTATTACTAAATAATACCATTTTAGTTGAGACGCTATCAATTTAGTTATATTATTTTAAATTAATATTATATAAATAATATTAAAAGATGCAAATTTTGGTGGTCTTGTAACATCACTATGAATAAACTCTTAAATGATGTGAGGAATTTGCATCATGATTTTTGTGAAAAGGATTAGTATGTTGCTTACCACATAAGAAACCTTCACAAATTTCATGATGAGAGGAGATAAAAGGAAGACCAAAAAAAATATTATAAGAATACATATCATGTAAACTAATAAAATTAACATGTCTTAATATTTCATGACATAATTGAGATTCATTCTTACTATGTGATGAAAGACAACATCCAGAAGAAGTAGAGAAAATATATAAACCATTATGTTGAACACCTTCAACAATCTAAGAACCAGGTTGATTTATAATAGACTAAATATATTTAATCAAAGTTACAATGAAATCATCATTCATAATTTGAGAACAAAATAAAAAACTATTCTTAAGCTTAGGTACATAAAAACATTATTGATAACAATATTTACAAAATTTACCTTTTTTTGCTTAGTTACTTCTAAAAATGAATTATCTTTTAGGTAAATATTTTTTGAAATATATATGGTATCAAAAAATGTTAGATAAGGAACAAATATGGTGAAATTCACCACTATATAAAATCCATTCGTTCTCATTAGAAGCAAACAAGGCAACATATAAATTAATAATATTATAATTATGATTTTAATTGTTATTCTGATTAGGGTTTTGATTATTTTGATGATTTTGATTAGATGTATTCCCTTTTTTATTTTTAGAATATTTATTGTTAACTTTATCTTTTTTTTATTACATGTTTCCATTTTACGACCAAATTTACCACACAAATTGCAATTCCCATTAAACCTAGGTTTATGGTTTTTATTGCCATATTTATTGTTACCATTTTTGCCATTAGCAGAATTAGGGTTAGATTTTTGGTTTCTATTGTTCTTATAAGTAGGGTTGAGAGCAAGAAGTTTTTGAGTGTAATTTTCATTATAATCAGAATTATACATCACTTATTCTTCTTGAATTAGAAGAGTTGATAGGGTAGTGAAGTCAAGGATATCTTGCTTTGTTTGGTATTTTAAATTCAAGATTGAAATGAAATTATGAAATTTTTCATGAATATTAAGTTTAATAATGAAATATAACAATTTATTTTGAATTATATTATAATTGCATCTATCCAAATGGGCTTTAATATTCTTAATTTTAATAATAAAGTTAACAACTTTTTCATCACCTTTCATAGGTGTTGTAAGCAATTAAAGCATAAAATTAATAATTTAGAGATACAAATACCCTCATCCATATACTCAAAGAGTTTACAAGCATCGCTAAGAGACTTTTAATTATTGATATGGAGTAAAAATTCATCCTTAAGACTCCATAAGATAATCGACATGGCTTCTTATGATTTTTATTCAAATCCATTTGAAAGCTCAGATGTCGTATGTCATTGAGGTGGGGCTTTGTAGTCCCAATGATAATGTTCCATATATTTTGAGTCATAAATTCCACTTTAATATATATTTTCCATATATTACATTTTAATCTATTAAAAATATATATATTTATCTAATACACAACCATCTCATGTACATCCAACCATAAAAATAAGAGTAGATATATGAATTCAAATCAATATATATACACATATATGAAATCCCTATCCATTATCATTATTCAAATAATAGGCACAATTCACTGATTAAGTAGTCAAAATCTTAGTAAGTTTAGCTAAATGTTAAAGGATTCATTCACTAGTTTATGACCATAGTTACAATGTTATGATGTTAGGATGACCATCAAAATTGACCTCAACCACTGCTAATGTAGTCAAGCTCCATTTTTCCACTTTAGCATGATCCTTGGCCATGTTAGTTTTTCTTTAAGCAACTAGGGCCATGTCTTTCCACTTATCATTCTCTGTTAACCCAAATTTTCTAGGCTACATCATAACTACATGACAAGTTGTGATGACTTTTATCTTTATCAAGTTAATGGGATGTCAACACATGGATGGCTCTTAATGATCTAATTTCCCAAAAACTATTGTATAACATTCTATGTTAAGCTCACCCTTAGGTTAGTGAGATGGTGACACATAAATAGCTCTTGGTGATATACTTTCTTAGAGACTACCATATAATGGGATATGTTGACATCTCCCCCAAGTTAGTAGGATGATGACACATGCATGGCTCCTAACTATCCATTTGTTCAATGATTACCATATAATGGGATATGATGATTTCATGGTGACATGTCGATAGCTCTTGATGGTCCACTTTCCTATAAATTACCATATAAATGGCTATGTTAATGTCACCCTCAAGTTAGTGGAATGAAGACACATGGACACATCTAACCAATCTTTAAAGAATATCTAAAAATTGATTAAGGAAAAATATAATAGAAATATAAGGCAAGAAATGGCTAAGGTAAAATACATAAACCAATTTACATGGAATTTGAATAAGGCGAATAGTTTTTAAGAAACTCAATAATCAACCAGACACAATCTAATTAGAAAGTTGAAATAGAGAAAGGCTTAAAGCATAATGAAAAATCTAGAAACAGTCAATCAATAAAATCAACTAAGGCACAAGCTGAAGGAAAAATAAGGATTTCCTAAAATTATGTTAAACATGCTAAAGCAAGGCAAAATGCATCTATTGATGAACTATAACCATTTAGGCAATTGAAGTTAATCTTGCCTTCCTCAAAAGTTTTTTGCTACACTAAATGATCTTGTATTCACATAATTAAATAAACTCAACACTAAAATAATATTCTTATTGGTTTAATTGACTAGCAAAAATTGTAAGGCAATCCTAACCTATCCAAATTATTTTTAAATAACTACTCAATCCAATGAGATGACTATTCTATTATTTATAAGATTACACTTCTAACATTAACACATAGGCCCATTCATTCCATTAAAGATAAGATGCTAAACAATATGTTTATTAAATTGAAACAACAGCACTTGAAAGGTTGATCCACATAACCTTCTTATTACATTACTCCTTTACAAGGGTAACCTTAGTCAATCATAATGGTTACATTCATAGTTATATTAAAATAGTAGAGCCAAGCTCTATTAAAATCCTTCTTTTATTATAAAATGGTCTTATCTAAAGGGAAGGTATTTATCATGTAATTTACTCAATGATTTGATCCATGACTCTTCCACAAGATGTATTTTTACTAGAAGACATTGATATTCAAATTATAAAGTCCAGTTATATTATTATTCTCAATAACAATCACTCAACCATTTACTTGAGTTCCACTCATATATGGATAAGCTTACTCCATCAAGATAAATCATAATATAATACAAGAGGAGACATAAATTTTAATCAATAGGTTGATCATTATGAGGTTTAATCCAAGTAAGCATACTAAAACTCTAATGAAAGAGCCATGCAGGCCTAAGAGTTTCTCCTCAAATGTCAAATTCATTCTAGGAAGATCTATATTCAAACCTATTATTGATTTAAATATTATTATCTCAATATTTATTTAAGATCCTATCCCACGTAGATTATGACAAATCATAACATGATCAACCATAGCACAATTTATATAGCAGAACATAATGCTATTAATATTATTAATGACATAGGAAATATAATTCACTTTGTTTATTATATTGATAAATCCTTTTTATTTATGTCTTCTAAGAGTAGAGTTATTATAAGCAACTCAAGATGCATTGAACAAAGTAATCATAGGATAATAAAATGAATATATATATATATATATATATATATATATATATATATATATATATATATATATATATATATATATATATATATATATATATATATATATAATATATTAAGGACCTTAACTTGGTCAAGCTCAGATATGAAGATACAAGCATCCATTAAAATAGATCTCAATAATAATAATTAGAACATTTATCTAGTAAGATACATAATTCTTAAGGCTCACATCTTGACCTATAATGGATCATTTACATATACATACATAAGCTTAGCTGAGCACTTGTTCACATTTGGCTATAGCAAGCAACATGACATAATAATCAATAGTTTTAGATGAGATCCTCTTTACTCCAAGTGAAACTTCATTTAATAAAAGTAAGGCTTACCTCCAAACCTTTTTCCATCATCAAGTGACTGCTCTAGGAACCCCCAAGCTTAGGACTCCTAGCTCTGAGCATGTTTACATCATGGTGAAAGGAAAACAAAGATGTATTTGGGTTATGGATATGGTTACTCATGAGGTAATAATAAAAACATCTCATATTCAAAAGAGACTACCAACCTCAAATAAATTTCATCAAGCATATAAACAACAAAATAAAAAACACGAGGATTAATGCAATCAGCATTCCACAAACAAGTTATGTTCTATTAAGCAATCATGAGAAGGATTAGGCGACTTACCATCATGTCCAACATGAGATACCTAACAATTTTTTAATCATGAAGAGTGTAACCTTTCCAAGGCATCATACAATATCATACTACAAAGAACCTCCCATTCTAAGGTAAGTAAAGGTTCTAACAGTACCATCTATCATAAAGGAATGACTCAACTCTGAACTCCCACACAAGGGAAAGAAAAATATGGGGTAACCCAAGCATATCCATAGGAATACAAGTAAAGTGAAAATGTAATCCAAGTGGCTTTACTCATTTTTAACATAATAATTCAGTCTAGAATCACACAAACTTTATGTATTAAAATATCAAACTAGTAAATTCAAAAATAAAAACCTACTAATTGACCCTAGTTACTCCTTAGGATATTTTTTGGAGTTTTTTTCTAGCCAATAATCTTCGTATCTAGGGTATTTTTTCTTTTTTTCCCCTCCCTTCTTACTAAAATGGCCCAAAATTCCTTTTTTAAGAGATCGATCTTCCTGAAAAAGGCGTTTTCTCCTCACGACCCCATCAAAATGTGACAAGTGTATGTTCTTTCCTTAGATTGACCAACCACTCTACTTGATAGCCCATACCTTAATAAATGGACATTATTTTAATCGATTCATAATGGTGCATGGAGTCTCTAGTAGAATCCTATGTTTGCTTCTAATATAACCCGCCTCCCTACACTAGGCTCAAGGTAAAGGTAATTAATGGATAAGTCTACAATTATACCACTAGGCATTCTAAAATTTGGTATACTTCATCATCATGCATTAAATATGACTATCCAAAGGTGGTTCAATTGACCCAGTAGTGATTATAATCCATTAAGACATGCCAAGTCTAAATAAAGGGTTGAATGAAATTAAAAGCGTCCAACTTGGATCAGTTAAGGTTAAAGATAAGATAAACGTCAGAGATAGGATCACACATGATATGATAATGATTAGCATATTCCTTGTTCCTTCATTGTAAATTACATGTTCTTGCACACTTATTGCACCCATGAAATCCTTATATTCTAATATTTTAATCTTACAACCATAAGCATGCTAGATCATTTAATTTAAACTAACATAATTAACTTACCTAGAAATTCACCAAGTCAAGAATTGAGGTCAATATAGCACCTAATACATGTATAGTCCAATTACAATAAATGGATATTATTCAAGCATTGATAAATTAGATGTATCCTCTTCATAATCCTCTTACTCTTATAATCAGCATCACCGTAGAAGTATAGCCATCAAATTAACATAGTCACACTATTCATACTCAAAACATGTCTCAAGGGTCCATGAATAGTATTATAGTCCATAGTCAAATAAGAGTATCAATGATCTATATACATCATGTATCCATATGTGAGATCCATATCATCCCACTAGTAGGGATATTAATCTTATCAAGTAATCACATGTTAATTAACAACTAAATTCATTTGTTGTTTATGAGTTGTATTACATTACCCCCCCCTTCAAAGGGCATTGTCCTCAATGTAGGAATACTTTGTTCACCCATTAAAGCATCCAACAGCCACTAATTAGGATTGCCAACAAGGAAAATATCTCCTCCTCATGATATATTCATGTTGGTAGTGAATTCAAAACTCATTATATTATTCACATGACCAGGTATGGGGAGGTATCAATATACTAGGAAATCATTTTATATTATACTGATGTGACTTTTAGGGTAACCTATTATATTATTAAGGATGGCATACAAGGTCAAGTCTAACTGAAGTATGGGACCAACCCAAATTCTTCTAGATTTTCCAACTTCTCTCGAGTTCCTCTTAACTTATGAGTTTACAAATATCCTTCAAACAATGCATGAGGGTCTAGACATACAACTTTTGAGTCATATTTTTTTATTACCTTTAAAGATTTTTCAAGATCATACATCTTTTCTTGTTAAATTTTTGATACCAATTCCTTTGGTTCTATAACTAATCTCTGTCGAATCTAGCTTTCACTTACTATCCTTAGAACATATGTGATATAATCATTCCATGCTCATAACACAAGTCATGAATTGCATCTTTAGGATTAAAAATTTACCTAATTTCTTGAAATCTCTACTTTACATAACTCTTATGGTAAGATTATCACTGGTGTTTCAACATAATGAGGATCCTTATGGCCAATTTTATAAGGATATTTCAATGTTTAATCATGGCAATTAAAATTTCCTTTTAGCAACACCATCTCTAAACCATAGACGAAAGTGGTCCAATTTCATACCCAAGCCTTACTTCATTTAAGTTTATATTATCATGTTATGTTTCACTGATAGCATTGGATGATGGTGAATCATGCTAAATAGAATATAACTATTTTGAGTCTTTTCAATCAATAAGATGTTGGTTGAATTGCAATTAATCTCTAAAAGAGGGAAATTCGCTCTAATCTAAATCATACTACAAAATACATCTATCCCAATCTATTGAGACCCATAATTTATTCATTATGAGCAAGAGATTCCAAGCATTCCTTAGATGTAAAATTCATTTTGAGAGAATAATGATTGGTGCCAAGCACAACAACCACCTTTCTATCATAGGTATCCATCCATGGTCATAATATTATAAGTGGTGTTAAATAATATTAAGCTCACATTGAACCATTATAAACATATTGGTCAATGTCGAGTCACCATATCTAGTGCCATCTAAAACACAAAGGATATTCTGAATAATTAGAGCATGGGGAAATACCTCCCATCACTTCAATTCTATTGAAAAAGAGTATAAGCATGACTATTTTACTTTTAAATATATTATGCCAATCATGGAAGGTTTTAAGTAACCTTATGCCATGTTATTCCATATACATAGGATCCCATAGCATCGATCCATCAAACATATGTAAATCAACATATATGTGGCTCTCAGGACATCGGTCTACCAGCCAATATATTCATGTACCAATTGATAGGTTTGAGTCTCTTAGGACATCGGTCTACCAGTCAAGATAATCATGTGTCAATCAATAGGTATGAAGCTCTTAAGACATCAGTTCACCATCTAAGATAATCATGTGCCAACCAATATGTATGAGGGTCCCAAGACATTAGTCAAAAAACAAAGATAATCATTTTCCAATCATACTGTATGGGTCCCTTAGGACATCAGTATACCAACCAAAATATACATATGTTAGTCAATATGTATGCGGGCCTTAATACATTGGTCCTCCAACCAATATAATCATGTGCCAATTAATATGTATGTGGCCCTCAGTACATCAATCTACCAACCATAGTCAATGTGCATAATTAAAAGAGACACCTTAGTGCTCTTGAGATACCTTAATGTCTAAAACTACCATGTCTGACTCGTGGGAAGGATAGTGTATTGAACTTGCACAATATTTTCTCATATCAACCCACTTAGCTATGTTACGAGTTACTTATTATCCATTATACTTGTCCCAAGGTGATAGATAAACACATATTAATACATAAAACCAACATGGGCAAGCATCACAATAACTTGAAGAAAAATTAGTCAATCAAGTAAGTGAAAATCAATAAAATTATACCAAATAGTCTCAAAAATAAAATCAAATTTAACCTAAATTCATCAATGAATTCCATGATCAGCCTTTTGCTTAAAACATTTTAAGTCAAAAGAAAATAACATTGATTTTCAAACAAATTTAAACAAAATCTTAGACAACTTAAAATAAGTTTGATAATCATAATTAATATAAATTAGATCGCAATACGATCATTATGTATCTATATGATCCACTCAAGGGTAGAAAGACAAAAGTACCCATTTTGAATGAGTTTACTAGTCATGAGAACATTCAAGCATATCTTGGCTTACTCCATAATGTTAGGATCATTATGACAAGGTAATTCTAGTTTGGTTCATTGAATTCTTTACTAAGCTAAATGCCATGGTAATTATAGAATGATTCATGAAATTATTCAAGTAGGGTAACTACCTTCCTTGTGCCTCTTTATAAGTTAGATTTATGGATAGTTTTTATTGACCACCCTCTAAGGTGTGATATGTCACTAAAATCAGGCCTTGTTAGTCTCATCATGAGAACTTAGATGCAATGTCACCTACAAGAAGGTCCCACCTGCATGTAAACACATATTATACATATAGAAATAGAGATGTAGAGCTATCATCTATAGAGAAGGGGCACCTTCATGGTTGCCACTCTCCATTTCCTATTGACACATAGTGTTATACAAGTGCCCAAGGTAGTTAGTTGTTTAAGTTTTTAAATAAGTTCTTTTCATGAGAGAAATAACAATACCAAATGTATTCATTCCAAGTTACTACCACTTAGCTTCATAGGAATTTTAACACTATTATCCACACTTCTAGGTTTACATGTAGCCAATTAGCATTAATATAGATGCATACTCATGTATTAATTGATTTATTATCATAATATCAATAATGTATAAGGTTACCTCAATCCATTCTATCTGATTCTCAACCATGAAGATATAATCATAACCATTTGACATGCACCCATAATCAACATTATAAGTCAAGTTATGCTCACATATACATAATAAGGCAATTAACAACCTAAAGCTACCCAAATATAACATGCTCTTTATATTAAAAATAACTATGTGGAGACATACCTACTCCAGTTAGTTCCATAGAGATTCATCTTACTTAATAATAAAATGAAAGGTTACCACACAACTATTTAACATATAACATTATTAGATTTAATCATAGAGCACTCCATAACCTCAATATCAAAGTTTCACCATATCAGTGTTCATCAAATGGTTCTAATGTTTTAAAAAATAAGAACACATTATATATAACCTTATCACTATCCCAACATACACAATCAACATAAATGTAGAATTCATAATTTCAAAATGAGATGTCATTATACCACATTATAATTATACATTTAACGAACAACATATTAACACTAATTCAATCATTATAAACCAATTTCATTCATATTTATAATCTTTCATTAGTATGGTAGCATTGTAATATAAATACATCTATATGGCTAAGCACTATCATAGGGGATCAACATGTGCATTCACACACACACACACACACACACACACACACACACACACACACACACACACACACACACATGTATGTATGTATATGTCTATATGTATTTATATATCACTAGGTGATTCAAACAAGAAGATATACTATTCTTTTTAACTATAATGTTCTAATCATAAGCATAATGTGCTCCTTCAAAATAGAGTAAGAGTTATTGGATAAAATAACATAAGTATCATTAGAGGGGTATAAAAAAATATGGTCCTTACATCCAACCCTCATTAGGATTTTAGAATCCCTTAATCAACATTCTTAGGGTAATTTCATGTATAACGGCCAATAAATCCAAAATTTAAGTAAGCACACAAGGTATTATCCTTTCTAGATTGCACCCATAGGTATTTACATGGTTTTGAACCCAGAGCTTTCATAGGTGGAGCTTTTATCTGAGTGCATTGCTTCTTTTGATACTACTGAAGGTAAATCATATTCCTCCCTAGATGGTGTTACTTTGATTCTTTCTCAATCAACCCATGCCCTTGTTGGGGTGAACATACTCCTTTTTATGGGCTAAAGACCTTTATCCACAACATGGGTGGATATCAAGGTTACTTTGATTCACTTGTTCAGGCCATTAATGGGCTATAAAAGGATGCTAGGTAGCTTTTTGGCTTGAAATTTTACTTGAAACTATGATCTGGTTGTTTTTTATTGAGATTTTAAAGATTTTTTGATCCAAAATTGCTCCAGATCAAAGCATGGATAAGGGTAATTTTCAAACAACACCATAAACCTCCCATGGCCATACCATAGGTCATACGAGTTGAATTTTTAATGAAATTTGCTTTGTACACTAGATTGAAAATATTTGAAGAGTGGTAATTATCTACGGGTAAGATAATTCAACTCTATTTTATTAATCAATTACTCGATGTCAAAAGCTCTAGTACTATGAAGGAGAAAGAAAAATTCACAATGGCTTTATTAGTCCTTCTTAGGCTGTGCAACTGATCTAGAATGCTTTAAACTATTATTTTAACCCCTCATCCCAAATAAAAATCAATCAAAATACCAAAAAATAATTTCTTCATATTTATAGGTTGTACTTGGGTAAAACAATAATAATGACATCCCAAGTTAGATTTGACTACAAAATTTGATCTTTGTTTAATATCTAGTTACACAACAGAGGTTCTAGATGTTAGAAAGGAGGTTTTAAAGGTCAAGATAGTCTTTGAAAGAATTTTTTGATATTTTCAATCTTCGATAAGCCATATAGAGCCATTCTATATATCTTACTACAACTCTACAGGGCTGAAAAACTTGAATTTGGTTTGAAATTTAAAATTAAATTCAACAAAAAATGATTGCCAAGCCTCTACACTCTCTTAAGTTTTGATTCTAAGAGTAAATTTAAAATGTAATAAATAGATCTAAATATAGAATCAATTATCAAAGATACATATTGGATATCCACAACACATATATAAGTTTAAAAACCTTTAAATGAGGTTTAAAACCCCACAATGATTATTCATATAAGATAAACTTGATACCCAATACAATTCCTTCCAACTTGTCACTTAGTCTCCACAATTTCTTCACATAACCCTTTGAATAATATTTACCACACATAAATATTGAATTAGCCTCACTAATGTTTAGCACATAATGTAATGTGCATGATAAGTGGCATCTACCAATGGTGAAATGTCTTTATATAATGGGGTGTGGAGGTGGATCGTTGTAACCAATAGGTTCAACCTCTCCCTAATAATAATTTAAACCAATGGTAATACATAAATAAATATGTTTTATTATTTATTTACATGAGGTTTTCAACCCATGTTAATAAAAAATAAAACATTATTATTTACTTAAGCCTATGTATTCTAAGCATCCATAAGGGAACCACCTAGACATTAAATGTTCCAAAAGCTATAGCTTTCACACAATGTGTCTAAGGTTTATCAAATAAGATGTTATATGATAATGGAAAATTAAAGATCATAAATTTAATATGGATGTTCATAGGAAGAATGGTGATAGGAATCCAAACACACCCTATATGAGGCATATGTCTTCAATCATAACCTTGACATGTGCTTTGGTTAGATTTAAGGTTACATTTGGAATACCCAAGTGTTTTAATAAATTCAAATGAAGCCACACAAGTGATATAACCTTCATCAATCAATGCATGCTTGACTTGGATATCATCGACTTGGACACTAATGAATAATGGGGGATTATATGCATGAAGTAGGATTTCATCTAGAATCATTGAAGTGATAAGAAATTTGAGTGAGAGAGAACTATATTTGCATTTGTCAATGTGTATATACATTTCCTCACATTGTTTAATAATATTATCTTCATATCCTGGTAAAGTGGCTTCTTTCCCCATAGGTGGATGTCGAGGGATGTTCATTTTGAATAAGAGTTACATTAAGTGATTACAATGATGATGGGAAGTCCTCATGAGTTATATAAAATTAATTTAAGATGGGAGATGAGAAATTTCTATGATAGGATCTCATTCATCATATATAGTTAGAACTATGTTAGGTAAAGTTGTGTAATGTTGAATCATTTTTATTGAATGGGGAGTAGAAGTGAATTTAAATTTATGTTGATAAGGGGTATTGTATTGGGGTTTTGGTGATGTTGTTTCTTCAAGTCTATCTAATTGGTTTGAATTTGGCAATGTCATTGGTGGTGTAACTAGATCAATGATTGATTATTTTGAGGATTTAGATGTTGTAGGTGGTGAAGCCATAGAAACATATTTAGTTATAGTTTTTGAAGTGATTAATTTAGAGTTAAGAGACATTTATGATCAATTAGGAGTAGAATTTTTGTCAATGTAAAAAAAGTGAGTATCCAAATGTATCATTTGATTGGACACATATGGGATAGTGGGTGAAGGAGTAGGTAGTGTTTTTATATTTATTGTATTCGTTGTCATATTCTCAAGTTATTAAAGTGAGATGGTTAAGTGTCTTGAAAAATAAAATAAGTTGAGACATTATTATAGTTTGAATATGGATAAGGATCTATGTAAGATAATACTCTCCACATATTATTCATATTGACCACATTCTCATCATTAATGAGAGAATTAGATTGATAGAAGTTTTAAAAATGTTGGAAGTGGAAAGTTGAGTAGTACTTATTTGATGATTGGGAAGAGGATCCTTATAAATAGTGTGATGAGCATTAACTTGATTAATGGCATCATGTTAAACTTTGGTTTCATGAGCCTTAACTACCACTTCATAAGCTTGTTTATGCTCATGAATTAAGGTTTTATGATCAAAATTACGACCAAGGAGTTACTCAAGATAAAAATTTATAAATTGGTGATAAGTCTCATGAGAATGACCCCAAGTTTTCTGATACCAAAATGAATTATGTGGATCATACCAATCTTTGGTAGGGTGAGTAAGGTTAAAATCTCCTAGTGAAGGCCTTGGAAGATGCTTTTGAACTTCTTCCATGGAAAGTGGTTTATGAGAATATGCATTATTCACATGGGAAGATGTATAACTACATTTTTGGCAAGGATTGGTGTAAATTGGTTGCAAAAAATTATCATTATTGGAACCATTTGGGAGTATAACATGAATAGTGTGTACGGAGTCATATGTATTTATAATATCATTGTTGGTAGCATGTCAATTTTCATATTTCATAAGCATTCAATTTCCAACTAGAGGATAGGAAGGATCAAATTATCTGATGAGAAAATATTGATGTTTGGATTGGTATAGGACTTCTTCCAAATATTTTTTAGAGAGCATCCTAACACAATATTGTAATTTAAGATGAAAAAAATTAATGAACAAGTGGAAGAAATTATCTTTCAACATATTATGTTTCACTTTATTTTATATGGATTTCCATCTCTTAATGAATACTTGGGTTATTTTGGATTATGATTATTTACAGTTGATAAAATGAACTAAGTTATTTTCAATAAGATCATTAGTTTGGAATTCCTATACCAGTGAATTAACTATGTCTTTTAAATTGGATATAATATGAGACTTAATTTGATTAAACCAATCCAAATCATCACCTCTAAAGGTTTTAGATAATATCTTGGTGGTGACAAAGGTATTGAGCTTAATATAGTATTTATATACATTTTTAAAGTTTTCAAATGAAATGTAGGATCAGTGGATCTGTTATAAGTGATAGTAGGAACAATACCACCTATGTCAATGTTTACAATTTGAGGAACTAAGGGTTCATTTTATAAATTTTTGATATTATTATTAAGAATTGGGGGTTGAGGTATAAGGTTATATTATGCATCTCTAATATGGGGTGGACGAGGATCAAGATTTTTGACTCCCCATTGGGTTGAGGATGATTTTTTAATTGTAAAGCTTTTTTTTACATCTACATCATTTGATTTACACTATTAGTTTAAAATGTATCCATTTGATTCATGGATTGTAATATAATTTTATTATAATTAATAGTGGTTTGACTAGTAGAACCATCATGATATGCCCTAGTGGTAACATTGACTTGAGTATTAACATGGGAACTTTGAGTAGGCCCACTAGAGAAAATATCAGCCATAGTACTTTAGATACTAGGCAAGGTAAAACAATAAGTAATAGAGAAAGTTGAAGGCATAGAAGAATTCATAGGGTTATTTTCACTAATACTTGTAGAAAATTTATATGTGGGTGGATGAGTACAATCAAGGTAAGGTCCCATCATGAGATTATATATATTTATGGAATTTTTTCCCTAATGTTGAGCATTTTCATTGATGAAAACTTTCATTTTGGAAATGTATTCGAGATCACTCTAACCCTTAATGTTAATAATTTTTAGAGTATAATTAAGTGGATATAAAGTTTTGCAAGGAGGTGACCCATGTTTTTTAATTCTAGTGGCCACATGAACATTACTTACATATAGATTTTTTATGAAAGTATAAGGAAGACAAGATTGAGGACTTCTAGGGGTTAGTTAAATTCATCATATTTTTTGGATTTGATGATTAATTTTAATCAAAAATGTATTTCATGATTAAAATTTGAAGGTGTGTTTAGGAAGAAAGATGCTGAGAAAACCTACTAGGTCAAGTTGGTCAACATAGTTGGATATACATGAAAAATAACAATATGGAAAATGAACTGAGTCAAGCTGATCAACTTAGTTTGATAGAAAGGGAAAATAATAGTCTATAAAAATAAATGAGTCAATTTTTTAAACTTAATTTTTTAATAATTAAAAATAATAGTCTAAAAGTGAACTTAGTCAAGTTGGTCAACTTAGTTTGGTAGACAAGCATAAAAAATAGTCTGAAAAATGAACTGGGTCAAGATGGTCAACTTAGTTTGGAAAATAAGTAGAAATAAAATTATTTAAAATTAACTAAATTGATATGGTTGAATTATTTTGATATATGGCCAATAAAATAGTATAAAAATGAACTGAGCTTAGTTGGTTGACTTAGTCTAGTAGACAAGCAAAAACAATAATCTAGAGTTGAGCTAGTCAACTTAGTTTGGCAAATAGGTAGAAATAAAACCTTGGAAAAATAACTAAGTCAATCTAGTCAACTTAGGTTGATATATAAGTAGAAATAGTATTCTAAAAAATAAATTAATTCAAATTCATTCACTTAGTTTGAGAAATAGGGTGAAAATCTACAGGGTTGACCTAGTCAACTTAGTTAGATAGACAACTTAAAATAGTAGGTTGAAAACCTATAGAGTCAACTTAGTTGACTTAGTTAAAGTAAGAAAAAAAATTAATGTAAATTAGATGATTTTATTTTAAAATAGAAACAAATAATTAGAATATAAAATACTAAATAAATTTGATCAACTTAGTCTATTCACACACAATCAACTAGGTTAATGTTGGTTGATCTAGTTGTGTCACACAACACATAACTGTGTCAATGTTGGTCAACACAATGTGTAATACAAAAGAGATAAGTAATTAATAGGTAGAAATGAAATTATATAACTAAATAAATTTTCAAAAAGAAGATTAGGTATATATACTAAAAGTATTTGATTGATTTTTAATCTCCCAAGTATACTTGCTTATTAGTTGGATAGGGACGACTCAATGTTTTAGAGTATTAACTATGAAGGATTATACCTTTCCCATAATCCACTAAACCCATTTTTAAGGGTAATTTATAATTAAATTCTTGGTGTTATTGATGCACTACAATATCAAATGGATAGTTGGATTCATAAGTTTCAATATAAAGAGAAATCCTAGGCCTTTCCTAAATACCTTGAAAACTAAATATCATATTTATCTTTATACTATGGATATGAGTATTAAGTCAAGCCTCTCATGCTATTATATATGTGAATGATATACAAAGTTCATAAACAAAGTATTTTATCCCTTAAAAATAGTAGTTAAGAGGTTTTAAAACTGTTAGTGCATAGTTTCTAGAGAAATCAAGACAAGGTGAAAATAAAAGCAAAAATCAAGTGGTGAAAATTAATTTAATATTTATGAAATTAAATAAATAAGAAACCAATTATTCTCAAGGTAAATGTGAAATTAATTACTATAAAAGGAAATTAAATTTCCTTGATTATGATGAAAATGAAACATATAGAATAAGGTCAACCAGCTCAATCTAGTTGGGCAAATATAACAAAACCAAGTCAGGGAAGTTGACCTAGTTTGTTGTAAAAATAAGAAAAAATAAAAAAAGATAGCCATGTTAACTTAGTTTATTTTTAAATTATTTAGATAATGAACTAATTCGATGAGGTTGACTTAGTTGACTATGTGATACAATTTTAACAAAACTAAAAAACTAAAAATCATAGCATTGAAATCTGAAGTACTGAGTAATTTTACTAAAAAATAGGAATAGGAAATTGAAAAAATTGACAAAATTGAAGTACTAAGTTCATTTGAGGGAACATGAACAAAATTGACCTAATTTATTTAGTTTAATGAGGCCAAAGAGTGAAAATTGAGATCTATAATAAATGAACAGGGTTGACTAGCTCAACTTAGTTTAAAGTCAAAAAGTACAAAAAATGAACAAGATCGACCAACTCAATCTAGTTTTCTAGAATAAATATTGATATTGGTATAAAATAAACAAGATATACCAACTCAATCTTGTTTACTAGACTAAAGACTGAGAATGGTATAAAATAAGCTAGATCAACCAATTTAATCTTGTTTGTTGTGACTAAAAACCTATAGACATATAACAAAACTAGTTAGACCAACACAACTTAGTTAATTATAGACTCACTAAGGATTAGATTCACATTGGGTTCACTAGAATATATGAAACAAATTAAGAGAAATCTAAAACTTGTCCTACTTAGTAAATCTAATAGCAGTTAAAGTAGTCAACTAACTTCTATTGTAATACTTTTTATATTGGGGGCATGACCAAATTTAATCTGAGGGAGAACTTATCACACAACACTAAAGGAGAAGGTTCTAAATAACTTAGTTAAATAATACATGTAATAACCCTAGCTAGGTTTGAATATATGAAATTAAATGAATTTAATGTTAATAAAACATATAACACAAATAGGGATGGTTAAAAAAACAAAAAAATCAAGGGGTCACGGTAGGAAAATGGAGGCCTAAATCACCTACGGTGGAATATGGAAAGAAAATAAAACCCTATAGTTATACTAGTTTTAAGTATAGAATTAGTCTAAGCAATGAGTTAAACATTCAAAACCTATTACCTTATGAAATATCTATCTATCAAACAAAATGGAAAAAGTTAGAGATACTTACCTTTGATTGAACATGTTAATTCTCAATCTCCCCCTTGGCCAATGGTGATTTACAAGATATTGTTGTGGCTTTGTAAATATCACACAATAAAAATAAGCTCGAGGATAAAAGACTCATACTTGCATCCAAGACTTCCCAAAAGAAAAGCTAACTTCCCTCCAAGGTAAACCCTAAGCAATGAATCCTTAAAATATAGATGTAGTATAATTATGAGTTTTAATAATTCAAAAATGAATTTTATTCTCTATTATATTGAAATGAAGGTGGTATTTATAGCAATGGATAAGTCCTGACCCTTCCAAAATTTTAAATGACAAGGTTAACTAGCATGACTATATTTTGGATAAAGTTACTATTAGGACTCGAACAAATTCATATAGGTTGACTTACTGTTGTAATGTGTGGTATAATTTTCACAATAGATTTAACCCAGCTAACTTAATAGGAAAACTAGGTATTTTCTTAGTTAGAGGCTATTTGAAAGGGTAATTACCTAGGGAGTTAGATAAATGGGGTTTATTTACTTGGGGAATTGGATAAGTAGGATATGTAGTGGGTATAGGTATGATAGAGTTAACTAAAAATATTTTGAAGCACCAATGGTTTACCCACCCATTTCTTGATGTATCTTTTAAGGTGTACACTCAGAGAGATTAAAATTTGATAGGTTCCTGAAAGAAAAAAAGTGTCAATAAATGATAAAGTTTAAAAATATTGTGTGTATACACAATATACCCATGATAATATTTTTTATTAGATTTACCTTAGATAATGCATATTTATAAATATCTCCTTTATACAATGTTGAAAGAATCAATGGTACCAAATGATGTAGAACCTCCTTAATTTTATTCTATTTTTAATGCATTATTATGGATAGAATAAAATATATCCTTGAAAAATAATATCTACCTCCCAAGCATATAATAAATACACACCCTTTATTATATATTTAATTTCAAGTTCATTTGTCAAGCATACATATGTACATGCCCATTGGGTAAAAAACCATTCAAGTATTGTGTAGTGACACAACCTAGAGATCACTATATTCCTCATATGAAATAACATGTGTATTAATTCAAATCAATTGAATAATGAATTTAATCTATTTATCCAATAATATCATCAACCAACTATAGTTAATATATATTTGGGTATACATATCTATAAAAATTGGCATATATAACAAAAGGGTTGGGAACACATGCCCATGGTATTATTGATCTAATTAAAGTAGTTCAACCACAAGGATGATAAGGATTAGGTTATTCTAAAGCATTATATAATCAAAGAGGGAATAATCCACACCATTTACTATTTTTACACATTTCTTCAAACCAAATACTTGAACCAACACAAGAGGCTCATTATGCATCGACATTATAGTTGATATACCCAAACATGATATATGATACACCTTCATCATAAATTATGACATTGGATGAATTTTCTAATGATGAATCTCCCCTATAATATTTGGGAAGCTATGAGGATATCCTTCCCTTATACCATAATAATTAGTTTCCTCATACTACTAGTGATCATGTATATTTTTAAGAAAATGATGAATTTGATACACAAGTCTGACCTCAATGATCCAAATATATGTCAAAGATAGATCAAATTTACTTAGAGAATAAATAGTAAAATTATATTTTGGAATTAATAAATATCCATGACCAATATTATAAACAAGGAAAATGTAGATTTATATAGGTTTTTTAAAATTATCCAGACTTATTCATTTGGGCTTATTTAAGTCATGATATGCATAGATTCTGTAGTAACAATGCATAATATAATATTATATCCAGATGCACAACTTGTTGAAATAAAAATATGAAAGATGCATCCTAAAGTGTTATTATTACTAAAAAATGAAATTGAAACATTACTTGAAATAAGATTTATTAGAGATATTGACTATCCTTAATGGGTATCCAATATAGTTCATATTGTAAAACCTAATGGAGACATCAGATGTTGTATAGATTAGTGAGATTTTTAAAAAATTACTCAAAATATGATTTCTCTCTATCAAATATTGACATGATCATAGATTCTACAATAGAGTATGAGATGTTATCATTTATGGATGGATTTTAAAAGTATAATAAAAATCAAATTTAATCTCGAAGATAAAGAGAAACTTCAGTTATTACATTTTGATACATTGTCATGCCTTTTGGATTAATGAATGCTAGAGATACTTATTAACATTTTATGGCATATTTTCCATTATTATATACATAATATATTGGAAGACTATATCAATGATTTATTGGCCAAATCTAAACAATGAGAAAATCATGCCATTAATTTATGCCAAATTTTTTAGCATCTATGCAAATACAATGTACGCTTAAATCCATATACGTGTGTCTTTGGTGTCACTTCTATAAATTTATTAGGATACATCATATCTCAATGAGGCATTGAAGTGTATTCTAAAAAGGTAAAATCTATTTATACATGCCTCCACCAAAGGGGTTAAAACATTACAATCATTTCAAGAAAAAAATTAGGCAATTAGATGTTTTGTGGCTTAACTTGTAGGTAAAACACAACCTTTTACATGATTATTAATAAATGGCATAAAGTTTGAATGGGATGAATTTTTTTTAAAAAAAATATGATGCTCTCAGATAATATTTATTACAACCACCTGTTCTCATGCCACTTATTATTGATAGGCCCTTATTATTATATATTTATACTACATATCATGTCTTATGTGTTATATTGTCACAATTTGATAATGATCATACGGAATGTGAAGTATATTATGTTATTCATAATTTTGTTGATTATAAAAATAATTAAAGTACTGTATAATAATTATGTTTAGCATTAATTTTTACAACATAAAAATTACAACATTGCATTCTAAAAAATGAAACACAAGTTATCACAAAAGTGGATCCTTTAATATTTATAATGTCTAAATCACATTTGTCAGGATGTATTTATAAATGAGTCATGTTACTAAGAATTTTATCTAAGTTTTTTTTTTGTGGAAATCATTGAAAGGACAAGTTATTACAAATCAATTAGTGGTATCTCCATTAATAGATACACTACTAATTAAAGATGATTTTAGAGATGATTTCACTTATTATCATATTAATAATGGCATTTGGATAATTTATTCCAATGGATATAAATGTGCCAAACGTATCGGTAGTGGTATTGTTTTCATTACACTTCAAGGCACACCTATGTTATTTTTATATCATTTGACATTTTATTGCACAAATAATATAGTAGAATATGAAGCATTAATATTGGGTCTATATACATCACACACATTGTAGATTAAATCACTAAAGATATATGGAGATTATCAATTATTGGTTCATCAAGTATTAAAAATATACCAAACAAAAGAATAAAATCTAGCTCCATATAAAGAATTGGTATATTTGTTAATGGCACATTTTTTAATATTTTCTCATATAAAACATACCTCAAAAATACAATCAAAACTTAAATGTTATGGCTACTATGGCTTCACTAATTCCTATTGATTTTTTATGAGTGTAATTGTGTAAGTTTTGAAAGGCCCCCAAAACCTTTTACAACTAATATAGATTAGATATGAAAACACTAATAAAACAAAACATGGAATAGTTCTATTAGAAAGTAGATAAAACAAAGACCAAGGGATATTTTTAGCATTCTTTTAGCATAACAATTCCTAAGCTATAGCATAGATTCAACGACCTAGTTTCATGTACCTCTATCTTTTTTTTCCTCTTTTTTATTTCCTACCTTTTAGACCTCATTTGAAGTTATACTTCAAATCCTCAGTCACCTTCAACCTATTAAATCTTGCTTTCTTCCTTATCCTATAAGTGATGATCATTTTTGAAATTTTGAGGAAAATGTACTTCCTTACATGATCCTTTGCATTCTATTTGCCACCTATTTGGTTATTTCTTTGGTGGATATCTCTCTCAACTTGAATTTACCTTCCTTATAATCCTTCCTTGTATCCTATTTCTTCTTGGAACTTCTAGTATTTATGGAACTAAAATTATATTTTGGAATGGGATATTTGACCTTCCTACTTTGTAGCAAAAATGGGATTATGTCCATGATAGATGTGTTTTATTACTCTTTGGACACTAATTATCCTTCTTCCAATTCACCTTTCCTAGCCTTCCCCCCATCTAAATATTTTTCCTTCATTTTGGGGATTTTTTGTTGTTCTTTACCTCAAGACTCTCCTCTTCAAAACTATTAGTGTCCAACCTTCTTACTATTAAGCTTTCTTTAAAAACTAGGGCTTGAGGTGGATCTGTGGTCTCTCCTTCTAATTGGTCTTACCTATTTTTTCATCCATCTCCTACCTCAATTCTTACATTACCTTCTTTTATTTTTCTAGGTCATTGATTTCCCCATTAGGATGTGTGGCTAAGGGATCCTATTTCCTTTTCCAAACATATTCCACCTTTTTACTATTAGGTCATGATTTGTGTTTAAGACCCAATTTTTTACATCTAGTTCAAATCTCATTTGATCTTTCATATTCAATATCTTTGTTCCACACCCCATATTTGACTTTTAGCTTGATTTTTTTCAAGAGGACCAAATAATAAGGGACATTGATACAAAGTCTATCAAAAAGTAGTCTCTTCCTAGATATGGTGATAGTGTCTAAGGTGACTAGATTACCTATGGTCCTATCTATTCCTTCTAATTCCTATTGATATTAATGATGATCATGCTAATTTTAATAAACCATAGCTACAACAACCATCCATATCTATAGCACAAGTAGAATCTTTAGAGGTACTAGCAATTACTCAAAGTGTAGTTAATTTAGAATGGTGCAGTCATGCATGTAACTTTGTATATAAAATAGCAATACCATAAAATGATACACACAATAAAAAATGGAAATTAAAATGTGAATCTACCCATTATTTTCTTATAGGTGGGTTTTTATTTAAAATATTTCTTGATGGGCAATTAATTTGATGTTTAAATCATGAAGAAGGTAAATTAGAAATACTTTTAGTACATGGTAGTGCATATGGTTATCATTTTAGTGGAAAAAATATGTCTCAAAAATAACTAAGATAAGTTTATTATTATCTTACAATAGAGCAAGAATGTCATGAACATGTATAACTTTTTCCATAATTCCCAAAGCATGGAAACCTCAATCATGCTCCATTACAGGAATTGAAACCTTTTGTTTCACCTTGGCCATTTTCTTGATGGGATTTTGATTTAATTGGAAAAATAAATATAAAATTAGTAAATGATCACAAATTAATAATTACTACTATAGAATATTTTACAAAATGGGTTGTATCCATACCTTTACAATCTACTACAAGTGAAGATATATGTCAATTTTTAATGACATATTATTTCAAGGTTTGGACTTCCATCAGTTATTTTTACAAACAAAAAATCATCTTTCAAAAAACATAGCTAAGGAAATTTGTGCAAAATACAAAATCTGCCATACACTTTCTACACCATATTATCTACAAGATAATGGCCAAGCAAAAGCTACAAATAAAAATCTAGTTAATATTTTAAGAAAAATAGTTACAAAGTATAGAATAAATAGGCACAATCAGATTATTTATGTACTTTAGGCATAGCTTACAAATGAACATTCACCAAAAAAATCAACACCATATTCACTTGTGTACGGTATATAAGTAGTAACCACTTGAGCTAGAAATTATTTCCTTGTAGGTATCCCTTAAATATATAATCAAAGATAATGAATAAAAATAAGACCAAATGCATGAATTAAAAATACTTGATGGTAAGCATATTTAGGCTATTGAACATCTTCAAGTCTATAAATATTGCATCCAAAGGGTATATGGAAAAAAGGTTTGCAATAGATAATTTTAGGTTGAAGATCTAATGTCAAAGGAAAATTAGAAAAATATAAATGTAGATAAAGAAAATAAAGGCAAATTCAAACCTAATTGTTTGGTTCCATTTGTGATTACAGAAAAAGTGGGTATATGAGTTATAGGTTAGCCACATAAGAAGGAAAATCTATGAAAAAACCTATGAACTTCATGCACTTGTATAAATATTATACTTAATATCATCAAAAGCATGTAAAAAAATCAAAATTTTAAAAAATTAAAAAATATGATTGCACATAGATTCTTGACTATTACATCATGTTCTTCTACTATTTACACATGAAATAAATTTGATCAATTATTCTAATCCCTTGGTTCTTACTAACATTATGGCCTCTTAACTCTTTTTTTCACTTTCCATCTCTGAACAATTCAAAACAATGATCAAGTTTTCCATATTTTGTCATTTTTATCTTTGATTTCACATTCTATACTGATAAAATTATGTTCTTTAACTAGGTCAAAACTGACCTATAAATGTCAAGATTGACTACCACTACTAACCCTAGTTGGTTGATCTTGTCATGTGCAAATGTTTTCCCACAAATCAAAGTTTAAGCACACAAAGTTTTAATATTGCTAATTTTCATATATTTCATTCAATTTTAGTATGAAAATCATTGTTTATTCATGAAAAAACCTTCTTTTACTTATCTATATTATTCATACATATTACATACTTCAAAAAGTGTACATTTGATGAAATGAGTATGCACAACCAATCCTCTACACACACATCTTATCCCTTACCTATTTTTCAAAGTTAGTATAATTCATATACATTGGGGGAATCTTACCCATACATGGACATGCCATCCCTCTCCCTTATTATATGTTTAAACCATTGCCTTTCACTATCTTCTATTGTTTTTAGTTTCAAAATTCAAAAAGTACAAAAAAAATCAAATATTACTAAAATATATAAACAATCAAAATATTTTAAAAATTCAAAATTAAAAGTTGTGCAACATTAAACATATATTTTACATAATTGTCTTATTTTATTTATATCATGATTAGTAGAGATAATTTTCTTTCTAGCACACATGCATTTAACTAGTATTCATGAGTGTCATGTAACACATACAGAGTTTTACATGGACCAATATGTTGGAATTGCCTCTACCTTGTAACCTTAATAAATTGGGGCATCTTCTCCATAGGCTATAGTATTTATAGGTGATATCATTCTATGACTTCTATATATATATATATATATATATATATATATATATATATATATATATATATATATATATATATATAATGAATGTCTTGGTAACATATTTATCTTACATTCTATACATGGATATATAATTTTCTAGGATATGATCACATTACATATACAAGGTTTAGACTACATTTATAGTTTTATGATCCATTAATGTTATTACTTTTACATAGTAAATGATATCTTGTTTGTCTATTGTGTTTGGCCCTTGCCCCTTGCATGCAAAACTACCTGAGCATCTTTATGAGATCTCATTTGGTATGTGTAGTATTTGAATATGCCCTTTGATATCATCTCTTGGTCCCTTATTTACAACATTATTCATACCCTTTGCATGTGGCCCTTGTCTTTGTGATTTAAATATTTTATTATGTAACATTTGAACATGTCCCTTGTATGTGGTCCTTGGCCTTATTATATTGCATTACTATTATTATGTTTGTGTGATTGTTGAGCTTGTTAAGTTTTATGAGTTCCATGATCCATATCATACACTGACTAATGCATAAAATATTAATTATACTTTCTATTACTATGAGCTTCATTGATACATTATATAGGCCTTGCCTCCTATGTTACATACATAACTCAAAGGACATATATCTGACTATGCTAACATACTTTTCACGTATTGTACATTATTTAATGATTACATCCTACTACACATGGTAGATTTAAATTTTTTTTAAGACAAATTACTTTTAGGATCAAATTCCCTCACTTCAAAAGGGGGCATTTCAGTGGGCTTTTCATACATGAGATAAGCCTTTTCAAGAGAAAAAATTAGTTCAGGCACAAATTACAGTTTCAAAATGGTTCAAAATTTACACATTGGTACATAAAATGGGGGCATTACCATACATATGCACTCACATTACACAAAAAACATACAAATTCACACACTTTTGAGTGCATAATACAGTTTTATGCACAATTTTAAAATAGAATTTATAATTTTCATCTACATACAGTTACATATTCTACATTTTTTAGTTGGGGATCGATATAAATTCATGTGTATTATGTTATTTTTCAAAATTTAGGGGCATGATACATATTCATGTCATGATTTCAATATTGTTTGATATTTTTGGACATGATAGGAACATGGATGTACTATATTATCTGTTGATCATGCATTCAATAATAATATTACAATTAAATCTACAATCCATTTATAATGATTGATTTAGCTAAATGAATAATGCATAAATTAGAGGTTAGTGCCCTCTAGCATTATTTATGTGAATCTATTATGTGTTTCAACTCATTCCATGTCTTGGGGTTACAAATACCAATAGAATAAATTGATTTTTTTCTCCCCTTAATGGGTTTTATTTTTTATACAAGTTCATTTCAATTTTGGGCTTGATCATGATGAATTTCTCCATTGATTTAGATAAGGATCCAATCCTCTTCAAATGCTACATGAGATGCACTAACTTTCCAATGCTTCAAGAAAGCATCATCTTCAAACAAAGTCATCAATAACATGGGTTTCACATATACAAGTGCACTTTTTCCCTATTATTTTCAATATTTTTAAATTCAAGTTACATTTTAATTTCACATAGGAGCATTAATTAATTTTGCATCATTACAATATTTTTCATGAAATGCCTTACATGATTAGTGCTTTCTCTCAAATTCAAATGTGTTGTACAAACTCAAGTATATCTTTCTTTTTTCTCTATTAATTTCATTTATAGACTAAAAGTGGGGGGGGTGTAGTCACCTAAAACTTGTCACGAATACTTGATTGTGTTGGTTTTGGTCATATTTCTATTTAATTAACATGTGCACTTAATCAAGGATCTATTTCACCACCTCACCATAACCTACGTACTTGTATGGATCTATTTATTTTCTAAATTTCTATATGACACCTTTATAAATGTTCTAAATGATTAAAAAACACCTCTAAGCATCTATACGGACATTCCAAATCTTAAAATTCACATGTTTTCATTACAAAATAGGATCAACCAGTTGGGTCAATGGTGGCAGTTAATCTTGACCCCTATAGATTGATCCTGAACTTGGCACATCTAATAGTTACTTTTCAAATTTGAACCCTTCCTTACAAATTGGTTTGCATTTTTAGGATAGGTAGTGTGAGGCTTTTCCCTTTTAAATGTATATAAAGGTATATTCAAGTAACCTATTCTACCACTTGGGAATTTCAATACAAAGGTATAGTTAGACTATTACACATTAAACAACGCTTCCTTACTCTTCCAAATTATAATTATGATCATTTAAAGTAGTCATTAGCCAAGTCCAAAACCTATTTTATTAGATCCAAATCAAATCATGATCAAGTATTCAATCCATCCATAAATGCATTCATAGAGTCAAAGGAGCATAATTGCATAAAACCCTCTAAGTGGGAGAACTACGTGGGCTTGATTTCCTTATTTGGAGTATTAGATATGTAATAATAAAATAATAATCATGGGGGTTATTGGGGTTATCTTAACCCATTATGCTCCACTCTTTTTTTATTTGTAGGTTTTTAAGCATTGCAAGACTTATTAAGGTCTCAACCTTGGAGAAATTATTTGCATGTCTTATGTACACTTCTGAAGGTTAAATATGTGTATACAAACCTAATTCAAACTATTTCAATGATTTTGACCTAATTATATTCATTTTTAGTAGAGGTCAAAATCATCCAGTTTAGGTTAGAAGTGGCAGTCGATCTTGACCCAAATGGGATGATTTTGACCTCTTTTAGTTTCAATTTCAACTTCTAAGCACTTGTAAAATCTGCTCCTATTTTTTAAATTTATTAATCTATCAATCAACACAATTAGATATCAGACATAAACAACTATGTTTATCATTTAATTTCATATTTAGTCTTCTTTTAATTGATTGCACTCTATCATATTGATTATTTTACAGTTATTCTGCTTGTCATAATTTAATTTATAACATTTTATTATATTTTATTTCATTTATCTGAATTAGTGTTAATTCACATATTGAATCCAAATTTAGATAAAATAATCACAAACAAGAGGCAAGATATAATCCTAGAATAATAAATAGTATCTAATATAATGAGGTTCATAAAATGTAGTATGGGAAAATGGTTTTACATCACATTTAGCCATAAACATGCAATTAAGCCTAATAATATGTAAAATAGTAAAACAAGACTTAATTACAATTCTAGCTTTATAGTAATAATTAACACAGATAGGTATGTGTCTTGATTTTAACACAACTCAAAAATAATTGTCATTATCTAACAATAAAATCAAAGTTTTTATGGAAAGACAATGAGAAGCTAGAAAACACAAAGTGACCCAAGCGCCTCTCTAGAATTATACACTCCACATTTTTTGTAACCATAATTTTGGACTCAAAATTTCTTACAAATAATGAAATATAAAAATCTTATTTTATAGATGTGTTCATTATGCCTAAGGATTAAAAAACCTCACTTGTCATTTTGAATCTTCATATAAATATTTATAAATTTGGCTTTCTTATTTAAACCTTCATAAGGCAGTTGAATGCATAAAGGAAAAGAAATTCCTTTAGGGCATGTCTTCAAGTTCATAAGGATTTTTAATCACCAGATAATTATTAGTCCCCTCAACTATATAAACACCAAGTAAAAATGTAATTCAACTAGGGAGTCCAATGTGATGAAATGTCCATCTCCTATGAGTTTTAAGCACACTACATTGAATGTTTGATTTTTTCTACAGTGGATTAGTAAATGATAGATGCTCTTTAAATTTCCTTTGATTATTTAATCACATCTTTATATGTTTACATTTATTATTGGTGCTTATTGATTGTAAAAATTCCTAAATTCACCAATGTACATGTGTATTTATAAACCTCTTTAATTCAAATTAGGACACTATTGACATGTAATATAACACACAATTGGTTAGAAACACCAATAAAATAGGAACCCATACTCCTAAGGGATCCCAATTTGGTGAGAAGGGTCCACCCCTACAAATGGACACTATACATATTTGGGAAAATGGTGTTGTTCATGGTATAGAATCCCAATGAATGGATACCATTAGCCATGTAACAAAGTCACATAATAGAAAAACAACATTCTTATTTATTTATTATATGAAAACAAGCTTGTAACTAGAGCTCCTTATAATTAATCATCAAGACATGCTAGTTGTTATAGTATTAAAAGGTTGTGATGGGAACATATAATAGTTGAGAGATTGATAAAAGTGATATGAATATTATGGTGTGATGTAATACATATAAATTTATTATTTATTTATTACCAAAAACATCTCACTTTAATTATCATTTTTATCTTCGACTTATACTAAAACAAAATTTTCTTTTTAACTAATTAGACCAAACTTATAATAAAATATTATGTGGGGATACATTCATTTTCAATGAAGACATACTCAACATAATATATCATGGAATAACAAAAAAACCTAAGACTTATATTGAATTCCAAAACTAATTGAAAAAGCTAACATATCCTTTTACACTTATTGGGAATAAATAGACATCAAAGAGAACATAAATCTTCACCATCTTGGCCTTCTATTTCCTATTCTAATAAACCTAAGGTAAATTTTATACATTCACTTAGTTATATTGATGTATAATACAGATTATATATATATATATATATATATATATATATATATATATATATATATATATATATATATATATATTTGTTTGTGTGTGTGTGTGTGTGTGTGTGTGTGTGTGTGTATCACTTGTACAACTATTACAATGTGTGTACGAACTACACTTTGCACTCTACTACTAGCAATTTTCTAGACTTAAATAGTTGTCTCACCCTGAGACAAAATTTGTTGATGAAATTCATTTTTGAACCTTGATTTCCATCCTAGGTGGTTTTGTTATGATCAAAATTTTGAAGGTACAATACCTTACTAAGGAGGTGTCATTATAGGAATTATTTTAGTTATAACTAACTAAATATGTTTTATTATAGTTGATGATATTACCAAGGAAGATGTTATGTAATATTATGTATTGGGATCATGTTTTTGGTTTAACTAGGATGGAGGTAGTTATTGTGAGTTTCTAATTAAAAGCATCTTCTTTGTTCTCAATATTTTGGTGAGTTGTGTAGGAGTAATTTTTTTTAGTTCATCCTAGATATATTTGACCATAATTAAGATATTAGTTAAATCCATTTTATAATTTTTCCAATTTTAAATTTCATCACTTACAATGGTGAAGATTTTTTGAACATGTGCTCAGCTTTGCATTATCCCTTAAACAACCTCATAACCTACTACTACAATGATCAACCTATGGGTTGTGAATTTATATTAGATATCCCACATAATTTTCTCCATTTGATCCACATAACACTATATTTAGACCCCTCTAAAATTGTTTCACAACATTCCAACTTTTAGGTTCTCAAGTGACTCATTACATTGTCCATGTATTATAGGGATGCTTGAAGAGTTTCATTCTAGTTGGTGTGCCTTGACCTTTCATGATTGCCTTTGCATCATTTACATTCATGAGGTCATACATGTTATCTTAAAATACCTCATTAAAATGTGATTTTTAATCAAGTAGCTATTGTGAAATATGTTTATCATGTTTGCTACACCCTTAACTTATAATGTGTCTAGGGATATGTGTGGCTGACTTGTGGTTTACATACATTTCATATTATCTTATTACATTTCTCTATGTTCTTAGTATGGTAAGTTTATGAAATAACCATGGCTAAGTAGAGTATATATAGGAGGTAGTGATTAGTATTTTATCATCATTTTATGAATTCTTCTCTTATTACATTATTGTGGAGGTTTCCCTTAAAATGACTCAGTCATTGTTATCAAGTACTCTACTATTTTGTCAATTATTATTTTATATATAATTATATTGCTCTTATTTCTTTGATATATTATTCCATTATTATAAACATATAAGTAATTTCATTATAGGTGGTATTAGAGCATAGATTTGGTTTGGTTTTTATGGAATTTTTTAGATCTAGTGTTGTTACCATATGCAAAGATGAAGGATCAAAAAGCTATAACTTGTAATCTAGGTGGAATTTATTTTTTATACCATTACAGTATTGTTTAAAGTCTTCTTTTTGAAAAAATCTAGAAATTTTTTGTACCCTTGTGAAAATTATGAGTTATTGGATTCTTATTGGTGAGATGATTGCAATGGTATAATATATCGGTACACTTTATGGGGGCCCAAAACCCTCCATCCTAGGGTTTATGCATGACTAATCTAAACACCTGTAAATGCAAAAAAAGTCAAGACACCCCAAAAACTCCTCACAAAGATGACATAGAGTCTATAACTTTAGATCTATCAGTTTCTAAGGTGATTAAAAAAATACAATCAAATATCCAAAGTATGATGAGGAAGGATGATCTTGATGTAGTAAAATGGGAAATGAATTATTTGAAGGATTAGTTGTTAATGATGAGTTATCAGTTGAAATCTATTTAGCTCAAGTTCTGTAAAATAATCCTCCATTGTTTCAATCAATTTCTCCCACTCAAAATAATCACAACTCCAATACTAGTTTAAAACACATCCTACCAAAGTGAAATTGCATAATTTTGATGGTAAGGATCCACTCACTTGTATCAATAAAATAGAAAAATTATTTAATAACATCATAACCCATGTGTATAAAATGTGATCATGACATCTCCCTATCTAAAACCTAAGCAGTTCATTTAGTATAGGTGGTTGTGTGCTCAAAAGAAAAACAAGGGAGCTCATGTTACCTAGTTGGTGTTTACTAAGGAGATATAGATACACTATCATAATAACATATTATAAAACTAGTTCAATTAGTTACCAAATTTTTGATTGACATGTACTATTAAGGATTATATTTATAAATTATAGAATCTATCCTTATGGCTTGATGACATCACTAAGAACAACTTGACTAACATGTTATTGTGGGGAGCTCAAGGATAACATCTAAATTTAAGTTTATATGTTTAATACATCAATTATTTATGAATCCATACCATTCATGCACCAAGTAAAAGAAGAGGAATCGATCAAAATAAGATATTTTAAACATGGTCTCAAACGTAATTTCATAGCACCATCAATTTTACAACCTATAAGATTGACCCCTCAATAAATTGAAGAGACTCATTCCAAATGGTTATGTTTTGGCTATGATATCAAGTGGATCAAAGGAAATAAATGTGTCAAAAGAATTTTTTATATATTGAACATGTTAATGAAGATGAAGATGATGATGAGGCTGCATGTGAGGGTATGGAAGAACTAGAGGAGTAATATGAAAATTCTCACCCTACTATCTCCTATCATGCCATTTTAGATATAAATACTCCTAAAAATCTTTGGGTGGTGGACTTCCTCAAGAAATACAGGGTGAAATTATTGATTGACTCAGGAAGTAAACATAACTTCATCAACAAGAAGTTGGGTACTCATTTGAACTATTTTATTTATCTAGCCCCAAAATTTCAAGTCATGATTGAAGATGGTGGCATAGTCAATTATTATGAAACATGTCATAGTATTAATATTTTCTTGGGGGATTACCTACTTAATTCTCCTATGTTTTCTATACCTAGGGTGGGGATGAAATTGTTTTGGGAGTACAATTGATCATGAATTTGGGCACAATAGAGATGAATTTATAAGAACTATTCATGTTCTTTCATTTTGAAGATAGGACATTTTAACTACAAGTATTATGGGAAAAGTCTTCCTAATTGGTAAGTTCACATCATAGGATAAAGATTATTAAAAATGGGGTGGAAGCATTTGTATCATGGTTATTTTCTCTATAAGTTAAGCTAACACATGTGTCTACACACCATGATTTATAAATGATTCTTGATGGCCATCTAATAGTTTTTGGTGTAATGCCAAAATGAATACCACCTAATAGATAACATGATCATGCCATAATATTGATTCTAAGTAGCACACCACTGAACATAAGACTATATAGGTATCTATATGCTCAAAAAATTGAAATTTGAAAAATGGTACATGAGATGTTGGAGGAGGTATTATCCAACATAGCCAAAGTGAATACTCTTCCATAGTGGTCATGGTGAGGAAGAAGGATGACAATTAGAGGATGTGCCCTAATTACTGATAACACAATAAGTACATCATAAAAGATAAGTTACCTATTCCAGTCATTGATGATTTATTAGATAAATTACATGGTGTTATTTATTTTACAAAACTAGATCTTCATTATGGGTATCATCAAATTTAGATCAAAGATGTGGATATGCATAAAATGACTTTTAGAAGTCATGAAGGCCATAATGATTTTACGGTCATGCCTTTTGATCTCACAAATGCACCATCTACATTTCATAGTTTGATGAATATTATTTTTAGGTCCTTTTTAAGTAAGTTTGTGTTGGTTTTTTTTATGACATCCTAATCTACAGCAAAAATTGGGAAGCAAATTTGAATCATGTGAAACATGTACTTTTAGTTCTATAACAACATAAAATTTATGTAAAATCTTACAAATTTTGAATTTGGCATCCATTAGGTGGAGTATTTAGGTCATATTGTTTCACATGGAGTCAAATTCAACCCCAAGAAGATAAAAGCTATGATGGAGTGGAAAGTGCCCAACACCCTCAAGAAACTTCATGGATTTTTGAGTTAAACAAGGTATTATCATAGACTTATAAATAATTATGGTAGCATACCAGCTCCACTCATAGCCTTATTGAATAAATATTCCTTCCATTGGACCGAAAGAATTACTAAGCCATTTGAACTACTAAAATAGGTTATGTGTACAACTCTAGTATTGGTGACCCTTAATTTTTCAAAAACATTTGTTGTTGAATGTGATGCATCAAGATATGGCATAGGATTAGTAATCATACAATAAGGAAGACCCATTTCATTTGAGAGTCTTTAACTCAATGTAAAAAACAAGCTCAAGCCAATCTATGAGAAAGGTATGATGGTTATTCTTCATATAGTCAAGCAATGGAGACCTTATATGATGGGTATAAATTTTCAATTAAAGATTGATTAGGATAGTCTAAAATAGCTTTTAGAACAATGTTTATCATTAGAAGATAAATAAAAATGGGTGACTAAAGTGTTGGCTTATGACTTTTAAATAGTTTATAATAAAGGAAAAGAGAATGTGGTAATAGATGTTCTTTCCAAGAGGGATGAATCAATTGAGGCACTATTATGCATAATGGCCATTTGGTAATCAGATTGGTTAGAAGAAGTAAGATCAAAATGGGTGAATGATAGGGATACACAAGTCTTAATTTAGAATCTTTAGCATGATTTGGGTGTTTTTGAAAAAAAAATAGTGGAAATGAAATATATTATGGTATAAATATAAATTGTACGTATGTAATTATTATGTCCTCAAACACAATATCATTTAGAAGCTTCATGCATATCTAATAGGGGCATTAAAAACTTTTGAATACCTATCATCATATCAAGAAATATTTAAATTTGGATAAACTCAAGGGGGATATATATAAATTTGTGGTGGAATGCATGGTTCATCAATAGAACAAAGGGGAAATAATTAAGACATCAGGGCTTCTACAGTCATTATCCATCCTTATCTAATAGTGGGAGGAGGTTCCCATGGATTTCATTACAAGGTTTCCAAGATCTAAAGGTAAAATTTCATCATGGTAGTTATGGATAATCTCACAAAATATGCTTATTATTTTCCTTATCAAAACTATTTGTATCTAGTATAATAGCTATTGTATTTATCAATATAGTTCAAAAGTTGCATGGTACCCCAAAAATCATTGTATATGATTGTGATCCCATGTTCACCAATAACTTTTAGACTGATTTATTTAAAATTTTAGGTACCTAATCGGATCACAACTCATCTTATCACCCTTAATATGGTGGGAAAATAGAGGTTTTCAACAAATTCCTAAAAGGGTATCTTCATTTTTTTCCACTAGATAAATAAGAATGTTGGGTCAATTGGTTACCACTAGCAGAATGGTGGTACAACACTTCCTTCCATACCTCTTCTAAAATGTCTCCCTTTGTGGCACTTAATGTTATCAACCCCCATCCATCATTTCATATTTTAAGGTTCAACCCAAAATTTGAGTTGTTGAGGAACACATTTAACATCAATAGGAGGTACTAGTTGGTTTGAGGGAAAATTTAGCAATAACATGAAATAGAATGAAGCAACAAGTTGATCAACACTATAGTGAGAGGAATTTGTATATAAGTGATTGGGTGTTTTTTTATTGTATCCATGTAATTAGATGTATTTTAATCAATATAAAAATGATATCAAACTTTCTCCTAAGTATTATGGCCCTTATCAAATCCTATAGAAATTTGGCAATGTGGCATACAAGCTGGAGCTATCCCAATCCACTCACATACATCTTGTATTTCATGTATCTTACCTAAATAAGGTCATTAGATAGAGATTTTATACCCATAATGAGTTACCTAAATTGTATGAAGAATTCAAATTCATTTTGGAACTTAAGGATATCCTTCACACATGCACAAAAAAATTACAAACAAGAGAGCTTAAGGAGTATTTGATCAAATAGAAGAGTCTAAATCATGAATATGCAACATGGGAGGATGAATATTTCCTATAACAACATCTAGAGTTGATTCAATGTTCAGGGCAATGTTATTTTGAAAGGGAGGGGCATGTTATGCCCTTTACCTATAGTGCATCTAAGGATATGTGTGTCTAACTTGTGGCTTACATACTTTTCATAGTATCTTATTGCATTTCTCTATGTTCTTAGTATGGTTATCCTATAGAATAACCATGGCTTAGTAGATTATATATAGGATTTATAGCTTATTATTTTATCATCATATTATGAAATCTACTCTTATTGCATTATTGTGGAGATTTCCCCCTTAAAGCAACTTTGTCATTTTTATCAAGTATTATGCTCTTTTGTCAATTATTTTTGTGGATCTAATTATTATGCTCTAAATTTTTCAATATATTATTCCATTATTTTGAGCATATAAGTAATTTCATTATATAGTTACATATATTACATGCTTGTATTCCTACAATAACTCAAATATGCCTTTAGTTTTAGTCCAAAACTTGTGCAGTTATGATTTGATATGCTCAATTTATTATGTCACTTCCCAATCTTGCTTGAGCTTATGATAGGGGCCATTAACTGGAGTAGTTTAGACATCACCTATCCACCTTAGACTTGTTACACTAAATTAGGGAAATTTTTTGTCAACAATATTGTTGGCCTATATTAGACCACCTTATAACTCTTGATTCTCTTATCGTACCTACTCGATGTCCTACTAGAGTTGTCTATCATTTTGTGTGATGGATATATGAAATAAAATGGAACCATTGATTTGTTTATCTATAAGGAGTCGTGAAGCATCCATGTATCCTTTTTTTTATGCATAGAACTACTTGCATTGTTCCAAATCTTATTAGAGTATTTCAAAATTAATCCCTTCTACTTCCATTCATAATAACACTTCTCAATTATTTCATGGATGTTTGTGTTTCCCTCAGCTTGAGTGTTATTTATTCATTTTTTAGAGGGATATATGTATGAATGGAATTTCATCCTCAAATAAAAAATTGTATAAAATCTTATTGAATCTGAGGCCATGTCTTAGTTTCCCCTCTAGATCTTGATGTATGAACCAAACCTTTGGTAGAGGATCTATATTTTCTTGAAAAATGTGTGCCCAATATTTAGCTTTGATACTTTTGGCTTTTTACAAGTTAACAAAAGAACAAACATATATCTCAGGGTATTATCCTACCTAAAATTAGGGCCACTTTTATGAAAGGCAAGGTGTGATGTGGAATTTCAGATGCAACATCTCATGGGCTTCTTCCCAACTTAGATCGTATGCATCCAATTCAGCATATAAATATATAAATATCCATTAAAATGAAGTTGGTCCCAAAATATTACACCTTATATTGTGGGATGAATATAATATTGATCTATTACACCCAACTGGTAAATATTATCAACTTATGATCATGTGGGTGATTATATTGAAGGTGTCTTACATCCAGTCTCCTTGAACTAAGGTAGCACCCAATATATCTAAGTTGGTTGAGTCCATGATAAAAAAAATTATGTGTAATATTGGAGGTTCTTGTGTAGGTTGCACAAGATAAAAGGAGTTATCTCATACAAATTTTGAGTTATGTAATGTAATGACGTTAATCTATCTATTATCCTTATATGCATATATAGAAGAGGGTTATTTTGGTATCACATATGTCTTATTCTCAGCCTATTCAAAATTATACTAATGATAAAATCACTCTGATGTGCTTTCAGCTAGTTTTTTAGTGTATTGATGGTCAGTGACCATCATAATCCCATTTATTTACAATTAAAGCAGGGTAGTGAGTTTCATCAATCTTCATATCAATCACCTCAAAGTTCCCTCACAAGATCAAATCAACTACCTTAATTTAGACATCTCCAAGCCTTTTAATGGGATCAACATGACCATAGTTTACCAAACTCAATGTAACAAAGTTGTAACATAAAGATGGTCCTCCAATAGTTTATTAAGTAGTCTTGGGAATCATATTTACATTTCTTCTAAAATTGAAGACAGAATTAAGGACTTCATATCTTGTAAGTTATATATCCATCCTTATGTCCACATCCCATGATTTCTTAGTTTTCACATGACAACCCATATATTATGTTATTTTTTCCTTTCTTTGCACATTTAAGTATATTATATAGTAAATTTGTAATATTTAAATAAATGTATTCATTTCATAATGTACTTATTAGATTTAGGATTTTTATTAGAGTTGTGACTAATCCCTCTTATTATAGGATTCATGCATTTTGATCATACATCTATGCCTCAGTGGTCATAGTATCTTCTTCACAAGAATATTTATTTTATATTGACTGTAATAGCTAGGTTGCTTCACTCATCAATACCTTATTTCTCATACGATCTTGATATAAATTGTTTCACACCTTATTAAAGAGAGTTTCTATAATCACCTCCAAAGGGGTAAGACTGTATTCTTTGTGTTGGTTTTGGGTGACATCATGAACCAAAGCTTGCTCCTTTGGAAGAGAGCTTACCATATTCATATTATGCATTATATTTTCCTTCATTTTCTTGTCTAATACTAAGAAATCCATTGTACTATGTTGTCTAGTGATTTTATAGTAGGGGAAATATGTTTCCCTTTAAGGATTGTAAGGAAAATTTGGTGAAATATGGTCTACCTCCCCACACAAATAGCAAGTGATTGGTTATCTATATTTTTTGTTCATTTTTCCTATGCCATTGGTAACTTCTTTGATAAGATCACTACCTTTGGGTTGATCCCCATCCATTTTGTTGATGTGAATACCCTCTGTATTTTATCTAGGGAGAAGGAGGTGCCCAACTAACCTGATACTATTGTATATGAGGTGCCTATCTATTTTTTGTTAAGGGAAATTTGGTGTATATCTTTGTTGGTACTATGGTGAGGGTGGTGTCCATCTAGGCTAATACTGAGGAGAGGTGATGTAGGGGCATCTTCATGGTCTCCAATTTTGAGTTGTTATATTGGTTACAAGTCATATAGGTTGTGTGTTTCCAAGTTAGGAGTCTTAGAGGTCTTCAAAATTTGAATTGTGGCTTAGAAAGGATTTTCTTGCCAAAACTAGAATTTAAATATTCAAATTTTAATAATTTCTTTGAGTGGCGTTTTGAGTTTAGTAAAGAAGTTAGTTAGGATTTAGTGTTGTATTATATTTTAGAAAGTGTCAAAATAGGTCATTACATACTTATGTTATTATTATGTTATGTTATGAGTTAAAGTAGCCAATAATCCTTGAGTGGGAACAATAATCTGTTGGGGAAAGGTAGTTATAGTTTTCCAATTACCTGTGTGTGTGTGTGTGTGTGTGTGTGTGTGTGTGTGTGTGTGTGTGTGTGTGTGTGTGTGTGTGTGTGTGTGTTTTGGTGTGATTCTTTTATAGTGTTGTTGGGGTTAGATCCGAACGAGTACTATAGAATAACCCCAAAACAATAAAAGACAAGTTTCTTGGTTTTGATAACTAAATTACAAAACCTGTTGCAACTTATAATCTATGTTTTTGAAGATTGAGCTCCATTATGGTTTGAAAGCCTATGAATGTGATAAGTAAGGAATGTGCATTTGATGATAATATATTAATAAATGGTATCTAATTGAAGTGGAATGTGTATTTTGATAAGGAGATGCATGTAGAGTTTCTTGTTAGGTAAATCAATATGCAAACCTTATTTTCTATAGTCTATGCTTTATTGGATAAGTAAAACATCAAAATGTGCAAGAAAGGATTTGGTTAGGGATTGATTGAAGTGGTTTCCTGAATGGTAAGCCTTATTTCCATATTTTTAAGGATTTCAATGTTATTCCAAACATATTGGATGTGATTTGTATCACATT
Organism: Torreya grandis; assembly: GCA_037957365.1. Classification (NCBI taxonomy): domain Eukaryota; kingdom Viridiplantae; phylum Streptophyta; class Pinopsida; order Cupressales; family Taxaceae; genus Torreya; species Torreya grandis. The sequence goes on along the minus strand of JARHVA010000393.1, from coordinate 977,418 downwards.
CTATGTTTAGACCCTATGTAGTCTGCAAATTCATATGCAATTAGGTGTAATCTTGTGCTCAAAGGAGAATAAAAACATATAAATAAGATTCTAAGACTAAAATAAGGATTAAGGATATTATACTGACATTTTTTAATCAATGAAAATGTTTGAAAACCTTCACACAGTTTGGATTAGATAAAAGTTGACCTAGTTACACAGACCTATGTTTACATGTACAGTCATCCCCTAAACTTTGCTCAAATGACAAACAAATAAGTCAAATAGGTTAGCCAAAAAAATTATAATTTTAATAGGGTTTAGGAAGACCCTAAACATTTATTTTAATTATCTGAAAGTTGTTTGAATATAATCTAAATCAATTTGACCCTTCTCAAGTGCCTACAGATAGGGTTAACCCTATTATTAGGGTTTCAATATAAAAATAAGCATAACTAAAATTTCCACTGTACAAAAATTCTAAAAATTGGTGGATAGATGGGATTCAAGGTATATAAAGATATTTTGGGATTTTAGAGTCTTTTTATGAAGATTGATGGTTGTTTGTGAAAAGAGGGAACAGAGGCCTAACAGGCCTAAACAGAGGCTGAAAAGGGACATAAAAAGTGGGTTAAGAGGTGAGTTAGGGAATAAGACTTCATGGTTAGATATAAAAACATATATTTTATCTAAAAAGGGTTAGATATTCCCAAGGTAAGTTTGTACGTGTTCGTATAAATAATAAATGACAAAAAAAGGGATACTAGAGGGAGCAAGAATATAGGAAAGAAGCAAAGAATGATGGAAGGATGGAATTTTTGGGAATTTGAGATTGGAATAGGAACTTAAAAATGGATTAAATAGGAAGATATATGATTTTATGAGATCCAAGGGAATCAATAAATCCTAAATTGCATAATTAATCATTTAGCCTATGAATAAGTAAGGGAAAACTAGTTTGAAGCAAGAAGTTTGAGAAAGATTGCAGAAATTGAATAAGATAGTGATATCAAAGGAGTGAAAAGTGATGAATAATAGAGCCTAAACAAGAGAGAGTTGACTTCAATAATCAAGGAAGTTTGGAGTCTCAAATATATGGGGACAAGTTTATGAAGACTAGAGAGAGATAAAGAAAGTAGATAGACAAACAAGGTAAAACAGAGCTAGGAGCATGAAGGCAGAGGTAAAAAGTTTGTTTTGTTCCTATTTTCATTATTTAGAGACAAGAATTGTAAGGACATCTTCATAATTTGGCATCAAATCAAGGAGTTCATTGGGAAGGAGTTGAAGAAGGTTTGCATAAAGAAAGGTACAAAATTTGATTATTGTTTTTAGTTTATGAATTTGATTAGTTCATTACAAGAGTGTTGTACATTGCTTAAAAGGCTACTAAAATAAGTTGCAAGTGTATGAGTGAGAGGCCTAAAATTGAAATTTTTTTGGTGAATCCCTTAAGCCAAGAGGCTTGAAGAGAAAGAAGAGAGCTAGTGAGATCTCTAAGAAGAAAGATCAAGAAGAGAGCTTGAAGATAGAGGAGAGAGAGAATAAGTGAATGGTCAAGAGGGAAAGTGAGAAGGCTTGTCAATAATAAGAGATAGGTCAAGAGAGACCTAGAGAGAGAAATTGAAGAGTAGAGAATAAGAGAAAAAGATGAAGGTCTTGAGACAAGAAGATGGCCACAAATAAGTGAGGAAAGAAGAAGATAAGCAAAGAGAGATTGATGAGTTGAAAGCATACTTGACAGGTTTAGAGCAAGCTTTGGAGGCACTAAGACCAAAATTTTTAGTTAGATTTATCAAAAGAGTAAGATGGCCTCTCAAAGAAATGTTGATGAAGAGGAAAAGACAAAGAGAAGTGTGCAAAGTGAAAGGATAACTGAAGGTGTTGAGAAAACAACCTACAAATAAGAAGGAAGGGGTAATCAAGAATCAAGTTTTGAAAACTAATGTTACTTTGACATGGGTGAATACAAGTTTGAGATATGATGAAAAGAATGAGATATTTGGGCCAATGCATGGGCTCAAGAAACATGAAGAAGAAGCATATGACCAAGTGGTTTTCAAGAGGCACCAAGAGGAAGGAGAGGCTTAAGATAGAGTCATGATGATGGAAGAAGAACAAGCAGGTCAGCCAACTGAGAAGCAAGAAATCCTGAAGCATGAAGAGATCCTCATTCAAGAGTATGAAAATGAAGGCAAAGGATAAATAGCGCAACACTATAAGGAAAGGTATGAGGAATATTCCAGTTTGTATGAATCTTTGAAGAGAGAATATGATTTTGATCCTCATCAAATGTATAGAGAGATGGTACATGAGGTTACAAAAGAGAACATAGACTTGTGGAATGCAACAGTGATGTCTAAGATAAGAGCACTCATGAATGCATGGAGGATCCACGTACATGAAGACACTCTACAAGAATAAGTTTTAGTTGTTGAG
>JARHVA010000393.1:785000-970000 GCA_037957365.1 Torreya grandis | reverse complement strand
CAGACTTTATGTTCTCTATGATTTATTATGGCTCCCTTTGAGCATCAAAATTGATCTCTTATATTGGATAGTTAGTTACTTTCATTCCCTTCATAGTTCATCTACCGCTCCTACTTTTAGGTGTCCTTGTATTTTCATCTTTTACATGAATTTGTTTATTCAATATCATCTATTTGTTGCAATTCCCTTTGGATCCCTTAAATTTTTTTGGATTATTTTTTATATTCTTTATCCATCAATTTTTATTTTTCTCCAAGATTCATTTGGTCCAACATCTATGATTCATCTACCTTTAATTCACCGTCCTCTAGTTTGCATCCCCATAATGCCCTATGTGTCTACTCCATATCTATTATAATTGATACCATGGGATTTTTTACAACTAAAGTTTTCAATAATAAATGAATTATATATAATAATTTACATTTTATTCGTAGGACAAAAAAGTCTTAGGTAGATTCAAATGTAATGCACACTTGAAAATAAAATTTAACAACATACCTATCAATTGTAATCTTCACCCAGTGCTCAATTTCACATGTCCACTCAGTATCTATTGAAACTATTCAAATTTAATTTTGTCCAAATAAACCAATCCATGATGCAATGTCTAAAATAATAGTGCTCCAACCTAACTAGCCATACAGCTAACAACTCGGGCAACTCACATCAGAAAAAATCATAAATTTCTCCTTATATGTGAGAATAAAAAACATCTTGGGCATGCACTCCTATTCTAATATTTTCTTCTATGAACTCATGTATCCTTAAGTATAGCCAGAACTCATGTATCCTTAAGTATAGCCAAAACTCAAGGTCCCTTTAACTAAGCAACCATGTTAACATATTATGGTCCCATAAATGGAACATTGTTAATAGTGGTCCTTGGAATTCCTCATCAAGACATGTTAGTTGTTGTAGTCTTTAAAGGTTATGATGGGAAACTCCAATATTTACTAGATTGATAAAATTCATATGAATATTATAGTGTGATGTAATACACATAACCTTCTTATTTATTTATTACTGGGAACATCTCACACTAGTTCTTATTGTTATCTTTGGCTTGTTCTAGAATAAAACTTTCCTTTTTACCAATTAGACAAAATTTAAAGGAAAATATTGCACAAGCATATATCCAATGAAAAATAATACATACTTAAAACATAATATATTGGAGAATAACCCAAAATCCTAAGACTTATATTGAATTTTAAAACTAATTGAAAAAGCTAACATATCCTTTTACACTTGTTGGGAATATAGAGACATTGAAGACAACATGACTCTTCACCTTCTTGTCCTTTTGTTTCCTCTTATAATAAATTTGAAGGAAATGTTCCACAATCCCTCAGTTACATTGACTTATCAGACATATTATACAAAACATACAATATTAGACATCTATCACATATAAAACTATTAAAAAATGTGTGTGAACTATAATTTGCACTCTACTACTAAAAAATCCTTAATGGCATCAACATTCATAGTTACTCCTTATTATCTACGCTCTCTGTGTAATCATCTACAAGATTTTCAATCTTAATGTCCCTCAATTTCAAATTCTCTCCCAAACTAACTTTGATTCTCAAGTAATTTGTTGAAATGTGACGATGTGGTTGATTTAATTATCTCAAGGTCGTAACCAATTGAAAGCTCTCATCAAGAGCTTTCCAACAAGACCCATAATAACTCTTTTAGCATTTTTCTTGAGAAAACTATGACCGCTTGAAATTCCATGTGTTGTCTCACTTACAAAATAAGTGGTGATCAATTTGAAAACTGTGGATGCAAAGATCACAAGATTGTGCCATGTGTCATGATCTCAAGGTCTTTATTTAACAAGTTTCAAATCGTCTCCATGGTCTTTATATTCTCCATGGACTCTGTTGGCTTAAAGATTAAATGTGAACACTTAGTGGATAATGTGCCACCATGAAGCTTAGAGAATGTGTGTGTGTGTGTGTGTGTGTGTGTGTGTGTGTGTGTGTGTGTGTGTGTGCGCGCGCGCGTGCGTGCGTGCGTGTGCGCATGTGCATGTGGACTCCACTAAACTTAGAGATTAGGGGTGGTCGCTCATTAAAACGCAACTTAAAGTTGTAAATAGAGATGTGGCTTAAAATGTGATTTCTAAAACTCTTTGAACCCAACACTTGAACTTAAAGACTCCGTTAAACTTAAAATTTGCTTTGAGATCCCCTATTGATCTCTACCAAAAAAAATTACCTATTTTTTATGACTCAAGACTCCCCATATACCTTGAATGCTCTTATATCAGAAAAAGATAAAAAAACAAAAAAAAAAATTGAAAGAAGGAAAAAAAGAGAAAAAAAGAGGACACGAAATAAAAAACATAAAAATATGCTAATAACACCTAATCATTGACAAATAGACAAAAACCCTAAAATAATACAATTTTATTGGTAACAAATAACTAAGGACTATCATTTAAGTGTACAAAAACCTTAAAAATTTAAAGAAAATCTAAGTACAACATCAATGAACATTGGTTGAATTATGAACGTTATAAGTCTTGCTTAAAAGACGGGGCGGGGCAAATCCCCGAAAATATGCATCAACCCTACAAGTTTGAAGTCGTTAATATAAAAATGAATTGACTATTAAATCAAAGCCATGTCCACGTCTATTTAAATTCGATTCACACCACATTCAACAGATCTGAAATTGCCAATTATGATTATTTGGCACAAGTCCAACGTAGGTGAGGAGGAGTCGAGAAATTTTGCGTGCATAGGAAAATGACAGACTTGCCAAGAATAGAAGTGGAAGAATTGACGTGAAAATAGAAGTGGAAGAAAGAATTGACGTGAAAATAGAAGTGGAAGAATTGACGTGAAAATAGAAGTGGAAGAAAGTATTGTCGTGAAAATTGGTTTTACACTCAGACTATTGGCTACGTAATTTTTGGATGAATCTTTCTTTGTTTAGTTTCTTCTCTTGACTCGTTGTTAGTTTGTTAATGTTTTGTGGATTTTCGTTGAAGTTCTGTGTAGTATTGATTTTCTTACTTTCTTTTTGAAGGGGTGCCTTTTCCTTCTTGGTGTTGTCTCGTGAGGTTTAGAGTTTTCTTCGTGTTTTGTTTTTTTAATCTTTTTTTTGGGTTTCGGGGACTGACTCTGGGAGTACCTTAGTATCAATTTATAATTTTGATAAAAATCATTTAACTATAATCAAATAAAAATTATATCCAAAACATCAAAATAATTTATGAAATTACAGATTACATTGATTGTTGTTCGAGATAGATGAATGCTCTTCTTATTAATTGGAATTACAGATTTATTAAATTAAGTCATTGCAAAACGATCGATGGAAGAAGAACAAAGCACAGAGCAAACCCTAGGACATGACGAGATCGACAAAGGGCCACCTACAATGGTTGCATCAGCGTTTGCGATCCTCCTAGTTGTTAGGTCATCCTCCTTGTGTCCTTATGGCGATGTAGTTTTTTTGGTATTGGATCAAAATAGGGTTTTGGCTCTATTTCCTTCAAGGATGTTGCTTACTTCAAGGCTCCACCTGCTTTGACTTTCCCTGCAGTTTCTCCAAGCCTATATTTTGTGGAGCAATTGGAGAAGATACCATCAATAGAGATATCTCTTCCAAATGTAAATGCTTTAATTTTATATTTTTAAGAATATGATGTTATTTGTAGATTTAATAAATGTTGGCTTTGGTTGGAAGATCTATACTAGTGGGTCTATTCTACCTGGACTAAGAAGTGCGTGATCCATTTATGCTCTAAGGGTTTCTACATAGTTTAGTTTTCCCCCCTTAAATATTATCAAAAAGTTTTTGAGGAAAGCTCATGGTTTTGGGGGTAGAGTTGAGCTCTTTACTACCCCTTGGTTCTTAGAATTTGAGCCTACCACTATGGCAGTGTCCAAAATGTCGGTTTCGGTTTGGCTCTCAAATCTTCCTCTTTCCTTCTGGCACCTTTCAGTGTGTGAAGCTATTGGAAATTCTTTGGAAAGATGCATTAAGATGGATTTTGAGACATTTAATCAAGGACTCTCACCCACCCCCGTATTTGTGTAGAGGTGGATCTTAGCAAAGGTCTCCCAAGACAAAATGCAATTAAAACATGACCAATTCCTTTGGATCCAAACTTTGGATTATGAAAACACTACATTTAGATGCCATTTTTGCCATCAAATTGGCCATCTCCAGGTTGCTTGCACTCACAAAAGTAAACTAAAGAAAAAAAAGATCAACGTGTTAAATCTAAAAGTTGGTAGTCATTTGATTATCCCCATTCAAAAGATGAAGAGGAAGTCTTCCCTTATAAGAAGACCTCTGAGGTCAATGAAAGATTTATAAATAGTCCAACAAAGAATTATGGAACAAAAGTTATCGCAGAAATGTCTATGGAAGATAATGTTTTAAGTGGAAGCATAAAGAGATCGCATGAATCTGATACTTCTAAATCGGATAAGGATCAAGTCCCAGTTGATCCTCAATTATAGATGGTTACTATTATTCTTCCTTACGCACCTCTTCTAAAATTATGCACTGAGGTTAAAAAAAATAAAAGCAAAAAAGAATGCTATGAGATAGTTGCCTATAACTCTTCGAAATATATTTGATTTTAGTTTTTCACTTATATTTTTTAAACTCCTAAAATTAGTTTAACTCTATAAATCTTCACTTTTGAACTATGACTTCTGTACCATTTTTTATATGAATAATATATTATACTATATTTTATTATATCAATAAAAATATGCTGATCCATCCAAAAAATAAAAATAAAAAAATAAAAAATAAAAATAAATTAATTATTACTAAAACATTCATGACTATTTTAATCATCACTTGTTATTCCAACCGTTTGACTCCAATCAACATTGCCCAACAAAAGTTAGAAAGGTATAAGGAAACATCGGACTAAAATAAATAGTTAGCGTAATCCTTCGTAAACTTTGACAGCCCACTCAAATCTTCCCTCAAATTTGAAAATTTGGCAGCCCACTCAAATCTTCCGGAACTCTTCATCTATGTATGTATACGCTTTTCGGAAAAAAACATGCCACCGCAAAATTTAACGCTCTAGCGGTCCCCCTCAAATTTCCCTCCTCGGCCGGAAGGGTACGGACGCGAATCAACGGTTGGCAGAAAGTCCCCACCTTGTCCGAGAGACCCCCCCACCGCCTGATGTGACCCTCCGGCTTCAATCTCATTAATACGGATCTCGAATTTTCCACTGTTTTTAAGTAACCAAATTTAGTAAATAATCCATCAACGGTTGGGATTTTTTTTAAAAGTTTGGTTTACTTTTTATATTAATATTTATCAAAAGTTAAAGATTAGTTTATGGGATTTAAAAAAATATGAAGTAAAGGAGGTGGAGGAAGAAACTAACACATCCAAATACAATTTTAAAATTAAAAAAGTGATAATTAAATATTGTTATAATAATTTATTTAAAAATAAGAATATTTAAAAAGAAAACTAATTAAATATAAAAAAATTAACACATGCCGATCGGAAATATAGTAATTGAAAACTTTTTATAAATAATTTATTTAAGAATATAAAAAATAAAAAACTAATTAAATATAAAAAAGTATTTGGAATGTGTGAATTTAATTGTAAGATTAAAGAAAAGAATAATAATTAAAAAAGAAAAAGAATAGTAATTGAAGGTTTTTATGAGTAATTTAATTAAATAATTAACAAAAGTATCTGTAGAATAAATGAATTATGATTAAATGTATTGTAAATAATTTATTTATTTTTAATTATATATAATAAATATGTACAAAAGAATTGAATGTTTAATTGATATTTCACAATTTAGAAGTGGAGTGTTTATATAAAGTTTAGAGGTGTATCTTGAATATCACAAGATTTAGTAATTGTCGTTAGATTTTGAATTTGGAAGAATACACTTAAATTTGACAAAGACTTTGTCCAGAATTTTGATAGTGATCAATTACAAATGTACGAAGTGTTGTGGGCACTTCTATCATGTATAAAGCATCATGTGCAACTCTAACACATGATAGAAATGCATGATACAAATTTAACGATTGTGTAATCCAATCTTCATGTTGTGACACTTTAATTCATTTAAAAAAAAAAAAAAAAAAAACTCTCCTTACTCTAGAGTGATAATAAATCTAAAACTTCAAAAAATCAATGAATGTTTTAAGTCTTGTCTTGAAGGTTAGCTTGATTTTCAAGCATTCTTCAATTATCAGTGCCCTAAACAATAAACAATATTAAAACCAATAACTTATACAATTAAAATTAATTTTGGTGACATAAAAAAAATTAGGTTGAGTGCAAAAAGTGCTCCATGGGAAATACTAGCTTTAGACAAGAATGAATGCTTTAATGATTGCTTGATCTTTCTAGAATGCTTGTGAGTGCTCAATAGAATGCCAACAACAACCTGTAAAATTTATAAAATGCTCATTAAACTGATACACAATAATCAAAATGTGAAAAAAATGAAAAGGGGATAAGGGTTTTTTCTATATTAATATGCACCATGACTTTGAAAGACATAAAAGATTGGCTCAAGAGCGCCATGGGTGTTCACGCTGGATCCAATAGTATTGTTGGCACTTTAAATAAAACTAAGAGTGTCGTTGGCACTCCAAACAATGTACCCAAAAACTTAAAATAAAAATAGAGGAGAAATAAAGAAGACCGAAAGAAAAAGCAGACATAAGAGAACCCAACAAATGTGCCAATAACATCTAATTTAGATCATTTATTAACAAATAAATAATTACAATATAATCATTCAATTTAATGATTAATAAATAGATAAGAGCTATAATTATTATATAGCTCTATGAGATATAGTGTTTTCATTTTGTGAAAAGTTTATTGATACATAAGTAAGATGAGAGCATTGAATTAAAAAATATTATCATCAAAGAACTACCATGTCGATAAGAGATTTTATGCTTTCACAGTGCATAATGAATAGATAATATGTTTTTTGGAAGCACTGTATATGAAACTTTTGAATCGATGTTTTGGATCAACATCTATGATCCATCCTTAGGAAGCTTGATTGCAAGTGAACAACACACTTTCGCTATCTTAAAAAGATAAACACATTGGGTACTAGAAAATATTGATCCGATCCTAGATAAACACACTCGGTACAAGGAAATATTGATCCAGGTGGATCGAATCAATATTTTTTGGTACCTGGTGTATTTATCTATTTAAAATAGCAAAAGTTTGTTGTTCACTTGCAATCAAACTCCCTGAAAATAGAACACGAATATTGATCTGAAACATCAATTCAAAAATTTCATACACAATACTTCTAAAAAACATACAATCTACCATATCAAGTTTTAAATATTAAATAACATAATATTAAAACATTAAATTACTATGGCCTAATTTAAAGTTAAAAAATAAATTAATATTAAAAATTAAATCACCCAAAATTTAATTAATTAGCTCAGTTAAAAATTAATAAGTAGTTCAATTATCTTGAAATAACTTAATTATATATAAATAAAATTTTAAATTTAATTTTTAATAGATAAATAATATAACTATAATGTTAATATGTTGATTAATTTAAAATATGTATTATCTTTTTATTCCAATTCCAATTTCATAATTTATTTATTTTTTTGAATAATTCAATTAGATTTTTATTAAAAATTTAAATAATATATATTTAAATCATCTTAAATTATTTTAATTTTTTTTTTAAACATGAAAAAAATAGATTCTATTTACAATTCCTTTTCCTATCAATATATACATATAAATATATATTAATATTCAAAACTAATTATAATATAAAACAATAATATTAATATTCATAAAAAGTCAAAATAAATCACAAACACTTATTTTAAAAATAAATAAAAACATAAGTTAACAAGAAAAAAATTGAAAATTTTCTTGTGACAACCCGTAATCCTCGAAATTATAATTAATATACAAAGCACGAGAAATTAACGTAGTGAGTCGTATAACTCCTCGTAACGGTCCATCCCCAAAAATAAATATGACCTTCAAAGCTGCGTACGTAGGTTTAGTTAAAATTCTTTTGATGACTTAAAAAGCAGGGTTAAGGTCGGTTTACTCGCCACGTGGCAGATGCTAATTCCAAGACGAGGCTATTAAAGATAGGAAAAGGTCGGCAGCAGAGAGGTGGTGTTGTTCGATTTTTCTTGTTTTCGGGCATGAGCGGCGAGGTTCGAGTACCGCGTGTGATTCGGTGAGAAGTCGAGTCGATTGGCAGAAGAAAGGAAATTTGTTTTGAAAAGAGTCAGAGGCTGTGAGTGAATCAGCAATTTGCCTCTCAAGCCTTCGATGGCGAATTGCAAGTGCTATGCGGGGTTTGCGCTTGCGCTGCTGGTGCTTTTTCTGAGCGGCCCGTCGCTGGCCCAGACGACGTGCACTAAATCCTTCACGGTGAATAACAGCAACAAATTGTTCAGCAGCTGCCGGACGCTGAAGCAGCTGGGCGCGAATTTTGCATGGACGTACGATCCTGTGAAAGGGGCCATCAGCATGGCTTTCACGGCGACTCCTGGCACCTCAGGCGGTTGGGTGTCGTGGGGTATCAATCCCTTGGCTCCTGCCATGGCGGGGACTCAATCCCTGATCGCCTTCAAGCACTCCAATGGCAGCATCCTCGTTAATACCTACAATGTCACCGGCGCCAACAAGATGGCCTCGGTCCCCCTCAACCCTTCCGCCATCGACTACAAGGTGGAAGACATGATGGCCGAGTTTAAAAAGAACCAGATTACCATATTTGCCACGTGGATTCTCAAGAACAATAAGACCACTGTGAACCATGTGTGGCAGACCGGCTCGCAGGTCAAGGGCTTGGTCCCTAAAAGCCATGAGTTTAATCTCGCCAATTTGCAGAGCTTGGGGAGTATCGATCTTAAGACTGGAGTCGCATCTGTGTCTCCGGGAATTCCCCATCTTGTTCTGAAAAATGTGAGTTTTCCTGTTTTAATCAAACATTGCTGTTTTATCGTCTTCTTAACAATGTGATTTTTCGCCCGCTATTAAAAATGTGATTTTTGTAGAATTTGATCATGCCCTTCAGATGGGAAATTGGACAGCCAGAATTTGTACCCAGGACCATGCTCTGGGATTGATTTCTCTGCGTCTATGTTGAAACACTGGGCAGGCTAGGATTAGATTTGTAGCCCTACATTGAGGGGTTTTCTCGGATTGTAGATTGGTTTTTTTTACTCTCACCCTTAAGTTACACTCCTGTTGAGCTCCTACCCGTCTTACCAGCAAAATTCTATTGCTGGCTCTCGTACCGTATGAACAAAATTGGGCAGGCTACAATTCGGAAACAGGATCACCCTTGTGCCAAGTAATGCCACTACCTTGAACTATTTGGCCTTGCCTGACAGGGTTTTCTCTAGGGTTTCGATTGTCTTGTTTCCATGTTGAAAGGTTGGACGGTCTAGGATAGACCCAGCACCATGCTCCGGCTTGTGGTCTTCTCTTCTATTTTGAGATTCTTCTCCTTGCATGCAGGATCTCTCCATGAGTATCGATGGGTCACTTTTGACGTTTCCCTTAAGTTACACTCCAGTTTCGCTCTTACCTGTCCTCCAAACCAAGCTTCAACACTGACTTTCGTAGTGGAAAATTGGGTAGACTGGGTTTTGAGCCCATGACCACGCTCCAGCTGGTAGGCCGCTCTGCTACTGAGCTACTTGCCTTTAAATAACAGGATTCTCTCTAGGAGTGCAGACCGATATACTCAACAATTCCTTTCTTGTAGTGGGGTTTCTGGTTTAAAGCTGTGAAATTCCACAGGGTTGCATTTTATGCCGTGAAAAAACACTCCTTATGTTGAGTGTGTCTCTTGACATTCACTCAGAAAAGCTTTTGTTTTTGAATCCGGTGTTTTTTGTTCGTGGGTACAAAGCTATTCTATCTAATTCACCGAAGACTTTCACCTCGTCTCCACAATTGTCAATAACGTTAGATATATTTGAAAGGCACAATAACATGGTTTACCCTGCCCAATGAACCTTTAGCACTACCAGAATGTACAAATATCAGGGGTCCTAGGCCTACCAGGGTATGAACCTAGGTTTTTAGTGCGAGACCCCATCTCTAGACAAAGTCCCATCTTTTAGAAAAAAAAACATTCTCCATTCCCTTATTTGGTTCATTGAATCTCTTTTCTGTTTTTAACATTTATCAGTCTCCTCCAGCACTAATTTATCTCTTCTATTATTCCATGTAAAAATGATTTACATTTTTATTTTGCCAAAACCATGTATTACAACTTGCATATATCCATCAGTTCATATTTTACAGATTTCCCAACTTATAATAAGCAGCTTTATAGAATAGGCTTGGCACTTATATTCTATGTAGAAAAATGCTTCCCAGATGCGTATAACCTTGTAATTAGAGTACATAGAGTAAACTTGAAACAATAGTCTGATTCAGGTAGTATATAAAGAGTCAAGAACATTTAGCTGAACCGCGTCTTCTTGGAACATATAACATTGTGCACCACCCTTAGCCATTTCCATGATTCCATCCAATATATTTGCAGAGTTTGCTCGAGATGTCTTTCTTCCTTTGCATCTAACTTCTTGTCCTTGTGAGAATACTTATTGACCTTTATTTCTTCATGGCAATTAAATTCTGCTTCCATTTAGAAACATCAAAGTCATCTCGTTAGAAGCTTGATCCCCATAACCCAAAGCTGATAAAGGAAGCTAACTTATGGCTATAATGGTGTTTCGAGTTATATGATATGCCGATTGATGTTTCACGTGGTTGGATTTTTTCTTGCATTGTGAAGTTTTAATTAACTGTAATTATCTTGAATGCATTGACTGTTGTACATGGAAGGATAGGAGTGGGCTGACTGTTTGTTGTCTTGTTATAACCCCTTTTTTAGAACAATATTGGTATCTGATGCATTTGAGTTTCAAGATTAGCTACCATGTGGGTTGATGTATATATTTAAGTAATTTAACCTGTTTAACATTTGTGCTGCTTATTTCAAAAGATCCGAACAGGCAACCTAATCATATCTCTGGATCTGTCAATTGGTTGCTGTTATTTGTTTCCTGATATTACATAAGAGATCTTATCTGTTTTAACATCCCTTTGTCGTCTATGTACCCTTCTTTTCATATTTATCAATTTTGTTATAGTTTATTAATGAGCATGCATGCTTTATGTCTTGGTTGTTCTATCATCTGATGTTACCTGATGGTGTATAGCTGATTTTTCCACCTTTTAAATTCAATCTTGAGCTCAATGGAAATCTTAGAAAAAGGTGGAAGCTGGATTGACAAGGCTGGTCATTCTGTCTAAATTTTTGTAATGAAATTAAAAATTGTATAATCAGTTAAAAGTAATTATTATGTCTTGAATGCTGAGATATATCTTTGCTAAAAGCATCTATGGCAGTAATGCCAAAGATCTAAATCATCATTCTTATTTATAAACGTTTTACCTTTTGATTTAAATCTAAGATAAGTTAACTGGATTTTCGGACCTTCTTTGTAATGTTAAGGATAACTATTCATGGCCCTCTTTCAACTGAAAAGTAACGGGTCAATTCGTGTTGTAATGTTTTTTTAACTTCATATTGCTCTGAGCCCCTTTTGTTTACCACCAGTAGCGTTGGAGAAATATATGGCTTGAAAACCCTACTATTCAGGGGTTACAAATATTTATCAAGTACTTCTACGAAAGTGTGTGATCAGTCAGCCATGAACTTAGGTTCTCTTTCCGGGAGATTAGCAGGGCACTTGTTAGAGCATGGACTAATATGTTCCGTTTTATATTCTGAAATGCAGAGGCATGCAATAGCAGGGCACTTGTTAAGAGCACGTACTAATATATTCTGCTTTATATTCTGAAATGCAGACGCATGGAGTGCTGAATGTGGTTGGCTGGAGCATAATCCTTCCAATTGGAGTAATGTTTGCAAGATATATGCGTCGTTATGTTAAATCACCAGATTCTGTCTGGTTCTACTTCCACGTTTTTTGTCAAATCATGGGCTTTATTCTTGGTGTGGCTGGATGGGCAACTGGCCTTAAGTTGGGGAGCTACTCCAAAGGGATTGTCTACAGTCAACATCGAAACCTTGGAATTGCAATTTTTTCCATTTGCACCGTACAGGTAAGTAAAATCAAAGTCTGACACTTGGCAATGGCTATAGGCCTACTTAACTGCAATGAATGTGCCAAAATCCGGCCTTATGCAGCTCGGTATACATGTAACTGATTTGCACATATGGAAGCATTTATGATTTTATGCCCAGATTCACAGCTTTATAGGGTGATTCTGGACCATCTATTGCATCTTTCTCCTCTACATAGTCACGGCCCTTACATTTATGCATACATCTCCTCACCAAAGGAAAATTAATGCCCAAAAACCGCATGGTTGTTACAATTGTTTTTTATTTATTTTGCAGATGACTGCATTGCTAGTGAGGCCCAAGAAAGAACACAAAATTCGCTTTTTCTGGAACATATATCACCATAGCATGGGTTATTCAATCATTGTTTTGAGTATAGTGAACATTTTCAAAGGATTTGATATTCTGCAACCCGAGGACAAGTGGAAACGTGTGTACATTGCAGTGATTGGTGCGTTGGGTGGAGTTGCAATTATCTTTGAAATAATATACTGGATTTCTGTTTTGCGTCAAAAATCCAGTACTTCTTCCAAACAAACCAATGATGTTTAGAAGTTTTGTTTAAGGGCTCTGCTACCAACCCTTCAGGGTAGGAGACTGATGATTATAGATGATAGTAGCAACAATTCTTTGTGTAAATTAACTCTGGTAGGTCTTTTTTTTCAAGTTCATGAATGGGCTTTTGGGATGTGCTATTTGTATACTACACCATTTAGACCTGCAATGCATTTGCCGAGTCTGTCCCATCTTTAAGTAATTTATGTATTGTTTGGAGTTCGTATAGCTTTAAACTGCTTTCACCCCACTACATTTGGGAGTTGATCCTCAAATAGACTTGGATTTCGACTGTTATTTCTTTACTTGAATATATAATGAAATCATGGCCATTTGTTTTCCTGTACTGCCCTAGTTTCATAATTAGAATATATGTAGTAATTCACATTTATAGCAAAATTGATTATTGTGTTTTCCTTTGAAGATGATGATAACTGTATATTTTTCAAAAGGACAAAGTTTACTCTGTGCCATGAGTACTGCAGATTACAGGGAACAGCCTCAAAATACAAAATAGAAAGGTCATGATAAGAACCATGAATAATTTAAGCCTTATATACAAAAATATGTACAAGTAAATGATGATTTTTTCCGATAAGAAAATCTTGGTGCTATGTGAATTAATGGTTGATATATAAGTAAATCACCTGTATTTCAAGCTCATATTATATTAGTTGAGTAAAATGTAAGAACTCTATGCCGTATAAAGAGTCTTCGAGTATGATGAATTATTGAAAAGTCTGATTCTAAAGAGGAAAAGAAGAAATTAGAATTGCAATCTTAATGTTAAGAAGAATAAATTCCCTGGAACTGATCTGTTTAATTTTCACTTAATAATTGCACATTGATTTTCAAATTTTAGAATAATTATTATGTTTTTATTAACTGGTTCTGAGGGTCCATAAATAAACCTAGGTTTTAAACCAGAATTGATTCCTAATCTAGTGATAAACAAGAAGCTGGTAGTTTGGAGGGCAACTGCATCCTTTATATATTTGTAATGAGATTCTAGCCAAACTCCACAAGATTTTGCCCAGATTGTTGCCAAATATTGTTTTGATTCTCTAAATCAGGGCTGTTGGAGGAAATTATTTTGAAAATTTTAACGAGATCGATAATAATTATATTATTCATGTATAAACCTAACTCAGGTGGAGGGAAAATATCTCATGAAATTTAATGATCATGTGGAACACATGGACAAAAAGTTTTAATGGCCATTGTTGATTTTGAAAATGTGTAAATGTCAAAGTTGCATGGGTTAAATTTGATGGTCATCCTTGGACGTCAAGTACATTTGGCCAAACACAAGAAGATTTAGGTTAAAATTAATAATATTTTGGCCAAACATAACAAGATTTAGGTTAAAATTAATAAGATTTTTGCCGAACAAAATGCCTTTACCCTTGTTGCTAACTATTGGTTGTGATACTTTAAATTGGGGTTGTTGAAAGGAAAATAATTTGAAAATTATGTTGGCTAAAATTAATAAGATTTTAGGCAAATATAATGCCTCTACTTTTGTTGTTAACTATTGGTTCTGATACTCTTAATTGGGGTTGTTGAAAGGAAAATAATTTGAAAATTGTAATTAGTAGTTTTTTTAAATAATATTTATATTGTATTCATGTATAAACCTAACTTTAGATAAGGCAAAATATTTTGTAAAATTTGATGATTTTGTGAAAATGCAGACAAAAAGTTTTAATGGCTGTTATTGATATTGAGTTTTTTATGATCTAATTGATTGATAATGTATTAGTCAAGGTTGCATAGGTTAAATTTGATGATCAACCTTTAGCTCATGTACATTTTTTCTTACAACAATTCATTCAACATTGCCCTTCAATAGATCATATTTTAAGAAGAAACATAAAAGACTAAACATGTATTTACTATAATCTTTACAAATTTTTTTGAGGGGCCACCCCAAATTTCTCATTTCATCTCATATTGTTAAGAAAAAATTAACAATTTTATATTTGGTAAAAACATAAGTTTATACGGTTGTCTAATTTAACCCCTACTTGTAGGTATTGGCTAATGTTTAGTTATTATATTAATCATGATGATTATTCAAGATGATTGTGTTCCTTAAAATTAATAATGAACTTGATGAAGGATTTTCCTCCACCCTATATTAACATTACTTTTGGAAACATTTTGCTGCCCTTCGAATGCAACCAACACTACCATGACTATGTGAACATGTTCAAGATGCACACTACCTAGATTGTAACAAAAACATACCTAGTCACACCCTATGGATAGAGTGATAGATCTTGGGAAAGTATTGAAACAAAAGCATGATCAAGAAAACATTCATAACCTCCTGGATGTTACCTTTCACTATAAGCACAAGGGCCACTACCCATAAAACCATCTCAGGGAAAGGTAGGATAACACAAACATTGAATAAAAATCCTTTTCTGGATCCTAGGTCATGTAGAGCAATGCAACGGGGATTTGTTACAAGCTTTATAGAACCTATAACTAGAGACTCCTTTAAAAGATATCATAACTTCAGTTGCATCCATATATCCCACAAATGCATTGCATCTCTAATGGATTTCAAAATCGAAATTGCTATTACAAACCAACCATCCACATATAGGTACATGATTTTTTGCTCATGGAAAGATCATAGAATAATACGGGGACTATTGATAATCCAACCCCACAAATCATTTCATGAACTGCTCTGCTCCTTGGACCTAGAACTCTTACCAAAAATCCACTCGTTGTGTATTGGGATCTGACATGTTTCTATGTGGTTTTTCATTAGTTTAAGGCATCAAGATGATGTGTAATTCATTGCTTGTGCACATACATGGGGAACTTTGGGATTCTATAATTGTAATATTGTTGGAATCTATATGATATGTTGGAGAATTTATGTAGGGGCATTCTAGGTTCACTTATATCCTTACATCAACCAAAAACACTTAGTAAAAAATAAACATTTTTGCAGTTTGTGCAAATGCAATTTTCTTTGCATTAAAAAATAAACATTTTTGTAGTTTGTGCAAATGCAATTTTCTTTGCATTAAAAAATAAACATTTTTGTAGTTTGTGCAAATGCAATTTTCTTTGCATTATTTGTTTGGAGCCTTTTGCTCCAATGCTTATAATGTTTTGCACAACATTTGATGGTGCACATTGTTTGGGTCAATTTGTAGTTGCTTGTGCACATAAATGGGGAACTTTGGGATTCTATAATTGTAATACTATTGTAATCTATATGATATGTTGGAGAATTGATGCATCAACATTTTAGGTTCACTTATATCCTTATATCAACCAAAACCACTTAATCTAACACTTAGTAATAAATTAACATTATTGTAGTTTGTTCAAGGCTTGAATTGTATGCAAGTTTCTTTGTATTATTTTTTTAGCGTCTTTTGCTCCAATGCTTAAAATGTTTTGCACAATGTTTGATGGTGCACATGGTTTGGGTCAATTTCTAGTTGCATGCGAAGCTTTGTGCAAATATGTTTTGAAGGTCATTGTTAGGTTTAACCCCAATTCAAAATATCCACATAGAATTGAGAGTTGAAGGATTGCAAGTTACAGTGTGAAATCTTGCAACATATTATGCAAGATGTTGATACACAATAGTGAGAATATGAGTATCATTGCATAAGGATTCTCCGTTGCATTATTAGGTTGTAAAATGATCTGACTTGGCCTTGTGAGGATGTGACTTCAGTGCAACTTGTTTTGTGCACATATGTTCTTGTGATGTGTTATGGGGAAAGAGCCATCATAGTTCCTAGCCGTTTGCATTTAATTTGTTGAATCATGGAAGGTTGTTATGGTTTCATTTAACATTACTTTTTGATGTAATATGTTGTAATGCCTTGTGATGTGTTAAGGGGCATTAAAATTGTAATGATTATTTAATGTTTTTGGTGTGCAATGTTGTGTAAAAAATATTTAATGGTGTTAGTGGGTTACTTATCATTATTGTAAGTAGGTGGGTCTTGTAACTATATAATTATGCCCCTACGCTTGAGTCAAAAAGTTATTGAGCTTAAGAATATCGATCACAGTGAATATTCTGAGAGAAAACTATAATTGCAAACACTGCGAGTTAGCATGCCGAGATTTATGGGTCTAATATTGTAAACACATCTCATTTGAGATTGCATAATGTTGTGTTGTTTTCATTGTATGTTCAAGTTGTTTTTCTAACCATTGAAATCTAATAAAGAACCGAGTTTGTTTGTTTTTGCATTTGTTGTATTATTTCTGATGTATAATTCTAAAGGTTGTGTGGTCGAAATGATCTCTTCATCGAGACCCCTAACTGTGACAATGTCATTTCATACTAGACCAAGGTTTTCCTCCTTGCATGAGAGCATGAGAGATTCTTTTCTACATTTGAAAGTGTGGGTAGAGAAATAATGAGAACATCTTCCAGTAAGTGTTGGGTAGAGGGTGTAAGTTATTGTTCTTTGATTTCAAGGAAATGACACACAAAGTAGGTTTCTCTGGGAGAGCATCAAGAGTGGCCAAAGTGTCGAGACTTTTAGATTTGGATAGGTTGATGAGGGAGATGTAAGCTCATCTAGAGACTATGGAGACCACACAACATTGACACATTGGGGTAGTGGATGAGGAAAGCAATAATGAAGTCATAGAAGTATATGAGAACCAGGTCATAAAAGAATAGGTTGATGACCCTAAAGATAGATTCATTTATGTAGTTGCAAGGATGTCTAGTAAACCAAAGTTAGACCCTCCTAGTTATTTAGGGAGTTAGAGTTTTAAAGAGCTCATTGATTGGATCATTGAGTTACACAAGTTCTTTGAGTAAGAAAGTATGGAAGATCCTAAGAAGTTCAAATTTGCATGTGCAAAGTTGAAAGTTCACACATTATTATGGTGGAAGCATGTGCAGTTGGAAAGAGTCTGTAGAGGAAAGGATAAGATCAAATCCTTGGATAGACTGGTTGTGAAGTTGAAAGCTAAATTCATACCTTCTGATTACCAGTTAACATTATTCAATAAGTTGCAAAATTTTCTACATATGGAGATGAGTGTGAAATATTACACCGAAGATTTTTATAGACTCATTATCATAGCGGGTCATGTTGAGGATGACATCGAGAAGATATTGAGGTACTTGAATGGGTTATGAATTTCCATTCAAGATGAGTATAGTATGATCGTAGATGATCATATGGATGAGGTATAGCTTGTGGATTCATGGGTACATGTTTCAGATGTGGAGACACTGGACATAGAGTGTTTGAGTGTCCACATGCACATAATGGAGTTGGAGAGCTGATGTGCATGTGAATATCACACAAGCAGATGAAGAAAATATTGCATCTATTTATAAAATAAATGAACTAGAAACTAAAGAAGCTCTCATGATGAAGAGCATGTTGTTGAAACCAATAAAAGAATAATATTGTCCTACACAAAGGAATAATCTATTCAGAACCATTTAAAAATCTAAAGGTAAGTGCTGCAAGTTGATTGTTGATAGTAGTAGTAAAAATAATCTTGTATCACAAGAAAAGTGGATAATAGAGGATGTGCACTAATTCCTGATCCATCAACAAGATCATTATCAAGTACAAATCTACATTCCCACACATATATGATTTAATGAATTGCTTAAGTGGAGCACAATATTTCTTGAAGATTGACTTGAAAAGTGGATATCACCAAATCCACATAAGGGAAGGTGATGAGTGGAAGACTTATGTTCAAAACATAAAAAAATGATGTATGAAAGGTTAATCATGCCATTTTGATTGAGTAATGCACTGAGTACATTCATGAGACTCATGAATGAAGTGTTAAAACCATTTTTGGGTAAGTTTGTCATAATATATTTGGATGACATATTGATTTTCAACAAAATAGAGGAAGAACACTTAGTACATTTGAGACAAGTGTTGAGTGGGTGTGAGATAAAACATTGCTAGTAAATTTGAATAAATGTAGCTTCATGTATGAGTAGTTAATATATTTGGGTTTTGTAATATGTTGATTAGGTTTGAATATGGATCTAAAAAAGGTGCGAGCTTTACTTGAGTGGTCATCGCTTAGGAGCACATTTGAAGCACAAATATTTCATGGCCTTGCGAGTTTTGACAAGAAGTTCATCAGGAATTTTAGTGGGATGGGTGTAGTAATCATCAATGTGATGTAGAAAGATAAAAAATAATTTGTATGGAAAATAGAAATAGAATATAATTTATAGAATTTGAAGAATGAAGTGACTAAACAACTAGTGTTGGCATTGCCAAATTTTAGTAATGTATTTTAGGTAAATTACAATGCGAGTGGCACAATAATTGGAGTAGTCATGAGTCAAGAAAATAGGTCCATAACTTACTTTAGTGAAAAATTGAATGATGCAAAAACAAAATATAAATGTGTGATCATGATTTATATGCCATAGTGCAAACACTCAAGAAATGGAGGCATTATTTATTTCTTAAGGAGTTTGTGTTGTATACATACCATCAAGCACTTCAATTCATAATCAGTCAAGGAAATTGAACCAAACACATATGAAGTAGGTTGAATTCCTATAGAGCTATTAATATTTATTAAAACATAGAGTGGTACGTAAAATAAAGTTGAAGATGCATTGAATAGAAGAGTTATTGAACAAGACACAAGTGGAAGTCATATGATTTGATTCTATGAAAACGATGAATAAATAAGATGAATATTTTAGACATGCATGGAGAGCATGCACATAACTATGGAGTCGTGATAAAACATCATAGATAGATTAGCTTATGCAAGAATAATTATTGTTCCAAGGACCATAATTATGTATACCTAGAGGTTTAATGAAGGAAATTTTGATCAAGGAGAAGCGTTGTGAAGGTTTAGCAGGTCATTTTGGCTATGACAAAACCTAGGTGTAGATGGCTTAACATTATTATAGGCCAAAATGAGTGTGGATGTATGTGCATGAATGTAGGGTTTTATAGTTGGTGAAAGGATGAATTCAGAATGTAGGGTTGTATTAACCATTGCCAATTCCATATAGACCATGGAAAGATATTAGGCTTACCAAGGACACAAAGAAGACATGATTCCATATTTGTGATTGTGGATATATTTTCAAATATATAAATTTTTGTTTTCTTGTAAAAATATTAGTGGTGCAACACATATTGCTAACTAATTTTCAAGGAAGTTATGAAATTGTGTGAATTTACGCATAACATAGTATCATATAGGAATGTCAAATTTATTGGAAAATTTGGGAGGATGTTTTGGAAGAAGGTGAATACCAAGCTACAATTCAATTCACTATATCATCCTTAGATGGATAATAAGATGAAGGTAGTCAACATAATTTTGGGTAATCTATTATGATGTTTGATTGAAGGAAATCCATGAATGCAATATTCAATTTTGGCACAAATTGAGTTTTCCTGTAACAATTAAGTTAATAGGAGTACTAGCAAGACAACATTTCAAAAAAATTATGGATCAAGTACAAGAGGTGTTGCATAATTATGTAACATCAAATATTAGTAAAGGAAAAGTGCTAAAGAATAATTTTTTTTTAAGTATATGTGTGACTTACATTAGCAAGTGAGTGAAAAGCTAGAGAGAAGAAATGCACAATAAAAATGCATAGATATCAGGAGAAGATAAGTAGAATATCAGTTGGGAGACGTAGTATTAGCAAATTTTTATAAAATAAATATTTACAAAGGGAAATTATGACAATTTGAAGTGGAAAAATATTGTGCCATGTAGAGTGTTGTGAAATTTTGAAAAAAATGCATATCAAATAAAGTCATTGATCCAAGAGGATTTGGGGCACTTGATCTAACCACAACTCTTGGGTGTTGCTCATCTAGCCTTGCACTAACTTTAGCAATTTTTGCATCAAGTTAAGCACACACATGCCGAAATGAAAAATAAAAGTCTTCCTTAGTGTTAACACATAATGTCTGCAGTCCTAATAATGTAGCACAAAATTTGTTAGTAACAACAATTAATGTTGTCACCACACTCATTGGTTATGAATCAATTATTACCAACCTTTGTAATGATTTAACCAATGCTTCATCTACTTCATATATGCATATTAATGTACATTTATATTCTTTATAGGTATATAAGAAAGACAAAAATAAAATTAGGGAGTATATAGACACCATACATCTAATCTCTCAGATATTGTACTGAACTTAGTATAATACAACCTAGTTGTTACAGTTCTACATCTATTGTCAATTATTTTCTTCACTTTCATTGTTAATTTTTGTTATGCATATATTATGATTTTATCATTCACAAATCACTTTTGTATATAACCCTCTTAAATTTGTTTAAGTAGATTATTTACTAATTCTCCTCTTGGGCCCTTGATCAATGGTATCAAAGCATACACACTTCATATCATTCCTGAGTGTTATTGTGATGTTTTTGAACTTTGTCTCTATTTGTAATCCCATTCATATGAGGTTTTAATACAATAAATTAGGGATAAATAATCGTGACCCTTCATCATACCTTCCTACATGTCCCAAAATGGGAGAAAAATCCTCAACAACACCAACTTTAGAAATGTTCCAAAAAAAGACATAGTATGCATTGCAAAGACAACAAAAATAATTTGAAGAAAAAAATGCACCTAAAAGAAAAAATATAAGTGATCATTTATTTTTACTTATTAATTAGTAGACTTCTTCCATCACCTCTCATTCACATCATCCATTGGGTGATCAAACACCATACAAGGTAGAAGTCGATATAAACATCCATATATTTGAAGGAAAATTATATGCAAATGCCATAGAAAAATGGATTAATCTAACTGTTTAACCCTAATTTGGATAAGAGGATATCCTACTTGGGTAAAAGGGTTAAGGATATAGATATGATAGGGCATAAGAGTGAATATCAGATCTATAGTAGGATAATTAATGTGCTAAACTTAGATGTACCATATGTTGAATTTATTGTATTGAGATAAGCTATTAATGGAAAGTACAGTTATGATAGATAAACAAATGATATAAAAAATACTTAGTCATTTATAATGCTAATACAGTGTTGGATCTGGTATAGGTGAGAAGTAAGTAGGAAGACAGTTCTAGATTAGTTGTCAAATTCTAGATCTAGTGCCTATGGCTCTCTAGACACTTGCATCAACCTAGGATAATTGCATCGATGCTAGTGTTTGAGTTTGATGCTAGTATCTTGTATAAAATATGCACTCAAATATGATGCAACCACCTAGATGCTTATAAGTTTGCCTTTTCCTTTGGTCTGGTGCATTTAGATTTGGGTCATGGACTCTCTCTTAGTGAAATGGTAAAACCCTACCTTTGCATCTTCAATGTGACCTTGGAGAAAAATGGGTTAATAGGCACATGGTGTCGAGCTAACCCACAATGACCTCAATGTCAAAGGGCACTGACTAAATATCCAATACTCTAGAAGAGGGTCTCAATATCATGTAGTTCTCCCTTATGTGTTGGCTTGTGTGTGAATCACATAATGTGTAAAGCAAGTACAACAATGACCTAGCTTGTAACTTGGAAAATATGACTTTATGACTGATCTTTTAGTAATTCAAACCTATAGCTAAGATGTTACTTTGATTGATGTTAGAATAGGGTAGGATAAGAAAGCTTTTGATAAATTGGATGCTTCTTGAGTGCTCTTTTGATTTGATTGCTAGCTTCATAGGCAATAAATGAAATAGGGTTGATATTGTATTTATATCAATCTTATTAGGAGATAATTCACATTAAATCACTTAGGTTGACCATTGTAATATGTTTCATTTAAAAATTGGATGGATTTAGGGCACTAAACACTTGCATCAGGTCAGGATAGTAATGTTGACATTACTGTCTATCTTGAACATTAGTGTCAAGGAGAAGGAGAGAAAGCACATACTTAGAACTTCTAGAAGTGTAATATAAGTACATTTTAAGCATTCTAGGCTAGATGGGATGTCTGTATCATCAATATAACACTGGTCAGACTAAGAGATAGGCCAAGTGGCATAAGATAGAGTAGATGTGAGGCTTGTGGAAGTAAGGCATGTGTAGAATTAAGAAGAACAACTAGGGTCATGAGTTTTCCAAGTGTACAAAACTGAGGTGCTACTTAGTCACAAAATATTTTTTACATTTCCCCCCATTTAATCTAGTAATGAAATTGCTAGTTTAAAGGAAATGAATAAGTACATGGGCGCTATGCACACCTTATCTTTGCTTGAGTTGAGTTTGAGTGTTTTGTTGGATCTAAATTTTAGTGCTTTATTAGTGACTGATCTACAACCAAAATCATGTTACAGTGTATAATCAATGCATATAATCTAGGTCAAAAGTACTTGAAATAAATTGAAATTGAAAAATTAAGGTTTAGAATTACACTTGTGTGTCGATGTAACCACTTTTCCTATTGGCAAGTTATTTTTGCAAAATATTTATCATTTTAAGGCTCTAAAACTAAGATTTGGATAAATATAGATAATTATTTAAAGTGCTTATATCCAAGGATATATATATATATATATATATATATATATATATATATATATATATATATATATATAGAGAGAGAGAGAGAGAGAGAGATTTACTAGTTGGTAGTCAAGATTAGCTCAACTATGCAACCCAATGATACTCATAACCTAGTGAGTTCAGATGATAAAGTCCAAATTGAAAACTTGGAAAGATTGAGTGATTTATTCAACCTAACCATACCAAAAGGTGAACCAACTACTATAGTATATTAGATCACTAAAGTTTGAAAAAGTTTGATGGGTATCATTACATGCAATAGTTTTATAATATGAATTTGAGTTGGATTTTGTAATATTAAGCACATGTTACATAACATATGCACCTTAGATTTGTCTTATGCTGAAACTATGTGTAACAATGGTACCATGAATAGAATTCTACCACAAATGTGTATCAAAATCATACAACCGTGTGCTTTGGCTAGTTTGTAAAACTATGTAAGTGTGGAGGACATGCTTATAAAGCAAGCCCCCACTATATATGTAGAAATATGAAAATTATATAAGTACCAATGTGGATGACATGTTTCCAAAACATGCCCCCATTATAAAGTAGAGATGCTGATAACTGAGTAGGTGTGGAAAACATGCTTCCAAAGCATTATCCCAATAAATCTTTGAATTATAAGTACCATAATGAATGAATGTGGAGAACATGATTCCCAATCATGTCCCCACTAAATCTAAAACTATGAATGTGTGAAAGTCATGTCATCATGACATACCCTAACTAAATCTACAAACCAGTGTAAGTGTCATATACTTGTGAGTGTGGATAATATGCTTCCAAAGCATGCCCCCAATGTAATTTTAGAAACCATGAAAAATGTGGAAGCCATGTCACTATGTCGTGCCCCAATTGAATCTACAAATTGGTGTAAGTACCATATACTGTGTGAGTGTGGATAACATGCTTCCAAAGCATGCCCCCACTGTAATCTGGCAACTGT
This sequence comes from Torreya grandis, assembly GCA_037957365.1. Taxonomy (NCBI): domain Eukaryota; kingdom Viridiplantae; phylum Streptophyta; class Pinopsida; order Cupressales; family Taxaceae; genus Torreya; species Torreya grandis. Next base: position 945,783 of record JARHVA010000393.1, on the reverse strand, counting down.
GAAAAATGTGGAAGCCATATCTGATCCAAAACTTAGGGGTTTTGGTTGAAAGATATTTTAAGAACACAAAAATAACACAATTATCATAATAATGCTTTCTCTGAGAAGAGATGTTTTATTGCTCACAAGATTGCAAATACAAACATATGCTTATCTCTGGGAAGCGATGCCTGATCCCCTTCTCAGGATACATCTTTATTTATACATATTTTGAAGGTAGGAGGAGGATGTGTAAGGTCACCAAATCTTGAGGGAGATGAAGTGGCTTGACTTCCATGATTTACAACAACACAAAATTTGAGAAATTACTATTTTTAAAAACTTTCTATTTTTAGATAACACTATTAAAATTAAAATTTTGGGCACTTCTATTGGGTTTTTAGGGGTCAAAAACCATTGAGCTTATCTTAGTGCCATATCATAAAATTCTCCTCATTCTTAACTTTCTAATGGTTTGAACAGGGAGTCAAACGAAGCCATGGTTCAAAATTTATGGCTCCCAAAAATTCTACCACCAATTTGGGTAGAACCGTCACTTGAATTGTCACCTAAAGTGTTGAATGGATCAACATCACTATGACATGCCCCCACTGAATATGAAAATTGGTGTAAGTACCATATACTATGTGAGTGTGGAGAGCATGCTTCCAAATCATGCCCCCACTGTAATCTAAAAACTATGAAAAATGTGGAATCCATGTCACCATGACGTGTTCCCACTAATATTCTACCCCTTTTAGGTGAGAAAAAAAATGGTACTTAGTAGTTATCTCACCTCAAAAGGGTAAGCCAACTATAAAATTTGTGAATGTAACCATGTAGCATATAGAAGGAAATATGTTTAGGTTAATGTATCATTAAATCACGTAGAACCAATGTGATCACATGTAGGCCTAATATGCATGATATATATCATGGTAACTTTAGATACTAACAATAAAAAATCAATAAGCAAACAAGCACACACACAAAAACACTCAAAATCAATTCAAAATGCAATGGTCCAAGGAAATTGCAAACAAGGGGCATATTCAAATTCTATAAAATTGAATGGACATGACTTAGTCAAATGTCCACAAAAGCAAGGAATGACATATTTAAATGTCTATGAATGAAATGACATATTCAAATTTCCAAGAAAGCAAACATAGGAACACAAGGGCCACATACAATGGAGCATATGCAAATGCTCAAAAAATAAAGGCAATAACAAGGAAAACACTCAAAGAAGTCTGTAAAGGAAAAGCATAAGCAACCAACATAAACAAGCCATAGTGGTCCATGGATCAATCTGTTAGCAATAAATGCCAAGGACATAGGATATCAAGAACCATGTTTAAGATATAAACATAGATAATAAGCATGTGTAAGTACATATATAAGCTCAAACATGATAGTGTATAGTGATCATCAAATCATATAACCTATGTGTATCAAGATTGTAGAATATGGATGGCCCTAATGTACTGATGACATGAGTAGAGGGAAGACCCAACACCTATAAGTGTATCATGTATCTATGTATGCTTGTGTATGTGTATGCAGGATTAAATGATATGCTATCCCTCAACATGGAACTAACACATAGATACTAAGGATACAATATAAAAAGTATCGAAAATGTTTTTATATTTTTTAATGTTTTTTTGGTATTTTGAAAGAGACAAGATCATCCTATGATCTTACCCAAAGGATGATCATAGGTATCTCCCCACTCTAAACCTAGTGAAAGAAACTGGTGGTACTACCAAGTATCATGTATAGGTGAAATATATATCATTATAGTATTTGTGATGCTCAACATATGTATAATAGGACTTTAAGGTCATGAAGCACTAATATAAGGAATATGGGTTGTTGGAACCCATCTCTATGTACTCTATGGTTTCTTTGAAATAGAAATAATAGGGACATGTTTAGGTGCTATGGATACCTGAATATGGTGCATAGAAGATGAGGATTTTATAGAACCCACTATCTATCTTTGATGTAAAGGTCTCTCAAATGCTGGTCACCTAGTAAAGGGAATTACTTGTTGCTTACCCTTTTGTGTTTATTAGCCTTAACAGGCTTGATAATTAACTGCCTGGGTATGATTTTATTTTATTCAAGAAGACACTCATATGGAATACTAGAAACTATAATTACCTTATTGGAATGAATGTAATTAACACACCCATTCATTGTAGAAGGTAATGATCAAAGAGTGTGTATCCAAGGTCATACCAAAAACATGTCAAAGACACCTATAAAAACTATAATTGAGAAAGTAGTAACCGCATGTGTAGGATTGACCTATAAAGGTAGATTAATTTCACCAAGCACCTTTTGAGAGGTCCCATTGAATGCTCTGAGTGATCTAGTATAGGGTGTAAATCATGATGAGTATAATCCAAATGCATAATTAATGTCATGGTGCACACATTTTTGCTTTCACCATAATCAATCATAATTCTACAAATGGGGTGTTTATTAATGTATACTCGAATGAATAGAGAATGCAGATCATAGTCATCATCCTCAATTTCACTATCATCAAAGGAAATGGTAGGTTTGTGAACCATATGAGGTATATGTCTCGTGTAAGTATCAATGACCCCATATAGTGGGTGTCAATAATATGATAGAGGAGGATGTGCACTATGTGTCGTTTAAACTTTTGGTTCTTTTTTGGAATGGTATTGCAAAGGATTATTAAATATTTTATGTTTATGGCGATCACCAAGTTGTGAACTTATTTCCTTTAGAAGATCATCAAATGTAATATGTTGGTCATCAATGAGGTCATGTATCTTATGATTCATAGTAAAACATATAGTCATAGAATTCTCAAGTCCTTGGTGATAGTTACAATAAACATATACATCATATCCTTTGGGTAGAGGTCTATTTACATCAACGTCTATAAGAGGAGGGAGAGATATAATATGAAACTCTAGCAACCATGCGAGTAATGAATCAAGAGGCTCAAATAAATGTGTACACTATATCCTTGGTGCATTAAATAAGACAAGTTGATTAGGTTATTTTGAAACTATGTTAAACATGGTGGTTATTTACTTTTTAGGCTCAGGTTGTTTTACCCTATAACTTGGTTTAATTGTAAATTTTCTACTAGATGTAGATGCAGTGGTGTGTTTTTTACATACTTGAGCTTGTTCAATGACATAAGCTTCATTTCATGGTCTCATACAACATGACATAAGTCATCAAAATATTGAAACTTTTTGAAAACAATGGACTCATGTAAAGGTGCAAGCAAACTTTGCTTGAATATGTCTCAAAACTCTTTGTCTACCATAGGATTGCTTATTTTGGTTAACATTGTCTTATATATCAAGACATATTCATTGACTGGTTCATTGTTTCCTTATTTGATCTTTGTAATTTGAGCAAAGGAAACCTTTTTAGTAATGTTAATATAAAAGTGTGCCAAAAACTAATCTTCAAGAGGTTTGAATGCTCTTAGGGATTGGAGAGGTAAGTCATAAAACCACCTCAAAGCGTATTCCTTGAGGCTCCTTGAAAATAGTTTGGTCAAAACTTTATCATTTGAATCATAATCAAGGCATGCCACATAAAAGGTTTAAATATGTTGTTCAAAATCACCCTTACCATCATAAAATGTGAACTTAGGTGAAAAAAAAATAGTTGGTAAAGGGTACAAAGAAATCTCAAGTGCAAGAAGGTTGTGTAACACATCTTGGGAATCTATAGCATGTGAAGACTTTGAAGCCTTTTGTTCAATGTTTTAACCTTATCCTGTAAGGTCTTTATGACTTGGAGTGATTGAATTATAGGACCAATGGGATTTTGATTAACAATTTGATCAATCATCATAGGGGTTGGAAACATGTTTTGAGTAGTAATCGGCATTGAAATCGGTATTTGTGTTGAAACAATGGGTAATTTCATAATAGATGTATCAATATTAGCTTCAAGGAACAAAGGTTGGAACACATAATCCATGCCCCCATTAGATGTATTAAATCATAATGTGTTCAAGGGGAGGGATGTATCCACTAAAGTTTTTGCATTTTTAGCTTCAAGTATAGTTTTTATTAGTTTATCAAGATCCTCAAGGTTTTGTCGAGTGCACTCATGAAACATTGTAATTACATGCACTTGGTCATTGTCATTTGTTTCTAGATTTTAATTATCACAATCTTCTTCTATGATAACCCTATCAATATTTTTTCATTATCAACATGGGTATCATCATGATCTAAGGTATGAGATCCCTCATTGGTTTGACACATCTTGGATGGGTTGAGGGGAATCTGAATATGATCAATAGACACACCACAAATCTAGGGATATGCCTAGGTTGCATGCAAAATAGTACCAATAAAAATGAAAAAGTACAAAAATCTAAAACCCTAATTGGTTTAAACCCTAAGAATTAGAAATTTTTTCAATCGCACAGATCAGGTTCACCAAATGTTTAACCCTAATTTGGACAAGAGGATATCTTAATTGGGTAAAAGGGTTAAGGATATATAAATTATAGGTCACAAGGGTGAATATCATATCTACAATAGGCTAATTAATGTTCTAAACTCAAATGTACAATATGTTGAATTTATTATGTTGAGATAGGCTATTAATGGAAAGTACAACTATGCTAGATATACAAATGGAATAAAATAAATTACTTAGTTATTTATAATGCTAATACAATGATAGATCTAGTAAAGTGGGAAACAAGAAGGAAGATAGTTATAGATTAGTTGTTAGATTTTAGATTTGGTACGTTTGGCTCTCTAGACATGTGCATTAACCTAAGAAAGTTACACTAATGCTAGTGTCCTATAAAAAATATGTACTCAAAAAAGATTCAATGACCTAGATACTTATGGGTTTGGCTTTACCTTTGCTCTAGTGCATTGAGATATGGGCCATGGATTTTCACTCCTAGTGAAATGGAAAAACCCTACCTTTGCATCTTCAATGTGAACTTGAAGAAAAATGGGTTAGTGGGCACATGGTGTCAAGCTGACCTACAATGACCCCACTGTCAAAGGGTGTTGCTTACATAGATAATACTCCAGAAGAGGTGTTAGACTCATGTAGTTCTTCCCTACATTTTGGCTTGTGTATGATTCATGTAATGTGTAATTACATCAAGTACAATAGTGACCTAGTTTGTAACTTGGAAACTATGACCTTTTGAATCCTCTCTTAGTACTTCAAACCTATAGTTGGGTTGTTCCTTTGAATAGTATCATAATAGGGTAGGATAGGAAATCTTTTGGTAACTTGTGTGCTTTTTGAGTGTTCTTTTGGTCTGATTGCTAGGTTTTGTAGGCGGTGAATGAAAGAGGGTTGATATTATATTTAAACTAATCATACTAGGAGATAATTACCATTAAAACACTTAGGTTGACCATTGTAATATATTTCATTTGAAAACTGGATGAGTTTAGGACACTAGACACTTGTGTTGGGCCAGGATAGTAATGTTGATGCTACTAGTTATCCCATACATTATTGTCCAGGGAGAAGGAGAGCAGGTACATAATCATAACTTGTAGAGGTGTAAGATAAGTACATTTTAAGTATTTTAGGCAAGATGGGATGTATGCATCATCAATATAAGGTTAGTTGTAATAATATATCGGCCAAGGGGCACAAGATAGAGCAGATGTGAAGATTTCAAAAGTAAGGCATGTGTATAATTAAGAGGAACATCCAGAGTCATGAATTTTCCAAGTGTACAAGACTAAGGTGCTACATAATCATAAAATATCATCTACACTAACATGTTTATACTATGTGGTTAATTATTTATATAACTAAGATAAGATTACATGAACTCTTATGAAAGTTTATTTATTAGTAAAGAAATGGTGGAATAACCATTGCATTGCACATAAAATCCATGAAGATGAAGTTAACTTAGACACATTTATAGACACATGGATTTGGTTCATATAAGAATTTAAAGAAACTTATTATTATATTATAAAATATGATGATAAATACATCAATTTATCTTAGTTGTTTTGAGACAAAGATTAATTTGTTCAATAATACATAGAACATTTCATACTTTGGTGGAAAAATTAGGTGTTTAGGATTTTAAAAAAACCTTATTTTGAAGTATAGGTTAAGATAGAGACCCATCATTCAATCAAATATATATTTCCTATAGATCTCTTCAATTGGAGAAGCCTACATATGCATGCAATTTTGAAGCAAAGGACAAGGTAAATACTAAGATGAAATATTCCAAGTCCTATGCCAAACAATAGTCTAAGCCTTCAAAGAAAAAATACAAGCTAGGAAATGAATCTTAACACCACCGATAAAAGAAGAAACAACCATCAAATGCCTAGAGCAAGTGGTCCAAGACTGGAAAATGGTGTCAAGTTTAAAACTCTAGTGTCCATTCCAATGAGAAGTGTCACACTAGGAAAACTCTACTTACAAAAATTGAAGTAGTGGGTAAAAAATTATAACATCAAACAAGGGTAAGTAGATCATGGATTTTGAACCTAATGTCATGGTGGGTTCTAGAAACATCTCTACTTCCCTTATGGAAAAAGATGAAGTAGAAATATTTTTCCATTCTCAAATGTGGGTCAATGCTAAGCCAATTATAATACCCTTTACAGTGAGTCAATTTTTGATTGACAATCATAGTATGTGATGCATGGTTTGACCTCCAGGTATTGGTATTTTGTGCACATTATGATAATCAAGTTTGTTCATAGTGTTCACTATTCAAACTTGTAGCATTGGCAAGTTTTATGCATAATGTTTAGTGTATATTTAATTGAGATGTTAATTTAGTTTGAATAAGGCCAAGGGAAATTTGCATAGAGTCATTGTTCATCTTGAGCTATTGGTTAAGTAGGTAGATCCGAAGTCACTGCTTTGACAATTATGTCTTAAAACATCTTTTCAACCCATTTATATAGATATATTAGCATTAACGATGGTATCTTAAATCTTATAATAACTAATAAATATGAATACTTTCTAAATGATATATATATATTAATATCTTAATAATCATGCTATTATGGGATAGTAAGGGAGAGAAATTATGGATCATTCTCGCCTTTTTAGTTTTGTTCATTTTAGAGTTATAAGATCAAGTATTATATGTTGATCCTTATCATCACACTAGTTTTCGTATATAAGAGGTTTCTATGTTATTGTTATTTTTGTAAAAATAATTAACCGCCTTATGTATTTCAAGCTACCATACTTTTACCTAAGATAATTCTTTTTACCAACTTCAACCATGCTCATCCTGGTACATTTTAATGAAGTAAAATTCTGATTTTATAATCAAATTAAAATGAAATAAAATAAAAATACTATTAAATGACTTGGATTTAAATAATTAATGGGATAAAGTGGTGCGTAGGTAAAGAACAAGGAGTGATAATGCAAGTGAGAGAAATAGGCATAGTAAATAGGAAAGCATGGGTAAGGCATATTTTGGTCTTATCAATGGGACACATCTACTTATAATTAATGTTCTCCCAACCATAGGCATGGTATTCAAATATTTATACACCCACCTTGATAGGAAATTCAATGAATTGAAGTAAATGCTAGTTGATGTTAATCTTTAGATTTTTTTTGGATGTATTTATTCTTTGAAAGAAGAAAGATAACATGGGACACCATAGCTTAGTGGAGAGGAATATGGTTGTAAAAATACATTAATAAATTTTAATGGAAATGATGGTGAGTTGCCCTAGTGAGTGGAGGAGAAAGTAAAAACATTAGTGTTGTTGTGGCTTACCACGATGTGTTTTGGATCAATCAAACATCCTTAGTAGTGAAGGATTGCATTGTAATTAGCGGGAGAGTTTGAGGGAAAATTGGAGCAACCATGGAGAAATAATAATTTATCCTAGTATGTTGGATGAGTTATGAAGGAATAGAGAAAAAATTATAGAGGTAAATAACCTTTCTATGATGATCATATTTAGATATCTATGCTATAAATCTAAGCTAAGATAGTAGGTAAATTTGTTTTTGATTGTTGTAGTAGAAAATTTAAACTCAAAAAAAAATGGTAGTGTTTCATTTTGATATCTCTCTTAACCATTGAGTTTTAAAATAATTCCAAATTGATCTCTATTTAATTAAATGGTAGTGAATGTGCATATAATATTTTAGTTTGGAAGTTGTTGAGTTGGTTGTGTTTTAATTTGTATTGGACTACTCCAATGCCCTGTTATTTAGCTGCAAAATAATTATTGTGGATTCAATATTATTTTTTAGTTTTTTTAATTTATGAAACAATAAATTATTGAAATAAAATAAGTGTTCCCTTTCATAATTTTCTGCCTAAAGGAGGCACCAAGGTGAATATATTGCGTTGTTAACTTGCCACTTTTGTGCCCTATTTTTTGTTTTCCTATGTGTAAATTATTACAGCCAGAGCTATAGTGGAAAATTTTATGGCATATTTGATAACCCTGCTAATTATGAATTGATGATGGTAATTTAGTTTCATGAGATTGAATGGTATTTTTTAGAGACATATTTTAGTTTGAGTTGTGTAGCTGAGAAGCTATGTCTTCTTATCTAGTTGTACACCTAAACTGATATTATATTGAAACTTAAACTTGAAAACATTTATCCTATCTTATGGGAGTTTAAAACCAAAACCATTATGATTGTACCTTGAATGGTCATCATTCGGTGGACCCATTTCGAGAGCCTTTTGTAGAAATTCTGCATTGTGGTCAATTACAACCAACAAAGTCACTTTGAGTTTGACATTTTAAACCTAACTATATTTTGAAAATTCCAAATATGAATGTTGATTATGAATTTATTTAGGATTATTTTAGACCTTGTAATTTTAAACATTCGAAACAGGTTTATTTTAAATTTTTAACAACCTGATTTTAAACCCAAATTATTCATAAATTTCTAGGGAATGTAGTCATTTTTTGCACAAATCAATTTGAAATGCCAATATCTTTTGGTATTTTATTCGATTGAGTTTTTTTTGTGGGTTCATAGGTGAACCTTGAGGATAAGGGTTTTGGTTATGTCTAACATAAATTTATTTCACCATGTGGTGGTACGTTTTCTATTATCATTTTAAGGGCAATTGTCAAGCTTGAACTAGTCGTGAGGTGTGTTAATTATGCTTGATTGTGCCTTATTTATGGTAGTTTTAACACAACACACTATTTTTGTTTTTATATTTCAATTTCAAAGTATTTAGATATTGAAATAGGGTTAGGATTAACCTTGGATTAGTTTTTAGTTATTAGGCTTGCATTATGGTCTCATGCCTTGGGGTTGTGTACCATAGAACACTGACTTAGCATACTATAACAGATTGCATCCTATATCATTGTGATCATGTTTTAGTATCTAGTCGTGTGGGAATGGATTTATAGATATCTACTAAATTTTGGTTAGAAACTTTTTCTATTTTTGATGTTGATGGATATAACTATTGATTAGAACAAAATCTAGTCCCTTTTTGTGGAGTCTTGTGTAACTTTGGATTCCACTCTTTTAGTGAAGCTGATGCAAAATCACCTTAGATATAAAGTATTAATCCTTTGTGATATTAGTATACCATGATAAATGGATATAATTTATATTTGATATGGGCACCGTTAAGTGTGCACATTTTCTTATAAAGTTTTTAAGCTTGTAAATGTTTGAACAAGATGCATGTCCAGTTTGTGTTTCTATGTGATTATTTAAAAAATGAAAATTGGTGAGTTTTGGCATGTGTGTGTTTTGAGTCATGCAAATTTAAAAAAAAATTGGGCATGACATTTTGGCATTAGAGCATGGTTTCTACACTAGGAGCTTTGGGGATTATTATTTAGTGCTTCTTCTTTTACATTGAACCCATGTTTATAAGTGTTGAGTGTTACACCTCATTGAGGAGGTAATGAGAGTACACCTAAATAGGTCCTTAGATTATGGAGTCTTTGGCCATGTAACATATGCCTGGCTATTTGATTGGTCTCAACACTTGAGAGACCCATGTTAAAATTTGTTGAACATTCACCCATCTAGTTAAGTAGACAAGGTTTGATAAAAGACTTGGAGTAAGGTTCTAACTAAGTGTTAGAAATATAGGTGGATGCAAGGGACAAGTGACTGTTAGATCATACAATCTCTTGTATGCTAGGTTGATGGGTTTTTATTGGTTCATTTAACTTATTTAATCTAGTGTTTACTTACCACTCTAGTGGAATGTTTTTGAAAGTTCTTGTGGGTTGTTGAGGTATTCTTTGGCACCAAGTAAGTGCAGACATTACTATGTTTATAATTATGATCATGTTAGAGTGTGAATTTAACTTATTATACATGTTATCTTGTTATGAGGCATTCAAACTAATTTGGATGTGGTTATCCATAGGTTGTGGTCAATAATAACTTTAGTTTATGAACTCATTTTTTAGAGTATCTACTTAGTGAGCACCCTTGTGTAGGACCAATGATGGTTTGGAGGTGACCTTATTGATCAAGACCTCGAGAGGAAACTGTCCTTGTTCCTCATTGCTATAAAGGTATGATGTACCTTCCTGATTGTATGGCATCTTGAGTTGATTGTTGGACCCTTATTAGTATGAGTACTTTGACAATAAGGAGCTAAATCCTTCTTAGCCAAAGCTAGATTATTATAATGGTGGCACCATATTGAGTGCTCTACCTATGACATTGATAACTTGGAAGCATGATTAGTATGTTTTATAGTTTGGTAATGGTTATTTTGAGTAAGAATATCTCCTCAATGTTGTGCATGTCTTAATAGAGTGTATCTATTTTTGGTTGCACACTTGTTCATGTACCTATACATAGTAGAAGAGGTAGTGGGACTAGGTTTCCATGCCCTCCTATGTGGATTTAAATTATGATCAATTTGTATTATGTATTTATTCTTATATAGTGTGGTTTACACATATACTAGTTACTAAGAGCATATATTTAACATTGTTGGTGCTATTTGAGATAATATAATATTGATCATGGAGGCAACCCACTTGTGTTTACATTTCATGGACATGGTTTTTCCTGATGTGATCATATGGTGCCCATGTATTCTAGACTAGGTAGCATATGGTAATGGGTTAATCCCCATGTCAGGGTTTGTAGAAACTTATTTTATTTTTCTTACCCCACCTTGGTTGGGAACGGTGAAGATTAATTCATTTAGAGTATGGTTTTACGAGTAGTATAATTGATGTACAATTTTATTCTTGGAGATGATTGCATGGATCATGTTGATAGTTCAAATAATTGTAGTAGATCGCAGTATTCATTGAACAACATTCAAACCTATAGATAATTTTCATTTTATAGTACTTCTATGGTATATTTTTAATGAGCTATGCTTTGATAAGGATGTCCCCTATGGGCTATGTTTATTGATAATAGTTGGTTATATAAAAATTAGACATGTGAGCCAGTATAGTTACCTATGGTACCGTTATGGCACTGGGATGTCATGTATGAGAGTTACCATTTGATTTCTCCTTCACTTGCATCAGTTGATTTGCATTGGGGAACTATTATAGATGATGATGTATAGTTATTTAATTTACCTATCAGAGGTAATTTATAGGTATTATTTTTACCTCTGAAAGTTAATAGATAGTGTTATTCATACCTTTGGGAGGTAGTTGAGATGACTCAAACCTATGGGAGGTAATCAAGATGATTCATACATCTGGGAGGTAACCGAGATGCCTCTTACCTCTAGGAGATAATTGAGATGATTTTTATTATTTATCCCCTTGGGTGACTTATAAAGTCACATAGTGTTCATGATGTGATCCATTCTTCACCAATGTTTTATCAAAATTATTTTAATTTGATTGAGCATTTTATTTTTATTTGATTTCAAACCAACACCATATTTATTGTCTTTGTATATTTTAATCAATTGACCAATAATGGAAATTGTTGTTGAATTTTATAGTTTAAATTTTTAGTTTTGTCTTTTTCATTTGAGACCACTTGGTCTTATTTTTATTGGTTTTGCTATTACATGATCAATTGATTATTAAATTTATTTAAGTGATTGTTGTGATGGTTTTGCTTGTGTTATGTATGTGTGTAATTGGAGCATTAAGTAGGTATAGGGGAAAAAAATAGTTTGGAATATATCTATTAGGTTGAGATGGGAACATGTATGGGTGGGTTCATGACACCATCTTTCTCACCCAACAAAGATGGTGGTTATAGGATATTATCCTAATTTTTGGGAAGTCTAAAGAGGTATGATGTTTTAGGAGGTATAAGGAGGTTATATGATAGTGCATAGTTATTATTCAGTTACTTCAGTAGTGTATTATTCTTTTTTGATGATACTAGATGTTATGACCTAATATGACACTGTATGGTCCAATATGGATCAACTTAACTTAGTATTGGTAAGAATGATTCAATATTGAATTATTTGATTCTATCATGATTTGACACTCACCCTTCATATTATATGTTCAAAGTTTAATTTATGTGATCTTACAATAGATTGGTGGTTGTATTATGTATTTCAGATGACACTAGATATTATGACTCAATTTTGCTTAGTATGGTTCATTATGATTTAGTGTGGTTGAGTATGGTTCAATACAATAGTTTGGCTTAACATTGTATAAAATTATTGGTATTTAAATATGCTTCCATGCTTTGGAACTTATTCTTCATATGGTATGTTCACCATGGATAAACACCTATTCATCCCAATTTATATTCACCATTGGTGGAAAAAGTTGATTATATGATCTTACAATTGATTTCGTTTCATAATTACATGCTTATATCAGTGATAATTTAGGTTTAGTTGTCTTATTGGTGGAATTTTGGGTATTAGTTGCTTTTAGTGGTATTTTAGGAAGATTGAGATCAAATAATTAACATACTATTCTTCATCAGGTTTTATGATGCATCAAGGATGATACTAGTTTTTAAGATTGGAAAATGTAATACCATTTATAGTGAGGCAATCTTTACTTGATGAATCACAGTATGTGAAATAGTATGCGATGCCTAGTTTGACCTTTGGGTTTTGGTATTTCACATGCATTATCATAATCATGTTTGTTCGTATTATTCACTATTCTAATTTGTAGTGTTATAACATTTTTTGCATTATGTTTAGTCTCTAGTTAACTAAGATGGCATTGTAATTGAATAAGGCAAAGGGACCATTACATAGAGTCATAGTTCATCTTGAGCTATTTGGTTAAGCGAGGTGATCCATGGCCACCATTTTGACAATTGTGTCTTGAAACTTCTTTTCAACACATTTATATAACTATACCGACATCAATGCTAGTATCTTAGAACTTATAATAATTGGTAAATATGAATATTTACTAAATAAATATATAGTAATACATTAATAATATTGCTATTTTGGGATAGCAAGGAAACATAGTGTGGATCATTCTTACCTTTTCAGTTTCATTCTTCATAGAGGTATATGATAAAGTATTCTATGTTGATCCTTCTCACCATACTGGTTTTCATATATAAGGAGTTTCTATATTACTATTATTTTTATAAAAATAATTAACTGCCTTATAGATTTCAAGATACTAACCTTTTACATAAGATGGTTCTTTTTACTGACTTTAGCCATGCTCATCCAAGTACATTTTAATGAAGATTTTTTAAATTTTATAATCAAATTAAAATGAAATATCATAGAAATATTAGAAAATGACTTGGATTTAAATCATTAATTGGATAAAGTGGCATGTAGGTAAAGAACATGGTGTGTAGGTAAAGAGCAAGGAGGAGTGATAGTGTAAGTGGAATAAACATGCATAGTAAATAGGGAAGCATGGGTAAGGCATGTTTTGGTCTTGTCAATGGCACACATATTCTTATCATATTTAATGTCATCCCAACCATAAGCATGATATTATTTTATGGTATTTGGGTTTTTACACAAATAAACTTAAGCAAATAAAATTATTTGAGTGCATTATGAAGATATTCATAATTTTAGTGATATATGCCAAACTATAGAAGTTTACCTTCTCACACATGTGTAATAAATACAACTACAAGGAAATGAAAGGATAGAAAAAGTATATCTTATTTCATGTTCTATTCTGGATTGTGATAGTAATATGGAATCATATTAGAATAGTGATCAAGATTATGGATCTGATCACTTTGTGGTCTGATTGTTATTAACCCTAGGATAATTACGTCAATATAAGATAGTTGTGTTGACACATATGTCTATCTATAATGTAGGTTTCTAGTCTAGGAAATGTACATGAATAGATCTAAATTTATACTAGAATTTCACTGTTATCTGTATGCCTATTTAGTCTTTCAAAATGTGTCCATCTATGTGCAGGATCTAGCCAATAAGTAATACCCTTGTCCTTTTGACTTTGACCTCCTATAACTTATTAAAAGGGGGTTAGCATGTGAGTTGAGCTAACCTTAGCAACCATAGATGTTTCTAAGTTTTACCTACATAGCCACTACTTTAAATAGGGCCTCAGACTCACATGTAGTTCTTGCTCCTAAGCATGTGTGTGGAATTTTAATGGTGCAACTATATGCTTTTTATCCTATTTTAAACACTGGTACAAATAATGCAAGAGTATATTGACCTTTTCCAATGTGTAAGATATTTAATTTAGTAATGTAATATAATTTGATAGATTGGAATATAAAGTACTTACTAATTGGGTACTTGATCAAAATTTTAGGTGGTGTAATTAGACCATTATATATATATATATATATATATATATATATATCTTAATTTTGAATTAGGACTTAGAAGCATGAAAAAATGCAACATTATAATAAATACAAGGGGAAAATCAAATGATCATAAAAGTGAAAAACACAAAAATATCAAAATATAAGACTGGACACATGTATTGACGCAACAGTCCAACATGGGTGAAGGTGTCCAAAGGCAAAAAAAATAGAATAATAGAAAACATAGGTTGGGATCCTTGGCATACATTAGATAGAGAGGCAATTTGATGACACACAAACCCAAAGGGGAAAATAAAGTAAGTGAAATAAGATGGAACTGGGGAGGTTCACATGAGGTCATGCCACTAGATATCTAACTATCAGTCAAGAGACCTAGACCCCACCTCTCCCCACCCGCCCACCCCCCGCCTTTTAATCTAGTAATTAATTAAACTAAAATTTCTAGTTTAAAGGAAAAGAAAATGTGTACATTGGTGTATGACACACCTTGTATTTACTTGAGATATCTTTGAAACTTTTGTTTGAATATTGCATGTAATTAAGAACATATCAAAAAGTAATCAACTTATATAATATGTATATGGGAAATAATATAAAGTATCATAAAGAAAGAGCATAGATAGAATACACTTGTATGTGTGTTACATAGTAATGGCTCCAAAATGCTAGAGACTAGAGAAGTAGAAGGGGACTTACAAAACCATCCATCTTTTAGGAAAGATGATGAGTGAGTTTACAAATGGTAAACTAGGTTTCACCTTGATGGTAATATATCTAGAATGGGGATAGTTTGGAGGTGATCATGCCCCCAACCTAGAATAAGAAGAGTGGTGGTTTGACCATTGAGAGTATCATTTCCTAACCAACACAACTCAAGTGAATGAACTAGTGAGATTAGATGATTTAATCACTCTAATCTATAAATAAAACCAATTGATATAGACAGATAAGGCTCAAATAATAGTTCATAATAGTCCAACCTAGGTGTCAATCCATTATGTGATAGAATACATGATAAAGTACTAGTCCATAATGTGATCAAAATCCATGATAATCTAGTGAATTTGGAAGATAGATAAATGTCTAAGTAAATAGAAGGAATGAACCCTTGTTCATGCCTCCTATCATATCTAGTGTGAATGAAGTAGTCCATGTATATTGTGCCCTTTACTTTAGCATAAGTACTATTGATAGAGTGGATTGCACCCTTGACAGGAGGTTGAGCTCCTGCCTTCCACACGTCACAATGGAAACTCCCCTCTTGCCTGTGGGCCTGGCAAAACTGGGGGGAGAGTGTCTAGATAAGGGCTAGCTCCCTTTGATGTATCTCTGAGGTCCTGGATTTCCTACTGATAACAATGGGGGGGGGGTGAAAAGAGAGAAGGATGCTGAAAATAGAACCTAAACTAAAATGGTGATACACCAAAAAGTTGATCTACTTAGCTTGAGCCTACACTTTCCACCAAGAACAAGCTAGTATACACTTCATTTGATACGGGAAATTCTTATGCATTAGTGAGCTAGGGGTCTGATGGAGATATAGGGAGGAAGAGCTACCAGAGGCATTCTAAGACACACTTTGACAGCCTATTCACATGCGCCTATATCCCTGCTGTGGACACTTCTGGCTAACCTACAAAAGAAGAACTCACAATACACTAGACATTCTGGAATCATTCTGTGAAAGCATAAAGGAAATGACTTAACACAAAATAAAAACATAGACATATACAAAAGTGCAAGCTCAAATAGAGGTAAAAATGTTATGTCTTGATTCAAGGTAAAATCTTGCAGAGCTCCACATTACAAGCCAAGAGATATTTGGGCATAGCTTTGCCTTACAGGCTAAGAGATGTCTTCTCAAAATGAGAAGTTTACAATATATATAGAGAGAGGAAGTAAAGGATTTGGCACTTTCTAGAAAAGAATTTGGCACCCTTTTTTACAAGTGGCCCATGTGTGTTTGAGAGCATCGAGAAGAGGAAGTTGCTATTGCTGATATCATCCTTCTAGAAGGGGCCTATTAGAACCATGATGTGTAATCTCCAGTCTTGACTTTGGAATTCAAACATTAATGTGAAAGCATGGCCATGCCTCTTTTTCTGCAAACAAGACTACTCCTTTCAGATATTTACGTGGTTTGTCTGCTTATAAATGCAAAGTGGAGAAAATGGGGTGTGACGTTCACTGTTCATGCCTCTTGATGACCGCTTGACAGGTACTGTTCCAACTGTAGGAGTAAATCCTTGAGTCGACACCTCCCTTTACCACCTGGACTATTTTGTCCATTTTTGCACTTTGTCTCTCCCTAGTTTTGTCTTCTTTGTCTCCTTCAGCCCTCAGGGGCTATCTTCTTGGCGGGTCACTGAGTTCACTCACGGCCTGTCCTTAAGCTTTTCAAAATCAACAACTATTTCACCACCTTAAATTTGATGTCTGTGCACCTGTCACTGGGCATTTGAAATTCCAACAGCTAGTTTGCCATGCTTAATTTTGACATCTTTGGGCCCATCACCCCTTTGAATTTATTTGGCCTTTTCCTTTCTTTTGGATTTTTGCCTTTCTTCAGGATTTTCTCCCAGCTATTTTTCCCATGGACAAAATGTCCACAAGAATTATCTTGATCATTTCCTTCCCTTCAAAATTCTCCTTCAGGTTTTTTCCCATGGCTTTTCCCAAATTTCTTTAGACTTTTTGTTCGAAGGAATTCCTTCAGACAAAAGTTTGAAAGAAATCATTTTATGCCTTTGCCTTCGTCTGTTCATTTCTGTAGGATTTTCTTCTGAAGGATTTCTTTGAACAAAATGTCTGAAGGAATTCCTTTGGACATTTTTTCTGAATAAATTCTCTTGTTAAATTTTCTGAAGGAATTCCAGCTTGCCTTGTGCACTTTTTTGAAGGAATTCCAACCCTTTCAGCCTTCTCTTTGATCCCTTTGCAAATGTTCCTTGCCCTCTGCAAGGGCACTTGGAATGGTCCATTTTGCACCTAAGTGTTGGGAACTTGTCTCTTTCCTATAGAGTTCATAGAAATAGCCTGCAGAGTCCATAGAAATAGCTTGCATAGTTCATAGAAATAGCCTGTAGAGTCTATATAAATAGCCTGTAGAGTCTGTAGAAATAGCTTGTAGAGTTTGTAGAAATAGCCTGTAGAGTCTGTAGAAACCAAGATTTGTGAAAAATCAAAAAATGAACTGGCTTAGAATAGTAGGGAAGGAAGGAGACCGATTTTTGGCTTGTTGGACCAAAAATGGTCAACAAATTGGTGACTCCTTGGGGAAGCATGCCTGCTATGCTTAGAAACTAGTTGCCTTAAAGTCCATTGGGCACGGAGTTAGAATGCAACTTAAAAAATGTCAGCAATAGTCCTGATAGATCCAAGAACCAATCATGAAGCTTTCACCCCAAATACAAAGGAAAACACACACAAGGCTAAAAACACTACTTGTGCAAATAACACTTAGGGAAAATAGGGAAAGAAAATTGAAAGCAAACTAATATATATAGCTAACCAGGTATATTTTCCTCCCTCTTGGATCAAAGGGAAAAATTCTTAAGTCTCTTTCATGGAAAGGAAACTTATGGTGCCAGATAAATCACTGAATGGAATGAAGATTTAGTGACCTGCTCCTATTGCCTACCACCTTGATTGGCTTGCATCTGAGTGGATCAGAGTCAAACATGCTCCCAACACATATGTATTCTTCTTGTTATTGGAAGCTTGTCAAATGCTAGATCTTCATGTTGGTGTGTTTCATCAAGAAATCAATAGTTATTGGCTCATCAACATAAGCCCTTTGATATGCATAGTCCATTTGCAGTGCACCATGGTTTGACTTGTTCCCTTTTGCTTCATTGAAGACCCTATCAAACTCATCCTGTGCTTGATCATGGCTTTCTTGAAGAAGGGTGACTATTGTGATGTCTAAAATGGAATCACAAACTAATTACTCATCCCATAGAACATCACCTTCTTGTTTAAGGCTCTCTTCTTCAAAGCTGTTCTCAAGATGAATAGGCCTGTCCTTTTCCTGCTCAAGGATTAGAGTCTCTAGTTATTTAAAGACATCCATATGATCCTCCTCCAACTTAGGATCCTTAGCATAGTCATCCTTCTCATCAAATTAATAAGGAAGTTCATCAAAAAAGGGAGGAGAGAGGTCACCATGCTTACTTTCCTCTTTGTATTGCTGGAACATCTGCATGTATGCATGACCTGTGTCTTCTCCATTACTGATGATGTCTTTAGAGGGAGCATCCATGATGATTTACTCTTCATTTTCACTCATGATAGCCTCTTGGACAACTAAAAATTAGATCTTCTCTTCCTCACTTGCCTCCTGTAAAATAGGTTCCTCTTTGAGAAGGGATGAAGTGGAAGGCTGATGATTAAAACCATGTGGAAGAGGAGGTAGTCCTTGAGCTAGAATTGAATGATTCTCCTCTTTCCATTTGTCCAACACTTCATCTATATCAGGTGTGGCATGATAAATCTCTTGGAGGTGTGTACATGGGGTGTATTTAGACATGGAATCTGCTGCGTCCATCACACGTTGGCTGAGGAATCTCACTCTGGACTCCAAATCTGCAATTCTCCTAGCTAGATCTTCTTGAAAAAGCCTTTCTTGGAGGTCACAAGTGTCATCATAATGAGTAGGAGCAGGTTCATTCTCTTAAAGGTTTTGAGCAAAACCTTTCTCCTCATCCTTCCTGCCCCATGATTCTATTGTTTCTTTCCAACTCATGACCTTAAGATTGGAATTTTCCCTTTGTGAATAGGGAGCAACTTTATCTTCTTCAATATCCTTAGTTGGTTCATTATTTTCCCTCTTCCAACTTGGAATTTGGAAATCATATTGAAAGGCTTGAGGAGGTTGAGGAAGACTAGGAAGGGTTTGCCAATGCATAGGAAGAGCTGCTTCAATTGAAAATGTATTTTGGCATGTATAATCCCATTGCTCAGAACCATGGACCTTGTTTTCTTTCATATAGTTTTGATCAAGCTCAAGGTGTTCATGGAATCACCTCAATTAGATCTCATAGTTACCCTTCAATAATGAGGGAAGTGACATTGGGGTTTGAGTTGATTCCATGACAACCTGAGCTTCACTAAAGTCATACAAAAAATGTGATTTCTTGATGGCACCATAACTGCTTAACCAATTGATTCAACTCAGAGTCACCATTGGTGTTGATAAAAAAGCCTCCAAACATTGTTTGGTTGAAGAACAAACCAAAATTCTTCAAATATTTGGACAAAACTTGTCCCACAATTGCCTAATTAAAGGTCAGGTGCTATATTAATGGTTCATTCTACTGTAATAGGACCAACACCAATCTTGGAACTTTTCTGAGTGTCTGAACGTGGTCCCATTAGGCATGCCAAAAACTATTGATAGGGTGGATTGCACCCTTGACAAGAGGCTGAGCTCCTGCCTTCCATGCATCAAAATGTAAACTCCCCTCTTGCCTATGGGTCTGGAAAAACTAGGGGGAGAGTCTCTAGATAAGGGCCAGCTCCCTTTGATGTATCTCTAAGGTCTTGGATTTCCTACTGCTAACAAATAAATGGAAAGGGGGGGGGGTTGAAAAGGGAGAAGGATGCTGAAAATAGAACCTAAAATAAATGGTGATACACCAAAATGGTTGACCTACTTAGCTTGAAGATACACATTTCACCAAGAACAAGCTGATATACACTTTATTTGATATGAGAAACTCTTCTACATCAGTGAGCTAGGGGTCCGATGGAGATACAAGGAGGAAGAAATACCAGAGGTGTTTTGAGACACACTATGGTAGCATATTCACATATGCCTATATTCCTGCTGTAGACACTTCTGGCAGATTTGCAAAAGGAGAAACTTCACAATGCACTAGACATGCTAGAATCATTCTGTGAAAGCATAAAGGAAAATGACTTAACACAAAATGAAAACATAGACATATATGAAAGTGCAAGCTAAAATGGAGGTAAAAAATGCTATGTCTTTGATTCAAGGTAAATTTTGGTAGAGCTCCACCTTACAAGCCAAGAGATCTTGGTAGAGTTCTGCCTTCCAAGCTAAGAGATCCTTTCTCAAATGAGAAGTTTACAATATAGAGAGAGAGAGGAAGTAAAGGATTTGGCACTTTCTAGAAAAGACTTTGGTGCCCTTTTTTACAAGTGGCCCATGTGCGTTTAAGAGCATCAGAAAGAGGAAGTCACTGTTGATGATATCATCCTTCTAGAAGAGGCCTGCTAGAACCATGTTGTGTAATCACTGGTCTTGACTTTGGCATTCAAACATTAATGTGAAAGCATAGGTTGTGCCTCTTTTTTTCAAACAAGACTACTCCTTTTAGATATTTATGTGGTTTTTCTGCTTCTAAATTTAAAGTGGAGAAAATAGGGTGCACCAATCAATATTCGTGCCTTTTGATGATCACTTGGCAGGCACTATTCCAATTGCAGGAGTAAATCCTTGAGTCAACACCTCCCTTTGCCACCTGACTATTTTGTCCATTTTGGCACTTTGTCTCTCCCTGGTTTTGTCTTCTCTATCTCCTTTGGCCCTTGGGGGCTATCTTCGTGGCAGGTCATTGAATTCACTCGTGGCCTGTCCTTAAGCTTTTCAAAATCAATAGCTATTTCACCACCTTAAATTTGACGTCTATGCACCCGTCACTGGGCATTTGAACTTCCAACGGCTAGTTTTCCATGCTTGATTTTGACATCTTTGGGCCCATCACCCCTTTTAATTTCTTCAACCTTTTCCTTTCCTTTAGCTTTTTGCCTTCATTCGGGATTTTATCCTAGCTATTTTTTCCTCGAACAAAATGTCTACAAGAATTATCTTGATCATTTCCTTCCCAGTGGAATTCTCCTTCAAGTTTTTTCTCGTGGCTTTTTCCAAATTTCTTTGGACTTTTTGTTTGAAGGAATTCCTTCAGACAAAAGTTTGAAAGAAATAACTTTATGCCTTTGCCTTCGTCTATTCATTTCTATGGGATTTTCTTTCGAAGGATTTCTTCAGACGAAATGTCTGAAGGAATCCCTTCAGACATTTTGTCCAAAGAAATTATCTTGTTATCTTTTCCAAAGGAATTCCAACTTGCCTTGTGCACTTTTCTAAAGGACTTCCAACCCTTTCAGCCTTCTCTTTGATCCCTTTGCAAGTGTTCCCTGCCCTCTGCAAGGGAACTTAGAATGGTACATTTTGCACCTAAGTGTTGGGAAATTGTCTCTTTCCTACAGAGTCCGTAGAAATAGCCTATAGATTCCATAGAAATACCTTGCAGAGTTTGTAAAAACAACTTGTAGAGTTCGTAGAAATAGCCTGCAGAGTCCGTAGAACAACCTGGAGAGGCCATAGAAATAGCCTGTAGAGTCCATAGAAATAACCTGCAGAGTCTGTAGAAATAGCCTGCAGAGTCTGTAGAAACCAAGATTTGTGCAAAATCAAAAAATGAACTGGCTCAGAATAGCAGGGAAGGAAGGAGACTGATTTTTGGCCCGTTGGACCAAAAATGGTCAACAAGTACCACTATTTTGAAATTTGTTATAATGGTAATACCAATGTATAAAATGTTGACCCAAATATACATCTAAATCATCTACTATGAAGGATATATGATGAGTTTTAACATGGCATAAGCATGGAAGACATATTTACATAACATGCCCCCACAAAAAACTAGAGAATATGAGAACTATGTACAAATGTGGAGGACATGTTTCCAAAACATGCACCCACAGTAATCTAAATATGATAAATATTGAATAAATGTGAAGGACATGTTCCCATAACATGACTCTATTTAATCTGAAACTATGAATATGTAGAATCCATATCTCTATGACATATTCCCATTTTGGGAGGGGAAATAAAATCTACTAGTCACCTCATCATAAAAGGAATAAGTGACAATGCCATGTATATAGGTGTATAGTAATAATTTTTTACCCTAGTAGTGTTGGTATATGAGAATGCAACATTGTTTTGATAACATTATGATTTGGAATACTATTTGTGTGTAAGCAAAAAATTTAGGTGTTTTTTTTGTGTTTATTTAAATCTTACCAAATTTATGTAATGTGAAAGGGATCATTGCCTAAATCCCAGTGCAACTCATAGTTACGAATTTGGACAACCGATACTCAAGATATGTACATCCAAATTTATTATAGAAGTTTTATATTATGAGTTTTGAATAGTAATTTCAATTTAGTTACACTTTGATCATTCTAAAAATTTAAAGTATGAGTAGAGAAATACAATGCCACATGGTAGAGCCCCATGACCACTATAATTTGATATGCTTTGGAAAACCCTAGATGGCCATGAATTTGATGAGATGGTTAGTAGGTTTAAGTGTTAATCATATGGTTAATTTGAATCAATGCCTCAATGCTAGTGTCTAAATTTAGATGATATTATCTGACATTTTTTTCCTGTGTCGATGCTAACATCCCACACTATCTCCTTTCTATATTTTTAAATTTAATTTTTAAACCCTTAGTTTTATTTCTAGAATATAATGGATAATAACCATTTTTTCTCATTTTTATTCTAAAAAATATGTACATATTTAGAATTTATAACATGGTAGGCATTTTTACACTATGGAAAATCTAGTTCTAGATGTAGTCAATTTGGCCATGAAAGATTAGGCTAGATTGGGCCACTTGGCCCACTTAGGATAGATCCCATATGACATCCACCTCATCACAGTGCTAGCTAAGAGGTGGAACTAAAATAATTACACATTCTAGCTCCAAACAAGGGAGATGGTGATCACATTAGAGGACATGTATCTCATTATTTAACTTACCATTATAGACAAGAGAGCATAAGTTGTTGAAGATGGTATCCATGGTTATTTAATGGTCTTATAATCATACTTACCATGATCCTAATCCTCCATATTGTTATGCATCATCTCATGTGTAGAATACTAGCATATTCATCTTATTTGAGACATTTCCCACTTGAATAAACACTCTCTTTCTCCACATATGGATCCCCTACAGTTCCCTAGCTTCTTTGCACGTTGACAGACCATCTAAACACCTCCTAGATCTCTTCCAGTGTCCCGTTGACCACTCAGGATGAGATTTTGACCAAAGCTATAGATTATAGGGGGAAAAATGGCATAATCCACATGTATAATTAATAAAAGTCATGGTCTAGGTTGAAGTATGGCTAGAATGGTTGTTTTTGGGCCTCTAACGATAAAAAGGGCTAGTTTTGGGGTTTTTTTGGTGTTTGGGTGCCCTATATCACTCATTTTCATCCTAATATTTCATTATTATTCTCTATCTTAAATATTATGTCTTATTGAATCCCTAGTGATTCATTCTTTTCAATCTTGAGCTTGATTGGTGATAAAGGATGCCATCTACTACTACATGTTGACTTAGAGATTCCATAACTACTTCCAGTTGTTCCTACTTCCTTGTGGCTTGAACCTAGCTTCCACATTTGGAATTGAACCTAATTTATGTACTTGGTTGTAGGTATTACACCCTTTTAAGTTCTAACTTCACCTTTTCCTAGTTATTTGGACATTGGTTTGACCTAGTTTTACACTGTAACCCTGTTTACCTCCATTGCTATCTCAAACTTAGATTCCTAGTTGGTAGAACATATGCACAATGTTTTTGAGATTGATCTAAGGGAAAATTGTTATAAAAAGTGAAATTCATTTGTTTAATGTAGCATATATGCTAGGGTTTACCATTTTCATGCTAATTTATCTCATTTTAAGCATGTTTTAGAGTAGTTATCTGAAATTTATGCATTCTGTTAAACCTAAAAATATATTTCCTTTTGAAAATGTCTTTCATTAATTAAATTAATTGGTTGTGAATTAATACATTACCTAATGTATTCACTCATGTTAAAATAGATTAGTTTTATTGACTCAAATGGCATTCCCTCACTCAGTCATATGCTAGAGATAGTCTTGTTTGAACAAACACATTAGCTTAAATTTCTAGAAATATATGCTCTCCCTATATATATATATATATAAATATCTCTCTATTGAAAATGTCATTTTATTTTTTAAATCATATTTTAATTCATAGGATTGCATGTTTTGTAGTGTTATCTTGTTCAAATATATTACTTTCTCATTATTTATGCATTGAATATTACCCCCTTATTTCTTGCTTAACTATGGTTATACCCATTAGAGATACCTGCATCCTTTGTGTACTTGATCATGCTAACCCTAACCTAGTTTATGATTCTACCCATAGTTTGGTGAAAGCTAAAAGACTAGATAACCTGTATAGGTCACAAGTAGCCCATAACATTCTTGAACTAGTCAACCTTCTAGGTGTTTACTTAATTACCTTGTATGTCCCCTGCCAAACCCTAGTGGCTTCATTCAGATTCTTGGATCTACAGGTCCCATATATATGTTACTAGGTAGAGAGAACCATATGTAGATCTAATTAACATGATTAATCTTAATAGAGTTATTAGAGGTGATGTTACCTACTCATGAAAGTCAATTTCTATATTATTATCCTCTTTTATAGTAGTATAAGGTGGCATAGTGGTGATTTCATAGTGCATGTACTAGATTATGTGACATATTGAGATGGAAAGTACCAAATATTCTTGGGGTTGTATATTACTATCCCACTTGTATATATATTTGTACATGTTTACCTTAGAGAGTTGAGGTGGTGGTATTGGAGTAGGGATCTTGTTACATGTTTGGGATTATGATCACATTAAAGTAGTATAGCTAGTTAGTGGATCCTTAGTTTGGTGGGCCCATCCATAGATATTTGGAGAGTGGTGGGTACCCCCCTATGGTATATTGTACACCAAAATGAAATATCACACTATTTTGGATAGATTTAAAGTGTATTAGATTACATGGCATCCATGTAGGACATTTTCTAGGTGTCTCAAGGATGAGCATGAGCTTTAAAGGATCTGGGTTAGCATGTGGTTAGTTAACCACTTTCTTGACATATATGAGTTATTTCAGTATGATAATTTTATATGGTAGTTAATTATAGATCAAGGAGTGCCATTGGTTACATACCCATAGAATTATACAATGTAGAGTGGGCATAAGTCCAATGATAGGATTGCACATACACGAGTGGATCTAGCCCCTCAAATTGGTGATGAGAGAGATCATGTGGTTCCCTTGGCTATAAGGGATGATGTGATATTTATATATGGATATATGAAGTGGTGGGTAGGGACCTTATATCCATTATTATTCCTAATTAGTTACTTCACCTAGTGCCATACTTATGGCACAAATAGGTGCAAGAAAAGATGTAGGTGGTGTTGATCCTATGGGACCAAAACCCCTATATGAGGTAGCTATCCAAGACACATATAAATTGCACTTTTATTATTTATTAAATATTATATAACATTTGATATAATATAAGTAGGTAATTTATAGTTTGTATCTTGTGCTTATAGGTAATCAAGAGTGGACTACCATGGTAGGTCATGCAATGCACGACCTCACACAAAGTGTACCCATGGATATAATTGGTGATGGATTTATTGAAAGGGTTATTGACTTGAGGGTACCCATGCACCCCTATTTGATCCTATAGTGAGGGTTGTGGCCACATATCACATCGTAGCCACTAAACATGAGGATCTATGTGCATAAATTGATAGATGGGATATCCCATAATATAGTGTCACTAAGATTATGTAGGTACTAATTGATTAATATGACACTATGCAACATGAGCATGAGAACACATTGAATTGAATAGGCTCATATGAGGAGAGAATACCTAAGTTATCTTATGCATGTAGTTCTAGGTTGGACCCAAGTACCTCTACATCGAGTAATGTGAGGGTTATAGACATTGATAGTGATGGGGAGTACACCCCTGGGGATATGCCCTCAACATATAATTGATGTTTTTATTTATATAAACTTGATACCAACTTGATATATATGATGATGTTCATATGGTTTATTTTATAACTTACCAAAATCATTCAATCAAGCATTCAAGTGAGTAAAGCTTCCTTATTTTTCACTATTTCTATATTAGTCATAGGGACAACACATCTACAAGTCTAAATTATTGAAAGAGTAGCCCATGAGATATATTTTCAAATTTAAAAGATAGATCACTATTGTACTTGATTATCACATATTGCATTCTTATGCACACACAAGCCCACACGTAGGGTAAAACTACATGAGTTTGAGGCCCTATTCAGAGTAGGGGATATGTATGTAGAATCCAATGACATGGGGTATTGGGTTAGATTGACACCATGAGCCCACTAACCCATTTTTATCCTAATAACTATAAAGATGAAGAACTAAGGTTTTTTTATTTGACAAGGAGCGATAATCTATAATCTAAATCTGAGCACACTAGAGTGAATACAATAGAAAATGCAAAACATTTTAGGTGGTCTCATCTAAACCCAATAGGTATTATTTAATAGACACCTACATCTAAGTTAGATAGAACAATCAACATAAGTGTTTGAGGTTAAGGCCAGTGTCTAAGGTCACATAATTACTTAATCTAGAATTTGACAACAATCATAAAATCTACTTCCAGTGTGATTCTTTCAGGTTCTATATCCAAATTTGTATCAAAATTAGAACTAGATAAGTATATTTTTTTCATTATCATTACAATATATACCATATCTATACTTTTCATTTTTAGCATATCTCAGTATATAAATTTAGAATATTGTTTATCTCTATCCCCTTTAACACTAGATTCCTTAATTTATATTTTTTAGAGGCATGGCTTCCATATTATTGACCAATGGGGACATGTTATGGAAACATGTTCTCTACACTTATACCAACTCTCAGTTTTAGATTTAAATGGAGGCATGTTTTGGAAACATGTTCTCCACATGTACATAGTTCATAAATTGGCCAAAATTCATAATTATATGATTTAGATACATAATTCTGGTAGAATTATATACATTGGTACCATTTTTATACCTAGGTTTCAACATTAGATAGACATAAGGTGCATATTCTCTAAAAAAGAGTACCTAAAATCTTCAAAAATCAAATCAACTTTTAGATTATAAACACTTCTACGGACTTTATCTCACCAAGTTGGATTGTTACAAATTTATTGAGCCAATATACTATAGTAGTTGGTTCACTTTTGATATGGTTAAGGTGATTAAATCACTCAATATTTCCAAGTTTATAGGTTGAACTTGATTACATCATCTAACCTCACTAGATTTATGGTGTGGGTTGACTTGGATAAACTCATGCTCACCATATTATAAGTATGATTGGGTTGCATGGTTAAGCTAATATCAACTTACAGGTGGAAAATCACCTTTTTATCCAAGGTTGGGGGCATGCATCCTCCAATATCTCTATATTTATGCACTGTATAGATTTATATTTTTTCATAATCTCAGCTCTAATGGTTCATAATGATACATCTTTTCAAATCAAATTTCCAAAAGGTAAGGTAGTTGCATTGATATACAAGTGTAATAATAAATCTTACTCTCTTTACTTCAATCATTTTGATTTAAAATTATATGCATTGATTATTTATTGTAACATTCTCTTGGTCTCAGGTCAGTCACTATTAAAGCACTCACGTTAGGCTCACATAAAGGCAATGTGTGTTATACACATCTAGGTATGCATTCCTTTTCTTTAAAATAGTGATTCCATTACTAAGATTAAGGGGGGGGGGGTAAATTTAGACACTATTTATGAATTATATAACACCTCAATCTTATACACTTGGAAAATATAAACATTGGATGTTCCTCTCAGTTCTAAACCTTATTTTTCTACTAAAAGGCTTGTAGATGATATCTCCTTATGTCTATTACTTATATATTATTTTGACCACTATTATTTTGATGACTCAGACCTTATATCATGATAAATTTTTTATAAACATGCTTATCTTTTGTTTCTATAAGTTTTAGACATGTGCTTATTTTCTAGCTACCCAGACACTTGTGTCCATGTCAAACACCTATGTTGACCCAAGTGTCATATCCAAACTTAAGTGTATAATGCCCTAAAGTCATCCAATTTTCAAATGAAACTTATACCTATGGTTAGCCTAAGTGATTTAATGGGAGATATTCTCCAAAATTATTGTCATAAATACATCATCAATCCTCATTCTTTCCTCACCTAGCACATACTAAAAAAATCAAAGGAAACTTATCAAAATCATTCAATCAAGCATTCAAGTGAGTAAAGCTTCACCATTTACCCATATTTACATATTAGTCATAATACCATCACATATATATGTATAAAGTACTAAGATATTAGCCCATGAGCCATATTTACCAAGTTACAAGCTAGGTCATTATTGTGGTTACTTATCACATATTACATCCTTATGCACACACAAGCCCACATGTAGGGGAAAACTACATGAGTATGATTCCATATTTAGAGTAATGGATATGTAGGAAAAACCCATTGATAGAGTGGTCTTTGGTTTTAGATCAACATCATGAGCCCACTAACCTATTTTTACCACAATCATTATGAAGAGAAATAACTAGGGTTTTACTATTTGAAAAGGAGTGACAATCTATGATCTAGATCTAAGCACACCAAAGTGAAGGTGACACAAAAATAAAACATTATAGGTGATCACATCTAGCCCCAATAAGTATTGTATATTGAACACCTATGTCTAGGATAGATAGAATCATTAAAAAAACTATCAATGTCGATGCAAGTGTTTGAGGTCATAAAAGTGCTTAATCTAGAATTTAATAGCAGTCCCAGAATCTACTTCCAATATAATTCCTTCATGTTCTAGATCCATATTAGTATTATCATAAAAAATAACCAAGCATATTATTTTTATTATCATTGAAATATCTAACATAGCTATAATTTCTATATTTAGCATATCTCATTAAATAAATTCAAAATATTTTTTTTATTGCATTTGTAAATTAAATTGGCTTGGTGTAGAGATAGTTTATCACCCTTGTGCCCTAGGCTATCTCTATCCCCTTTAACCCTAGATTCATTAATTTATATTTTAAGGTTAAAAATTTGATATCACACTTTGGAAAGAAGGCACACTTTCAATTTTTTTAACATTTTTATTATTGGAAATAGGCGAGGAGTTTTTAAATGTTTCAACATTTACATCATTGAAAGGAGAGGAGAATTCAATTTTTTCAACATTACATCATTGTAAAGAAGAGATGAAAATTCAAAATTTTCAACATTTACATCAGTGAAATGTATGTAACATTTTAACTCACAACATCATGAATGATAACTTCTTGTATGTCTATTATATCATCCTTGTTCAATGCAGTCAAAAAATTTATCATTTTTAACTGTGTAGACCTTTCATCATTGAAAGGTGAAGGAATAGGAGAACTAGACTCCACATACCACTAACCATATGAAAGAATGATATGATCATTAATAGGTTCATTTATACTTGAATTTTCATTATTAGTTTTTCATTATTATAGTTATAAGCAAAAGAAGAGGTTTTATCCTATTTTTGATATGTCATAAGATCTTCATATGCAATACATTGATCATTAGGAACATTAAACAAACTATTGAAAGGATGAGGCTTGTTATGGATTTTAATAAAGGAATCCATAAGGAATTTAAATTTTAACACAATGTAAAATAAAATAAGCACATGGCATAGAGTAAAAATATAAGTAAGCATTCCTTAAGCTATGCCTATGCAATAAATCAGATCTAAAAAATAAATATAAAAAATTGAAATAAATTTTTGAAGAATGAGAAAAACCCTAATAATAAAACAAGAATTTGGTTCAAAAAACAAAGGATAGGTAGAAGAAAAAATTTTATGCTATTTGGGTTTTTACATAAATACACTTAAGTAAATCAAATTATTTGAGTGCAATATGAAGATATTCAAAATTTTAGTGATATATGCCAAACTATATAAATTTCCTCCTCACACATGTGAAATTAATACAAGTATAAGACAACTAAGGGATAGAAAAATAATACCTTATTTCAGGTTCCATTATAGATCAAGATAGTGATCTAGTATCATCTCAGAATAGTGATCAAGATTTTAGATCTACTCATTCTATGCTCTGACTGTTACTAAGCCTAGGTAAATTGTGTCAATCTTAGACAATTGTGTCAACACATATGTCTATCTCCAATGTAGGTGTTTAGTCTAAGAAATGTATAGGAATATATCCAAATTTATATTAGAGCTTTGTTTTTATATGTATGCTTATTTGGTCCTTTAGAATGTGTCCACATGTGTGCAGGATCCAACTAATAAGTAAAAACCTAGTCTCTTTGACTTTGAACTCCCTTAACTTCATAAAAATGGGTTATCATGTGAGTTAAGCTAACCCTTAAAACTCTAGATGTTGTTAAGTGCTGCCTACATATCCACTACTTTGAAAAGGTCCTCAGAATCACATGTAGTTCTCCATCCTAGGCATGCATATGGAATTTTGATTGTGAAACTATACACTCTTCTTATTTTAACCCTTAGAACAATCATTACAAGAGTATATTGACCTTTTAGAATGTTTTAGATATTAAATTTAGTAATATAATGCAATTTGATAGCTTGGAATATAAAGTACTTACTAATTTGGGATTTTCTTGATCAAATTACCAAGTGGTGTAATTAGACCATAACCTTTGTATATATAGGGATGTATTGATTTTGAATTATGACCTAGTGACACATAAAAATGTGACATTAGAATAAACATAAGGGGGAAATCAAATGGTCATAAAAGTGAAAAGCACAGAAAAAGAAGAAGATAAGTCTAGACACCCACATCATAGTTGGACACTTACGTCAATGCAAGATTCCAACATAGATGTAGGTGTCTAGAGGCTAAAAACATTGAATAACAAAAAACATAGGTTGGGATTCATAGCATACATTAGGACCAAAGGGGAAGATAATGAAAGTGAAATAAGATGGAACTGAGGAGGTTCACATGAGACTGTGCCACTAGATATCTAAATCTTAGTTAAGAGAGCTATACATGCAAATGTTATGAAAATAGGGTATGAAAATGTGATTGTACCAAATTTGGGTATCTATAGGTCTCCACATCCTTCTATACCCACCTTGATAGGAAAGTCAATGAGTTGAATTAAATGCTAGTTGATTGTAGTCTTTAGATTTTTTTAAGATGCCTTTATCCTATGAGAGAATAATGGTTGCAAAAATCCATTAATAATTGTTAATGGAAATGATGGTGCTTTGAATTAGTCAGTGGAGGATAAATTAAAAGCATTAGTTTTATTTTGGATTACCACAATGTGTTTTGGATCAATCAAACATCCTTAGCAGTGAAGGATTGTGGCATACTTGGAGGGAGAGCTTGAGGGAAACTTGGAATAGCCATGGTGAAATAAGAATTTAGACATGAGGAAGTTGGATCAGTTATGAAAGAGTAGAGAAAAACTTATAGAGGTAAGTAACCTTCCTACGATGATCAAATTTAGATATCAAGGTTATAAACCTAAGCTAAGTTAGTAGGTAAATTTATTCTTGTTGTATCATAGAAATTTTAAAATTAGATAAAAAATGGAAGCATTTAATTTTTATCTATCTCTTAACCATTGAGATTTAAAATAATTCCAAACCACTCTCTATTTGATTAAATGGTCATGAATGTGGATATAAGATTTTAGTTTGAAATTGTTGAGTTGGTTATGTTTTGATTTGTATTGGACTACTCTAGTGCCCTATTATTCAACATGAATAATTCTTGTGGATATAATAACAATGTTTAGTTTTTATAATTATGAAATGATAAATTATTGAAACAAAATAAATGTTTTCTTTCATAACTTTCTACTTGAAGGAAACACCAAGGTGAGTATCTTGAGTTGTTGACTTGCTACTTCTATGCCTTTTTTTGTTTTCTTGTGTGTAAACTATTATAGCTATTTTTTAACTTGATGTTGGCAATTTAGTTTTGTGAGATTGAACATTATTTTTTAAGATAAATATTTTAGTGTGAGGTGTGTGACTAGGAATCCATGTCTTGTTATTTAGATGTACGATGTTTTGAATGAGTATATATGGCATTTAGGCTCTTAAACATATGTTTTATTTTTATTCCATAACTTATTGTACTTTCACTAAAAAATCTTCTCCTGGTGTGGTTATATTGATAAAGCATTATTAAGGTGTTGAACTCCATAGATAGAGTGTAACAGTGGTAAATAACCATCAAACTAGGTGTTATACAATTTTTATGGATGGAAAAAGGCATAAAGGACCATAGTTATTTTGATAAAATATCTCTGTATTGTCTTATTTGATTTGGATTTCCAGCTTTAGGAGTGGCATCCTTTGTGTCCAAGTATGAAGATATTCTGTTGAGGCACAACTGTGCTGAGTAAACATTATACTAGTTGATAAAAAATAGTTTGTACAACTATAGCACCTCATTTGGAGGTTAGGGATATATGTTAAAA
This sequence comes from Torreya grandis, assembly GCA_037957365.1. Lineage (NCBI taxonomy): Eukaryota > Viridiplantae > Streptophyta > Pinopsida > Cupressales > Taxaceae > Torreya > Torreya grandis. The sequence continues at coordinate 912,622 of JARHVA010000393.1, read as the reverse complement.
AAAATAAAAAAATATAATGGCATCCTTTTATTTCATGGTATTTATTATTTAGTGAATTTGGATGGATTTAAGAGAGGTTGCATGTTTTAATTAAGGTATTGATATTTATGTATTATTTTATTTATTGTCAACTCTTTCTATGTTGGATGGTAAAGTTTATGAGGCGTTAAGATCAACGAATGATTTAAAAAAATGTTTGAAGTCCATATTGGTGGTGCCATGATATGGTGAAAGTATAGTTCAAAAATAAAATAAAATAAAATCATAATTAATATGTTAAATAAGGTATATCTCTAAATTTTTAACCTTTCATCATGTTTGGACCTATTTGTTAGAGCATTTAATGTCTAAGTGGTGATTATTTAACCCTTAGCTTATATTAGTAATTTATTAAATAATAATAATATATTATTTATTAACATGAGGTGGAAACCTTGTGTAAATAAATATCAATATCATATTTATTTAATAAATTATTGATGTTTTATAAAATGCCTTTTCAAGGTGGTTAGACCTGTTATTCACAACGATCACCTCCCTTCAAATTTCACTATAAAATAGGGTTTACCCCTATTGGTTATTCATTAGAATTAAATCAAGGTTTTTTGAAGCTTATTTTGGAAGAGAGTAAGTGAAATTTCTTTTACCCCAACATGTAACTTCTCTTCTCTCTTCCTCTCTTTCAAAATAATTGTTAACCAAATTTGAATTTTTAGTCAAATTGGGGCACCTGTAGGTAAAAACTTGACCTTTGGGTATTTTAGGGGCTTAATATGGATGTTAAAAGGTTTTTTATAGGTAAATTAATGTCAATTGATGTTATACTAGCCTTGGTCATTAGTTTTCTTAGTCTATTTAGTAATTTTGAGTTATTTTAAGGGTAAAAAAGGTGCATTTAATGAGTTATACATGTTTATTAGGAAGTGTTAAGATTAAAAAAGGATTATATAATGACCCATGTGTCATTATAAGTCTTAATTAACTGAAAAAACTAAAATATGGTAGGTTATGTAGAAGAAAAGGCAATTTTCTTGAAGGAAAAGAAGAGTTTGGCACTTGTATAGCCTCTTTGGGAAGTGTGCCACATGGGAAATGGTCAGGTAGTGACTATTAATCTTAAAAATGATAATTTAAAAACTTTTTTTAATTTATAATTGTCATTTCTAAGCAAAAACTATTCAACTCTCTTTTCACCCTTCTTGGCAAGAAGAAGTGACTTTCAAGTTTTGCTTGGTATGGACAGCTCGAGAAGTTTTAGGAAAAAATATTTTAGAAGGTTGTTTTAAAAATTTAGACATGAATTTAAATATAATTATTTTTAAAAATGGTCGCTCGTGCTTCATGAACTATCCTCATGAAGTTGATCTTTCAAACCTCCCTACTAATCTGTGTACCCTACGGGTTTTGCCTTGGTTTTAGAAATTTGGTATGAACCAATTACTGAGTTTGATAATAGATGATTTTGAAATGATTTTCAGATGAATAAAATTATTGGTTTCAAATTTAAAGAGGTTTTTATATGTTAATTACCCTATATTTCAAGAGGGTACACCATTCTGTGTTATAGACAATCTTACACCATTTTCAAGATCTTCAAGTTTTGACCATGGTTTCAAGGGGTTATGATGAGTCCTTGTTAATGTTATAAGTTATATATTATTTAAATTATCATATAAATATCATATATAAAGTAAAATTCTCATGAGTATAATTTTTTACCACATAAACAGTAAATCTACCCTATGATTGCCATACACAGTCAGCCAAGTAGACTGTGTAAAGTCTTGAAGCACGTTTATGGAGTTATGGTAGAGGTATTAAAGTTTTTAGAATGTCATCATGGAAAAATAAATCAAGTGAAGTTTTTTCATTAGCATTATTAAGACTGTAATAACTAATCATCCCTACCTTTGCTAAGCATGCATCATAGAGTTGCACCTACAGGTGCTATAAAGAAGGTTTTCCATGTTTTAGGGAAGTGTGAAACTTGTTTTAAGATTTGGAATAATTGGATATTTAATTTTAGAATAAAAAAGGGGATCAATTGGAATATAAGGTAATCTCCTTGAAAACACTACCCATACTCCTTTTCATAGCTTGCATATGTGAGAATATGCACTTACATGTGATACTGTAGGAGGTTAAGATCTCCCAATGAAAGAGTTGGACAAGTCAAGACCCCCCTTGGAGTCTTAGAGTATTTAATAGACCATATTTACATTCTTTAATCTTGAAATGGATAAATACAAGTGAAAATCATGCCCAAAAGTATCAAATGATAGTGTTCAGGGATCAATTCCCAAAAGGAGCAAAACCGAGGCCTAAGGCCATTTTGATGGATTCATATGATAGGGTTACCAAAAGGTTTGAAGAATATAGGTAGGTGGGATTTTTAGCCTTTATCATGGATAATGGTTATGAAAAGTTTGGAATGCAAAGGAAAAGTGGTGGGTGGACTTTTTAAGACCTAAATTTGCCTACAAAGGCACTAAACCTAAGTAGTAATATCTACATAGTTGGCACCTTAATTGACCTTACTCCCTAAAAGATCATAAAAGGCATATATCTTGAATTTGGAGTGGTATTTATGAGGTAATAAGGATGAAAAATCTTCAAAAATCACTAGAAAGAGTTGGATATACTATGTCCTAGACCCTCATGTGCACACACAGTCTGTATAAACCACTAAACACTCACCTATAACTCCAAACAGATAGAGACCTAGACATGATGGTTTAGTTTTGTTTAAAGACATATAAGTGGAATAAAAACATAAGAAAGTAAATTTTTACCTTGAGGAGGTTAATGAGATGTCCTAAATATATCATGACTAGATTTAATGAGCTAATTCACACCTACAATAGGGTCTTAAGGGTAGAAGTGTCTGAGTCAACAGTTCATCATGTTGAAAGGTTAGGCCTAGTTGATGTGCTTAGTAAAGTTAAGGTATTTGGAAGAGTTACAAGTGATTTAATTATGGTTTAATGGTGTCATCAACTAACTCACACATCATAATCAAGATTCAAGTGAGAAATAAGCACCTACAGGGGTAAAAAAGCATGTGTCTCAGTCTAAGAGGTAGAACTTAGTTTTTGGACTAAAGGTGCACATGAAGGGGTGTAAGTAGAGTTAAAAAGGTGAAACATCAAATTAATACCTTACATTAAGACATGAAAAACTCAATAAGATCCTAAAAATGTAAAATAAGCTTACATAGTCTCCTTTGAGTCTTAAGAACACCTACAACTAAGCAAACAATAGTGAGCAGAGAGTTAGTGTTCTTGACATAAATAGGACATGAAATTAAATGAAGTGGACCTAGGCCACCACTAGATCACCATGATAAATATCAAGATGGATTTATAAGTATGTTTAAAAGGTTAAAATAATGCAAAATTCATAGATAGGGGTCATTCTTGAGAGGGAAAATCAACATACACAGTCAGACAGGATAACACAACCTTGAGAATGTAAGGTGTATGAAGGATAGATGAGGGTATAAGGTTTTGAATAAATATGATATATAATATATCATGAAATTGAATAATTAGATGGACATATTAAATTGGATAAAATAAAATAAAGGGTTTTCAAATGAGTAATACATAGTTATTTTTGACTGTCATATACACAATCCATTGCCTAGAAGTCTATTTTAAGTTTCTAGTGCATTTGAGGGGTCTATACATAGAAAAAAGGGATAAAAATTTATGGAGAGGGTATTTATCATTTTAGGAAGAATATAAAGTATTAATATATCTTGATAAAATAGGGGAAGTACCCCCTATCTTGTCTTAGATAGGGGGTACTTCCCCTCATCTTTTATCGTCAGTAGACGCCTCCTTCTTTTACAGCTTTATATAGAAAACCTGTGACAGTAGGCAGGGGCCGAATGGCTACGGCTTCACTCTATTATTTTAAACTTATAATTACAAACACTTGTTTCAATTTCTGATTCTCAGGATCCTTTGAAAAGGGAAAGAGAAGAGCATACTCTTTCCACAAGGCTACTAGATTTCTAATTCTTAGAAATTTTTCAATGTAAATGCTATGGAAGAGAGGCCTATTTATAGTATTTTGGGAGGTCTTGCCTGATCGCTGTCAAGGTGGTGTCAAGTCCCATCATACTTTATAGCTTGCAAGATAAGCTACAGAGAAATGCTATTGGATGCGCTAGATGATGATGATGTTTGGTGGCATGGGTCCAACATTGCTTCCGCTTCAGACAATAAATCATCCTCACTGATTAGATTGAAAAGACATCTGAGCTAGAATGTACTAGAAAGATGCTAGTGCTAGGGTCCAGCTTCACATGTGTGATATTGTCGAGTGATGTAGAAATAAGATTCCCACTCTAGTTGTCTTCTAATGATAGTGTGCATGATAGTGTCTTGATCATGATTCTCCTCTTCGTGTATGCGGTGCGGGCTATGCCGAGCAGTCCACCGATACAGATGTTCATTGAAAGGAGATCCGATTTTAATTAGCCATGTCCATAATGGATGCTTTAATAATTTAGTGAATTGGTGAAATAGAAATTCACTATTTAATCTTTCGATGTAGAGGACTCCATAATTTTGATGCTGGTTTACCTGAATAGTAGCTGCTGAGGACATTTGCAAATCTTGTCCTACTGCATAAGAAATCCTTGTATATCAAGGATGCAACCCTTCATGCAAAATCTATTCTTGGACAAGGATGTTCAGAGAAGGAAATCCTTGATTATAGATTTTGGTCAGATTAAAACTAGGAATGGGTGGATGCATTAATGTTGCTGAAGGATTTCTACTAAGCCAATCTGCAATTATAATTTTAGTGCCTTTGATGTGTTCTACAAAGAAATTAAATTGATTAAAAAATGATTGCCATCTAACATATTTACCATGACCATCCTTCTGACCATGATCTTTTTATTTAAAGGTCAGAAATCTAGTACAATCGATAATTACAACAAAATGAGGCAAATGGAGAAGTTTTAACATAAACTTCTCTAAGCATTTCTTTACAGCATAGATTTATTTATCAGAAGAAATCCATTTAAGAACATCAGGACTGAAAACTCCACTAGCAAATTCACAGATGAATTACTTATTATTATCTACACAAACAAGTACTCCTCCCCATGCAATATCAAAGGCATCAGTATAAACTTTCATTTGGTCAGATTTTGGGATATGCAGTTCTAGAAGTAGAGCAACTGTTGATTTGATTTTATGAACTACTGTTTTATGTTGTTCTTCCCAACAAAAATCTTTCTTCTTCTAGAGAATTTTTTGAAGAATGAACCTGTCTTCACCAGAGTTAGGATAGAAACTATTTAAATAATTAAGCAATCCCAAAAATGCTTGAAGCTTAGCTTTGTCTAGCTTCTCTAGAAAATTGATGACTTTCTCCTTGATATGTGGCTGTATCTGTAGTCTAGAATCTCAGATAACCATTCCAAGGAAATTGCATTTAGGTTTACATAACTGAATCTTTGTCTCTGAAAGGACTATGCCTGCATCTTGAGCCAGTTGAAAGAATTTGGAGAGATGAGTAAAATGGTCAGTAAGAGAATTACTGAAAATTAGTATGTCATCTATGTATACACAAAAAATTAGAAGTGCCTTGGAATATCTTATCCATATGAGCTTGATAATATGCAGGGGCATTCATCAAGCCAAAAGGCATCATTGTCCACTAGAAATGGCTGAAAGGGTAGCTGAATGCTATTTTTTCCCTATCAATTTCTTTGACTCTAATCTGATAAAAGCCTGATTTATAGTCAAACTGGGTGAAGTATTTACATGTAGCAAATTTCTCCAACAGATAGCTTTTATCTGGTATGGGAAATGGAAATGGCTGTGTGATAGCATTCAATGGTTGATAATTGATGACCATTCATTTCTTTTCTCTTTTTTTCTCAGAATGTTTGTTAACCATGAAAGCATAACAACAGAAAGGGGAAGTTGATTTCTCAATAAAACCATTAGCCTCTAGTTCTTTGATCTGGAGTTCCATATCGTTATAATCCTGAGCTGGTATGGGGATTTTCTTCCCAATCTTCATATGTTTGTTGTCAAGGATTTTGATATCCATTTCGGGCATAGATTTAGACCAAAACTACTGAGGGTTATCAAAAAAAATAGTGGCTTTAATCTTTTCACCTATTTCTTGTATCTTAGCTGGGATTAGAATCTCTGGGATTTGAGTCATTGAACTTGGAAATTGTTCAGTGGCATAAATGAGGTGAGGTATTCTTAGCCTTTCATTATATATGGTAAACATGATACTCTTGGTGGTAGAACCATAGGGAGAGTATCTGTCAATAAAGGCACCACCTAGAAGAATATATATAGGCATTCGATCTAGTGCAAAAAAGTCATCATGGAAGATTTTCTCTTGAATCCTAAGGGTCTGCTGATGTTTGTATTTGTTACAGATGAAGCTGTTCCCTTGGACGTCTAAGCTCTTATAAGCTAGGGCATCATCCAATGTCTTCCAATCATGGATGAGTTGTGATTTGGTAAAGGAGAGAGAAGCTCCTGTATCTATCTGGGCATCTACTAGTCTGCCATTAATTTCTAAAGTAATAAACTGGGCAAACTTTCCATTAATTAGCTGAGTAAGATAAGCTGGTTGTGGAATTTCTAAAGGAGGAATACTAGTACATACCAATTTTTGTCTCCTTGGATCCTGAACAATGGATTATTTAGTGTAGATGTCTTCTATTTTTGGTTCTGCTTCTTCTTCTTCTTGAAGATTACCACATTCACCTGGGCAGTAGTCTTGATCGAAGTAGAAAGAGATTTCTACTTCATCATCCTCTTCTTTTTCTTTTGTGGGAAATAGAACATCCCACTGTGGCTCGATCTTTGGTGCTTGGATTTCTCTTGGACTATCTCTGCTAGTGAATTTGTTTTTGATCCAAGAGTCACTAGGCTTGAAAGAGCTCTAGAATTGCAAAGGAGGATGCTGAGGTCTTTGCAATGTTGGTGGCATTTTGGGCATAGAGGGTTGTCTCCCTCTGGATGTTCCTTCTCCTCTGGAGTATCCTCTTCCTCTGGGCTTTTCTGGTCACTCTGGTACTTCTTTTTGATGTTTGGACCAGTTCCCATGTGCTTCATGAGGTAGCTATGACCAATCATGGTGTCTTGGCCTGTATGGGCACTGCATGTTGGTTATCGGTTGTTCCAAGTCATCGGCTAATGACTCAAGAGCATCTACATCATCATAGTCTGGTAAATCTTTTTCAAGGAGATCATCTAGAATTGGTTCATAGATGTCATCCTGGAGGTAAAGATCTTCATCAAAATCTACAATATCCCACCACACTGTTGCATTGGAGGTAAAAATAGCTTTGACTGTAAGATTCTTGCAGTGACATTGGGGAGCAATATGACCAGGTTTGCAATAGATGTAGCAAATAGGCTATTTGGAAGGAGGATGAGTAGTGCATCATTTTTTGAGGAAACGATGAGCAGGTGCATAGGAATGCTTATGAATAAAGGAGCGGCACTAGAAGGAAAGACATTTACGGCCCTGCTTCTGCTATTTGTGAGGTTGAACAAATGGCCGATAGCCAAAGGGGGTTGTTTCTTGAAAGGCTGGAGCAATCTGGGAAGCTTGATGCTTGGTGAGTTTTTGGATAGACTTAGTCTTAGAGACTAAGCTTATGGCTTGCTATTTAGAAAAATCAATCACATCTGAGAGAGAGAGATCTTCAATTGTCAGTCCTTTAAGATCAATATAAGAAATAACCCTATCAATGAGATTGTATGGCAAGGCATGCAAAAATTTGATCTTAATCTCAGTGGATGAGAAACTCTTGCTTTCATATGCCAATTCTCTAAATTGCTTGGCAAATGCATCAAACTGCTTTAAATCACATAGCTCCATCTTGAGAAGCCATTTCTTAGATTCCAGTTCTCTATTAGCAACTGGAGGTGCAAACTCATTAATAAACATATTAAATAAGGTGGCTAAAGAATTATGCTGATTATGTACATGCTCATATTGTTTAGCTTCAGACATAGTATTCCACCATTGATTAATAATACCCCATAAAAACTTTGAGGCAAAACAAGTGGTTCCAGCTTGATCTAAATGGGCATTAATGGTGATAACTCTCATGGAGTTGCACCATGCAGTGATCTCATTCAAGGGATTGAGGAGATCATAAATATTAAGATACCAAGGCTATAATTGGACATGTGTTCTTTGCATCAGGGTGGTATTAGACTGATTTTTACTAGTCTTGAAATTAGAGCCGAAGGCAATAGAAAATTGAGGCTTCTTAGTAGAAGATTTTACTTGCTGATCCTGTTTAGTAAGCCATTCTAAACTATCATCTAAAGTATCTAGTTTAGAATCAATAGAAGACACTTTTTTATGTATCTTTTCTATGTTATCTTTTATGTACAAAACATCTCGACATGGATCATCAAAATTCTTTGTAAAATGTGAGTTGAATCTTGCTGCGTTGGAGGTAAAAATAACTTTGATTGCATGATTCTTGCAGTGACATTGGGGAGAAATATGGCCAGGTTTGTGATAGATGTAGCAAATAGGATGTTTGGAAGGAGGACGAGTAGTGTATCATTTCTTGAGGAAACGATGAGGAGGTGCATAGGAATGCTTACGAGGAAAGGAACGACACTAGAAGGAAAGACATTTATGGCACTACTTCTGCTATTTGTAAGGTTGAACAAATGGCTGATAGCCAATGGGGGCTATTTCTTGAAAGGATGGAACAATCTGGGAAGCTTGATGCTTGGTGAGTTTTTGGATAGACTTAGTCTTAGAGACTAAGCGCATGGCTTGCTATTTAGAAAAATCAATCACATCTGAGAGAGAGAGATCTTCAATTGTCAGTCCTTTAAGATCAATATAAGAAATAACCCTGTCAATAAGATTGTATGGCAAGGCATGCAAAAATTTGATCTTAATCTTAGTGGATGAGAAACTCCTACTTTCATATGCCAATTCTTGAAATTGCTTGGCAAATGCATCAAATTGCTTTAAATCACATAGCTCCATCTTGAGAAGCCATTTCTTAGATTCCAGTTCTCTATTAGCAACTGGAGGTGCAAACTCATTAATAAACTTATTAAATAAGGTGGCTAAAGAATTAGGCTGATTATGTACACGCTCATATTGTTTGGCTTCAGACATATTATTCTACCATTGATTAATAATACCCCAAAAAAACTTTGAGGCAAAACAAGTGGTTCCAGCTTGATCTAAATGGGCATTAATGGTGATAACTCTCATGGAGTTGCACCATGCAGTGATCTCATTCAAGGGATTGAGGAAATCATCAATATTAAGATACCAAGCCTGTAATTGGACATACGTTCTTTACATCAGGGTGGTATTAGACTAATTTTTACTAGTCTTGAAATTAGAGCCGAAGGCAATAGAAAATTGAGGCTTCTTAGCAGAAGATTCTACTTGCTGATCCTATTTAGTAAGCCATTCTAAACTATCATCTAAAGTATCTAGTTTAGAATCAATAGAAGACAATTTTTGCTGTATCTTTTCTATGTTATCTTTTATGTACAAAATATCGCGACAGGGATCATCAAAATTCTCTATAAAATGTGAGTTGAATCTTGTCGTATAATTTCATTGTTTGAACTCATTGGAGGGTTCAACTTCTCCTTGATAAGTAGCTAAAAAATACTATATAGTTCCTACTGGCTGCTTGTATACGCCTTTATGAGGTGGCCATCTTCCACCTTTATACAGAGTAACTTTGTTCTCTATGTAGAATTCCAGACTATCTTCTCAAGGAAGATTCATCATTGTGCAGGGTAATTTATCTTTTGGATCATTACCTTAGTTAATTTCTTCATCTTCAATTAGGATGTGTCCTGTTTTGATAGTTCTACGAGAAGAGGAAGTAGATGGTCTGGATGGAGATAAATGGGAAGAATTTACAGACAAAGATTTGGGAAGTATATTTATAGTTATGCCATCACTTTTATGGACTGTGGCTTGACCTTTCATCCTAGGCAAAACATTTTTCAACCAGTCAAGTTTCCAATCAAAAGGGATTTCTACAGACTCTATATGACCTTTATGTAATTAGACAACACCATTAAGTCTTCTAGCACAAGGCAGATTTTATAGGATCTTTGGATGATTAGTATTTTTCATACTATAAACAATAGAAATATTTATAGAGGCATACTTAAATTCACCAAACATATCAAGACCAAAAAGGGAGGTGAGCAGTCCCCAACAATCTAAAGATCCATTCTTTACTTCTTTACATCCCTTATCGCGGACGGTGACAGAGAGGTTTGGACAAAATTCAAAACAAATAATATCATCGTTCAAGCGACCAAGGTTTGATATTTGACATGAATGCTTGAAACTAAATTGATGATGATCACACAAAGCAAGATATAAGATAGGCTTAATATTACTAGGAATCAAAGGAGTTATATGAATTTTAATAAGACCAAAGTGGACAAATTTCACATCTTCATGTGACCTGATATAAGTGATTTCTGATTCAGGTAACAAGGAGAGTAAATTTGTTTGGAAAGTTTTCTTTGGCTTATAGTTAAGGGTTAACTCAACAGATTTGATTCGAGGTTTAACAAAAGACAAATAGGTAGAATTATAGACAAACTTAAATTTTAACAATGCAAATTTCTTATAAACATGTGAAGCTTTAATAGCCAGAGGTTTGTATAGGCTATTTTTTTTTCAAGGTTTTCTTTAGTGATTTCAATATCTAGACAGTCAGATATCTATTCAGGAATGGAGGGGAGTTCATAGGTTCCTTCTAATTCAGATTCATTTATGATTTCTACTGTAGAGGAGGTTTGGGCTTTTCCAAATTCCATGGCAGAGAGATTTGGGGTCTGAAAAGCGAGAAAATTTTGGTAAGGGAAACAAGAATGTAGATATTAAGAGGCCTATGACAATTTAAAATGGTTGAAGACTCGATGCAATAAACTTTCCCAAAGAAAAATTTCAAAGCAGAGAACCCAAAAAATCAAAGCTGAGAATTCTTACAAAGTACACGATCCTCCAAAATAGCTAACAATGGCTCTGATACCAATCTTTTATCATCAGTAGATGCCTCCTTTTACAACTTTATATAGAAAGCCCATGACAATAGGAAGGGGCTGAATGGCTACGGCTTCACTCTATTATTTTAAACTTATAATTACAAAAACTTGTTTCAATTTCTGATTCTTAGGAAGGAAAGACGTTTACGGTGCTGCTTCTGCTATTTACAAGGTTGAACAAATGGCTGACAGCCAAAGGGGGCTATTTCTTGAAAGGTTGGAGCAATATGGGAAGCTTGATGCTTGGTGAGTTTTTGGATAGACTTAGACTTAGAGACTAAGCACATGGCTTGCTGTTTAGAAAAATCAATCACATCTGAGAGAGAGATCTTCAATTGTCAGTTCTTTAAGATCAATATAAGAAATAACCCTATCAATGAGATTGTATGGCAAGCCATGTGCTTAGTCTCTGAGACTAAGTCTATCCAAAAACTCACCAAGCATCAAGCTTCCCAGATTTCTCTAGCCTTTCAAGAAACATCCCCCTTTGGCTGTCAACCATTTGTTCAACCTCACAAACAATAGAAGCAGTGCCGTAAACATCTTTCCTTCCAGTGCCACTCCTTTCCTCATAAGCATTCCTATGTACCTCCTCATCATTTCCTCAAGAAATGACGCACTGCTCATCCTCCTTCCAAATAGCCTATTTGCTACATCTATCGTAAACCTGGCCATATTGCTCCCCAATGTCACTGCAAGAATCCTGTAGTCAAAGCTATTTTTACCTCCAATGCAACAACATGGTGGGATATTGTAGATTTTGATGAAGATCTTTACCTCTAGGATGACATCTATGAACCAATTCTAGATGATCTCCCTGAAGAAGATTCAATAGACTATGATGATGTAGATTCTCTCGAGTCATTAGCCGATGACTTAGAACAACCGATAACCAACATGCAGTGCCCATACAGGCCAAGACACCATGATTGGTCACAAATGCCTTATGAAGCACATGGGAACTGGTCCAAACATCACCAAGAAGTACCAGAGTGACCAAAAAATCCCAGAGGAAGAGGATACTCCAGAGGAGAAGGAACATCCAGAGGGAGACAACCCTCTATGCCCAAAATGCCACCAACATTGCAAAGACCTCAACATCCTCCTTTGCAATTCCAAAGCTCTTTCAAGCCCAGTGACTCTTGGATCAAAAACAAATTCACTAGCAGAGATAGTCCAAGAGAAATCCAAGCACCAAAGATTGAGCCACAGTGGGTATTCTATTTCCCACAGAAGAAAAAGAAGAGGATGATGAAGTATAAAGCTCTTTCTACTCTGATCAAGACTACTGCCTAGGTGAATGCAGTAATCTTCAAGAAGAAGAAGCAGAACCAAAAATAGAAGACATCTACACTAAACAATCTATTGTTCAAGATCTAGGGAGACAAAAACTGGTATGTACTAGTATTCCTCCTTTAGAAATTCCAAAACCAGCTTATCTTACTTAGTTGATTAATGGAAAGTTTGCCCAGTTTATTACTTTAGAAATTAATGACAGACTAGTAGATGCCTAAATAGATATAGGATCTTCTCTCTTCTTTGCTAAATCACAACTCATCAATGATTGGAAGACATTGGATGATGCCCTAGCTTATAAGAGCTTAGATGTCTAAGGGAACAACTTCATCTGTAACAAATACAAACATCAACAGACCCTTAGGATTCAAGATAAAATCTTCCATGCTAACTTTTTTACACTAGATAGAATGCCTATATATATTCTTCTAGGTTGTGCCTTTATTAACAGATACTCTCCCTATGGTTCTACCACCAAGAGTATCATGTTTACCATAGATAATGAAAGGCTAAGAATACCTCGCCTCATTTATGCCACTGAACAATTTCCAAGTTCAATGACTAAAATTCCAGAGATTGTAATCCCAGCTAAGATACAAGAAATAGGAGAAAAGATTAAAGCCATTATCTGTTCTGACAACCCTTAGTAGTTTTGGTCTAAATCTATGCCTGAAATGGATATCAAAATCCTTGATGGCAAACATATGAAGATTGGGAAGAAAATCCCCATACCAGCTCAGGATTATAATGATATGGAACTCCAAATCAAATAATTGGAGGCTAATGGTTTTATTGAGAAATCAACTTCCCTTTTCTGTTGTTATGCTTTCATGGTTAACAAACATTCTGAGTAGAAAAGAGGAAAGAAACGAATGGTCATCAATTATCGGCCATTGAATGCTATCACATAGCCATTTCCATATCCCATACGAGATAAAAGCTATCTATTGGAGAAATTTGCTACATATAAATACTTCTCCCAGTTCGACTGTAAATTAGGCTTTTATTAGATTAGAGTCAAAGAAATTGATAGGGAAAAAATAGCATTTAGCTACCCTTTCGGCCATTTCCAGTGGACAGTGATGCCTTTTGGCTTGATGAATGCCCCTGCATATTATCAAGCTCATATGGATAAGATATTCCAAGGCACTTCTAATTTTTTATGTGTAAACATATATGACATACTAATTTTTAGTAATTCTCTTACTGACCATTTTACTCATCTCTCCAAATTCTTTCAACTAGCTCAAGATGCAGGCATAGTCCTTTCAAAGACAAAGATTTAGTTATGTAAAGCTGAATGCAATTTCCTCAGAATGGTGGTTTGAGATTCTAGACTGTAGATATAGCCACATATCAAGGAGAAAGTCATCAGTTTTCCAGAGAAGCTAGACAAAGCTAAGCTTCAAGCATTTTTGGGATTGCTTAATTATTTAAATAGTTTCTATCCTAACTCTAGTGAAGACAGGTTCATTCTTCAAAAACTTCTCCAGAAGAAGAAAGCTTTTTGTTGGGAAGAACAACATACAACAGTAGTTCAAAAAATCAAATCAATAGTTGCTCTAGTTCCAGAACTGCATATCCCAAAATCTGACCAAATGAAAGTTTATACTGATGCCTCTAATATTGCATGGGGAGGAGTACTTATTTGTGTAGATAATAATAAGGAATTCATCTGTGAAGATATAAAGAAATGCTTAGAGAAGTTTATATTAAAACTTCTCCATTTGCCTCATTTTGTTGTAATTACCGATTGTACTAGATTTCTGACCTTTAAAGAAAAAGATCATGGTCAGAAGGATGGTCATGGTAAATATGTTAGATGGTAAGAACTTTTTAATCAGTTTAATTTCTCTGTAGAACATATCAAAGGCACTGAAAATATAATTACAGATTGGCTTAGAAGAAATCCTTTAGCAACATTAATGCATCAACCCATTCCTAGTTTTAATCTGACCAAAATCTATAATCAAGGATTTCCTTCTCTGAACATCCTTGTCCAAGAACAAATTTTGCGTGAAGGGTTGCATCCTTGATATACAAGGATTTCCTATGTAGTAGGACAATATTTGCAAATGTCCTCAGGAACTACTATTCAGGCAAACCGACATCAAAATTTTGGAGTCCTCTACATTGAAAGATTAAATAGTGAATTTATATTTCACCAATTCACTGAATTATTAAAGCATCCATTATGGACATGGCTGATTAAAATCAGATCTCCTTTCAATGAACATCTGTATCGGTGGATTGCTCGGCATGGCCCACATCGCATACACGAAGAGGAGAATCATGATCAAGACACTGTCGTGCACACTATCATTAGAAGACAACTGGAGTGGGAATCTTATTTCTACATCACTCCACGATATCACGCATGCGAAGCTAGACCCCAACACTGACATCTTTCCAGTACATTCCATCTTAGATGTCTTTTCAATATAATCAGTGAGGATGACTTATTGTCTGAAGCAGAAGCAATGTTAGACCCATGCCACCAAACATCATCATCATCCAACGCATCCAACATCATTTATCTATAGCTTATCTTGGAAGATGTAAAGTATGATGGGACTTGACACCACCTTGACAACGATCAGGCAGGACCTCCCAAAATACTATAAATAGGCCTCTCTTCCATAGCATTTACATTGAAAAATTTCTAAGAATTAGAAATCTAGTAGCCTTGTGGAAAGAGTATGCTCTTCTCTTGCCCTTTTCAAAGGATCCTGAGAATCAAAAATTGAAACAAGTGTTTGTAATTATAAGTTTAAAATAATAGAGTGAAGCCATAGCCATTCGGCCCTTGCTTACTATTGCGGGTTTTCTATATAAAGCTGTAAAAGAAGGAGGCATCTACTGACAGTAAAAGATTGGTATCAGAGCCATTGTTAGCTATTCTGGAGGATCGTGTACTTTGTAAGAATTCTCAGCTTGGATTTTTTGGGTTCTCTACTTTGAAATATTTCTTTGGGAAAGTTTATTGCATCGAGTCTTCAGCCATTTTAAATTGTCATAGTCCTCTTAATCTCTACATTCTTGTTTCCCTTACCAAAATTTTCTCGCTTTCCAGACCCCAAATCTCTCCACCATGGAATTTGGAAAAGCCCAAACCTCCCTTTTTGGTCTTGATATGTTTGGTGAATTTAAGTATGCCTCTATAAATATTTTTGTTGTTTATAGTATAACAAATACTAATCATCCAAAGATCCTAGAAAATCTGCCTTATGCTAGAAGACTTAATGGTGCTGTCCAATTACAGAAAGGTCATATAGAGTTTGTAGAAATCCCTTCTGATTGGAAACTTGACTGTTTGAAAAATGTTTCACCTAGGATGAAAGGTCAAGCCACAGTCCATAAAAGTGATGGCAAAAATGTAAATATACTTCCCAGATCTTTGTCTGTAAATTCTTTCCATTTATCTCCATCTAGACCATCTACTTCCTCTTCTCGTAGAACTATCAAAATAGGACACATCCTGATTGAAGATGAAGAAATTAACCAAGGTAATGATCCAAAAGATCAATTACCCTGCACAATGATGAATCTTCCTCGAGAAGATAGTCTGGAATTCTACACAGAGAACAAAGTTACTCTATATAAAGGTGGAAGATGGCCACCTCATAAAGGCATATACAAGCAGCCAACAGGAACTGTATAGTATTTTTCAGCTACTTATCAAGGAGAAGTTGAACCCTCTAATGAGTTCAAACAAAGAAATTACACGACAAGATTCAACTCACATTTTACAGAGAATTTTGATGATCTCTGTCGAGATGTTTTGTACATAAAAGATAACATAGAAAAGATATAGCAAAAAGTGTCTTCTATTGATTATAAACTAGATACTTTAGATGATAGTTTAGAATGGCTTACTAAATAGGATCAGCAAGCAGAATCTTCTGCTAAGAAGCCTCAATTTTTTATTGCCTTCTGCTCTAATTTCAAGACTGGCAAAAATCAGTCTAATACCACCTTGATGCAAAGAACGCATGTCCAGTTATAGCCTTGGTATCTTAATATTGATGATCTCCTCAATCCCTTGAATGAGATCACTGCATGGTGCAACTCCATGAGAGTTATCACCATTAATGCCCTTTTAGATCAAGCTAGAACCACTTGTTTTGCCTCAAAGTTTTTTTGGGGTATTAATAATCAATGGTGGAATACTATGTCTGAAGCCGAACAATATGAGCGTGTACATAATCAACCTGATTCTTTAGCCACCTTATTTAATATTTTGATTAATGAGTTTGCACCTCTAGTTGCTAATAGAGAACTGGAATCTAAGAAATGGCTTCTCAAGATGGAGCTATGTGATTTAAAGCAGTTTGATGCATTTGCCAAGAAATTTTGAGAATTGGCATATGAATGCAGGAGTTTCTCATCCACTAAGATTAATATCAAAATTTTGCATGCCTTTCCATACAATCTTATTGACAGGGCTGTTTCTTATATTGATCTTAAAGGACTGACAATTAAAGAATGCATACATTGACAGTTTTGGGGTATGAGAGGTGAAGCATGATCTAGAAGTTGTTATAAACTTTCAGGATGTTGGGATAAGTTTAAACACATACATATAAACATGTAAGACAAATTACAGATGAAATAAACCAAATAGTGAGCTCAAAATCTCTAGAGTTGTAGACATGCCCATGAGGCATGGTTATGCCTAGAGTTAAACCAGGAGGTCACCTTCACCTTTGGATCTAAATGAGATTTATATTGGATTTGAAAATGATTTTTGGGTGTATAAAAAGGTTTTTGAGCTTGTGTAATGTAAATAACCTTAGTTGGATGGCCTAAACATCAAAAGTTACAAGCATGCCTATTAAAAAAGGTGTAAGCTTAAGGTCAAATGAGGGGTCACTCATAATTATAGACTTAAGTGAGATTTAAAACATGTCCATGAGGTCAAATAAGAGGTGATAAATCAATTATAAGGTAGATAAAACAAAAATAAATCATTTTTTGGGTCCAAAAGTAACTCAGGTATGCAGGAAATAAGAAAACAAGTTCAATAGGTTAAGTTGTGACACTCACATATTCTTGGAGGATTTGAATTGGTGACAAGGGATTTAAAGGAAGTTATAAAGAGTCTTGAAGTCCATTTCTGTGGAATTTATTTTTAGATTGGACATAATAGCTTTATAAACAAAGCTAAAGAGGGCAAACATGCCTAAAACCCTTGTTAAACACTTACAGAGACCCAATGGTGGAAATGGAGATATAAATATGATCTAATGGCATAGTTTTCTCATTAAAAATATTTGAACTTGAATAATACTCACTCAAGTTCCCTCACATGCCAACTAGCTATATGGACTTGTACAAATGGGTTGAGAAATAGGCTATTTTTGACCATTTTTTGTGTTGTGTAGGCTACAAGAAGAGTTTGAAGATGAAATAAAATTTGGAAGGAATATTTATACTTTTTATAATTACGTATGGTCATTTCATGCCTTGAATAAAATTATAAGTATCTAAACTAGGTGCTTCATCTCAGCCAGTCAAAATTGACATATTGGACAAGCTGGTGAAAGGTGTGAAAAAGTCAAGAGGATGTATTTTTAAGGTGTACCTAATGATTTTATAGATATATAATGAATTTAAACTTGTCATCCATTCCATCCGATATATTTTCATAGTAAACTGAAGCCAAATTTGAAGACAAGTGTGCAAGGTGCATGAAAGAGGAGTTTTATGGACTACAAATGATGATATCTCCTTTCCAAATGATTCTAGAGGATTAGGCATAAAACCAATGCATGGAGAGGAATGTATGACATACTTTCAATTTATATCAATAATAAAACCTTGGTCAAATTAGTTATTAGGTATTCAAATAAGGCTAATCATGAAGGTAGTTTTTCATAGTTAGAATGAGGAGTTTTATGCCTCTTTACAAGAGTTTTATGACTTGGGTTGACTTTTGTACTTATATACATTGCATGGTTCATAAAATATAATATTATAATGCAAAATTAACTGATTCTCTCTGATTTAAAAGTGTTCTTTTGAATCTTGAACTTCTCTCCTCTTTTCTCTCTCACAAGTTCTATAAGAACTAGCCATTTTGTCCATTATATTGGATGCTCCACCTGAGTATGGTGAAGCCCTAATCAAATGTATACCTTTTTATGAATAATAATATTTATTTTTACCATATATATTACTATTATTAGTGTGTTTATTCTTAATGTCTGATTTTTCATAAGTGAAGACTATGGATTCCTTAGCGTGTTATTTCATTCTATCATCTATTTGTAGTTGGAAAGTTTCTTCTTGCAGGGCATGTGATGTGTTCTAGGGAATTTATAAGATTTAGTGAGTTATAATATTAATTATTTCTCTTATATTCATATTATCTAGTCCTATATTTTCACATTAATCCATAACCTCACAATGTAACATTGATGTGAGAAAATAAAAATTTGAGAAGTGTATGTTCAGTTTGTCCTTTGATTTCAAGTGTAACATGCATATGGTTGGATTTAATCATGTTATTTGGTGTATCAACTCCATTAGGTTATTTTTATTTCAATTATACTTATCCATTTTTACCCCCAAAGTTTATTTGTAGTTGTGATCTAAAGTGGTACATCAAGAGAGTTAGCCCTATGTAGAGATTCACCTCATCTTTAGGCTACCCACAATCCTAGAGGTGTTTCCATTATTCCACTTGGATGAGGAGAGATTTTAAATATCATAAAATGGTGAAAATCCAAGTGATAATATTTTTTGGCATGCCTGGTGGGACTCTTGGTCCAAGAATTTGAGATATTTTTGGTTTTATCTCTCGATAATCAGCCTTTGGAGGCATCTATTCAAGCATCTATGGTGACTCCAAAGATATATAAATGGGTCAAGTAGCCTAGGTTATACTTTTAATATTTTTATAAATGTATTTTTTTTTCCTTTATTTAAATGAAGTTTCATGGCTGAATTTTGTGTTGAGTTTTGTTGTCTACAAGTTGGTGAGACATTGTAAGCTTGTGTCATTCCCTATCAATATGAACAAGTCCTTGGTCAATATTGTCATGATTAATAGAAACCTAAATATGACTTAAATCAGATCAAATATTACCCTTGTCAACCCATACATGAAGTATATTATTCCTACAATCAGCCTTCTCCATGTCTTGCTCTTAGTCAACCTAGCCACTCCTCAAGCTAATCCATTTCCACGTTCAAGAAGAAAGGTATATGTTGGATCTTGATACTAAAAGGGGATGTGGTATAGATATTCCTAGTAATATTATTCATAGGGTGAGAAAAGCATTATATTTGATCAAAAGAGAGTGGGTACCTATTGAGAGAGCTAATTGGCAAAGGCTCACAAGTGAGATGCTTGATGTGAGTGGTCTAGTTTCTTCCTTATAGGATAGGCTATGAGTTCATGAAAGGAAACCTCATAATACCTATCATTGTTCATATCCACTTCCATAAGTTTCCTACCATCCACACATGACCCCTAACCATGAGCCAAATCAAGCCTATCAAAGTTATCATTTTCCCAATTAGTTGGAGGAGAGAATTGAAAGGAAAAACCGTGTTTTTAAAGCTAATCTTGATAGGTAGATTAGATTGGAAAACATGCATATGAAATAGTCCATAGTTACAATAAAGGAAGTGGAGTTAAATCCATAATTTACCTCTCACAATTCATCCCCACCATCTCAAAAGGAGACCTCTAGTCCCAATATCCTAAGCTGGAGTAAAATAGTGGAGTCATGGGGAAAGAAAGAAGAGAAAAGTCTTGACAAAAAAGTGTGAAGTTGAGAAGGAGATTGATTATAGACCAACCCCTCCCACCCTTCCTCAAGTAAAAACTTCTAATCCTAAAATTCTAAGTTGGAGTAAGATAGTGGAATCATTGGGAAAGAAAGAGGATGGAAGTTTGGTTGATAAGGAATGTGAAGTGGTGAATGAAGTTGAGCCTTTACAAGTTCCTTCTACCTTTCCTCAAGAAATTTATTGTATCCCATGTCATCCCTCATGTATTACTTATGATCATGATGATTTCTATGAACTTTAAGAGAAAAATTTCCAAGAAAACCTAGCCAAGCAAATTTAGGAGTTAGAGTCAAATATGAGGTTGCTAAATCAAGGTGTGATGGAAGGTTTAAACCCAAAAGAAGATCTTAAGCCTAAACACAACCCATCCACCCTTCATAAAGAGAGTACTCAACCTAAATCAGATGTGAATTAAGTGGTTTTAAAATGGAGGGAAGAAAATCAAGTTGTGTTAGCCCAAGGTTTGCCTCCCCTTCCTCAAGAGTACCCAAAATATTTCCCAAATTTGCATTCTCAATCTGATTTTGAGCCTTATTTTCCACCTCTACCAACTAGTTAATTTTATCCTCATACCATCACCCTTTGCCTTCATGTACCTATGGTGTGGGAACCTTAAGAAAATTAATTGGCTAAATAAAATTTAGAACTCTTACTTGAAGAAAGTTAAACTCCTTAACAACCTTATTGGGCTAGGTTACTGGATTTCAAGATGCCTAGTCTTGGCATCACTAAGAAGGAGGTTGAACATGTTTCAGCCCTTGAAAAATAATATTAGATTATGATAAATGAAGTACAATTTTAAAACACTCAAAAGGTCCTAAGTGATGAAGAAGAGGTGATATATTGTGTTATATCTCCTTGTTTAGTTGATGGTGAAGCATACACTCCTTGTGTTGAGGAAGAAATCTTGGAAGAGGTCATATTGAAATATAAAGAAGAAAATAAGGGAGTATTTCTTGTTGTTCCCCTTCATGATTCTAATCAAAGTAAATATGATGACTTTTGGTAGAGATTTGAGGATACTTACGAAGAGTTTGAATCTCTCAAGGGGTCTACAACTCCTTTAGAGTTGGTTACAAGTGATGGTAAGAAAGATGACATTGTTCAAGAGGTCATAGATGAGAAAGATGACATTTCACAACATGTCATAGGTAAGAAATAACAAAATCCACATCAGCCTTTGGAGGTCAAGACAAACCTCTATTGGAATCAATCTTATAAGGAACAAGAAATCATTCCTTTTGAGACTATGCCTACAAAGAAGATGAAAGTTGATCATAAGAAAGAGAGTGGGCAGAAACATGAAGTATATGTACAAGTTCAGGAAGGAATATGTGTACATTATAGACCTATTTGATGATGATCTACTTGAGAACAAGTCAAGTGAAATGCCAAGGAATAGGTCTAGTCTATCAAGTGTTTAGTCTAAAGAGCAACATGCTTGGCACTCTCACCCATATCATGCAAAAGGAGACTCAATAAAATTTCCCTTTAATTTTGGAAAGGGAGGTATGACTGATTATTAGTTTTACATAATAGTTGTTTTTAGATTCCCTTAAGTGCTTTGAGCACATATGTGTGTGTGTTTGCTTTCTTTGTTGTGTGTGTCCTTTGCTTTGTGTGGTTGAGGTAGTAATTAGTTATCTTATCTTGGTCAAGCTCAAATTTAATGGTAAAATGTTTCCTTGTTTACCTTATAATTTAGATGAATCCTAAGCCCAATAGACTAATAAGACTACTAGTCTAGTTAGTATATCAGGGATACTACCCCTATGAGTCACCAATTTGTTGACTAAATTTTAATTTTTAGTCAAATTGGGGCACCTATAGATAAAAAATTGATCTTTAGGTATTTCATGGGCCTAATAAACATGTAAAAATGTGTTTTATAGGTCAATTAAGGTCAATTGATGTTATACTAGGCTTGGTCATTAGTTTTCTTAGTCCCTTTAGTCATTTTGAGTTATTTTAGGGGTCAAAAGGATGCATTTAATGAGTTGTACAGGTTTATTTGGAAGTGTGAAGGTTAAAAAAGGATGATTTAATAACCCATGTGTCCCTATAAGTATTAAGTAACTAACAAAACTAAAATATGGTAGGTTATGCAGAAGAAAATGTAGTTTTCTTGAAGGAAAAGAAGAGTTTGGCACTTGTATAGCCTCATTGGGAAGTGTGCCACATGGTAAATGGTCAGGAAGTGCCTCTTAAGATTACCCATGCTAATTTACATTCTTGGTTTTATTTTTAAGTGTCATTTCTAAGCTAAAACTGTTCAACTCTCTTTTCACCCTTCTTAGCAAGCAAAAGTGACTTTCAAGTTTTTATTGATACAAATAACTCCGGATGTTTTAGGGAAAATGATTTTGAGAGTTTTTTGAAAAATATGAGACCTTAATTTAAATATAATTAAAATTTAAAAATGGTGGCCTATGCTTCATGAACCATCCTAATGAAGTTGACCTTTCAAACCTACCTGTTAATCTGTGTACCCTGTGGGTTTTGCCTTGGTTTGAAGAATTCAGTATGAACTAATTAATAAGTTTGATGTAAAATGATGTGGAAATACTCTTAAGATTACTATAATTATTTTTTTTAAATTTTAATGAGGTTTTTATATGCTAATTACCTTATATTTTAAGAGGGTACACCATTCTATGTTATAGGTAGTCTTACACCATTTTCAAGATCTTCAAGTTTTGACCATGATTTCAAGGGGTTATGATCAGTACTTATTCATATTATCAATTATATATTATTTAAATTCTCATATAAATCTCATCGCTAAATTAAAATTCTCATGAGTACAACCATTTACCAAATAAATAATAAATCTACCTTATGACTGCCATACCTAGTGAGCCAAGTGGAGTGTGTAATGTCTTGAAGCACATTTTTGGAGTTATGGTAGAGGTATTAAAGTTTTTATAATGTCCTCATGGAAAAATAATTAAAGTGAAGTTATTTAATTGTCATTATGAATACTATAATAACTAATCATCCCTACCTTTGCTAAGCTTACATCATAGAGTTGCACCTACAGGTGCTATAAAGGAGGTTTTCAATGTTCTAGGGAAGTGTGAAAATTGTTTTAAGATTTGATATAAATATATATTAAATTTTCGCATAAAAAAATGGGATAAATTGGAATATAATTCAATCTCCTTGAAAACACTTCCCATACTCCTTTTCACAGCTTACATATGTGAGAATATGCACTTACAGGTGATACTGAAGGAGGCTAAGAGCTTCCAATGGAAGAGTTAGACAAGTCAATACCTCCCTTAGATTATTATAGTGTTTAAGAAACCATATTTACATTCTTTAATCTTGAAATGGAAAAGTACAAGTGAAAATCATGCCATAAAGGGTCAAATGACAATGTTGAGGGATTAATTCCTAAAAAGAGCAAAATAGAGGCCTAAGGCCATTTTGAAGGATTCATATGACATGGTTACCAAAATATTTGAAGAATATAGGTAGGTGTAATTTGTATAATATATAATGGAAAATTGTTATGAAAATTTTGGAATTCAAAACACAAGTGGAGGGTGGAATTTTGAAGACCTAAAGTTACCTACAAAGGCACTAAACCTAGGAAAAAATATCTACATAGTTGGGACCTTAATTGACCTTACTCCACAAACGATCATACAAGGCATATATATTGAAGTTTGAGTGGTAGTTATGAGGTAATAAGGATGAAAAATATTTAAAATATCATTATAAATAGTTGTATATACTATGTCCTAGACCCTCATGTGCACACACAGTCCATACAAACCATTAAACACTCACCTACAACTACAAATAGACAGAGACCTATACATGATGGTTTGGTTTTGTTTGAGGAAATATAAGTGGAATAAAAATATAATAAAGTATATTGTGACATTGAGGAGGCTAATTATAGGTACTAAATATAACATGCCTAGGTTTAATGAGCTAATTCACACCCATAATAGGGTCTTAAGGGCAGAAGTGTCTCAGTCAATAGTTCATCAAGTTGAAAGGTTAGCCCTAGTTGATGTGATTAAAAGAGTTAAGGTGTTTGTAGAGTTATAAGTGATTTAAGTATGTTTTAATGGTGTAATTAACTCCTTCACACATCATAATCAAGATTCAAGTGATAAATAAGCACCTATAGGGGTAAAAAAGTATGTATCTCAGTCTAGCAGGCATAATTTAGTTTGTGGACTAAATGTGCACATGAAGGGGTGTAAGTAGAGTTAAAAAGATTAAATATAAAATAAAAACCTTAAATTAAGACATGAAAACCTAAATAATCTCCTAAAAATGTAAAATAATCTTACATAGTCTCCTCTGAGTCTTAAGAACACTTACAACTGAGCAAACAACAATGAGTAGAGAGTTAGTGTTCTTGGCATGAATAAGACATGAACTTGAAGAAAGTGGACATAGGAAAATGATACATCACCATGATAAATATTATGATGGAGTTATAAGCATGTTTTAAATGTTCAAATAATGCAAAATACATAGACAAGGGTCATTCTTGAGAGGGAAAAACAAGATATATAGTCAGGTAAGATAACACAACCTTGAGAATGTAAGGTGTATGAAGAAAAAATGAGGGTATAAGATATTTAATAAAGATTAGAGACAATATATAATGAAATTTAAAAATTAAATGGACCTATTACATTGGATACAATCAAAGAAAGGGTTTTCAAATGAGCAATATTTAGCCATTTTTGACTGTCACATACATAATCCATTGCTTAGAAGTCTATTTTGAGTTTCTAGTGCATTTGAGGGGTATATACATAGAAAAAAGGGATAAAAATTTATGGATAGGGTATTTATTGGTATAATAATCCTCTCAAGTATTCATATATCTTGAGAAAACAAGTGAAGTACCCTATATTTTATCTTAGACAGGGGGTACGTCCCTTCATACATACATTGATAGTTTTGAGGTATGAGAGGTGAAGGATAATCCAAAAGTTGTTAAAAATTGTTAGGAAGGTGGGATAAGTTGAAAAACATACATATAAACATGGGAGACCAAGAAAATATAAAATAAAACAAATAGTGTGCTCAAATGTATAGAGTTGTAGACAGGCCCATGAGGCATGGTTATGCCTAGAGTTCAACCAGGAGGTCACCTTCACATTTAGATCAAAATGAGATTTATATTGGATTTGAACATGATTTTGGAGTTTCTAAAAAGGTTTTTTATCTTGTGTAATTCAAGTAACCTCATTTGGATGGCCAAAACATCAAAATTTATAGGCAAGCCTATTGAACAAGGTGTAAGCTTAAGGCCAAATTAGGGGTCACTCATAATTATAGACTTAAGTGAGATTTATAACCTATTGAAACATGTACATGAGGTAAAATAAGAGATGTTAAATCAATTTTAATTCATAGTAAACCAAAATAAACCATTTTTTGGGTTTAAAAGCAACTCAAACATGTAGGAAATAAGAAAACAAGTTCGATAGGTCAAGTTGTGATACTCACATATTCTTGGAGGATTTGCATGGGTGACAAGGGATTTAAAGGATGTTATTAGGAGCATTGAAGGCCATGTTTTTGGATATTTTTAGGTTGGATGTTAGAGCTTTATGAACAAATCTTAAGAGGGAATATAGGCCTAAAACCCTTGTTAAACCCTTGTAGAGACTTGATGATGGAAATGGAGATAGAAAGCTGATATAATGGCATATTTTGCTCATAAAACATATTGGACCTTATATATGACTCATTAAATATCCCTCACATACCAACTAGCTATAAAAACTTGTACAGATGGGGTGATAAACATGCTATTTTTGACCTTTTTTGTGTTGTGCTAGATACAAGAAGATTATGAAGATGAAATAAAGTTTGGAGGGAATATTTAGAATTTTTATAACTACTTATGGTCATTTCATGCCTCGAAGAAACTTATAGTGTGCAAACTAGGTGATTCATCTCAGCTAGTCAAAATTGGTATATTGGACAAGCTAGTGAAAGGTGTAAAAAATTCAAGAGGATGTCTTTTTAAGGTGTCTTTGAAGGCAAGTGTGTAAGGTGAATGAAAGAGGAGTTTTTTAGACTGCAGATGATGATAACTCCTTTCTAAGGGATTCTAGAGGATCAGACCTAAAACCAATGCATGGAGAGGAATGTTTGATGTCATTTAACTTAATCCCAACCATTATAACTATTCCAAATTAGTTATGAGGAATTCAAATAAGGCTAATCATGAAGGTAGTTTTTCATAGTTAGAATGAGGAGTTTTATGCCTCTTTGTAAGAGTTTTATGACTTGGGTTGACAGTTGTACTTATAGACCTTGCATGGTTCATACCAAATCCTATTATTATGAAAAATTAAATACTTATCTCAGATTGACAATTGTTATTTTGACTCTTGAAATTCTCTCATCTTTTCTTTCTCACAAGTTCTATAAGAACTAGCCATTTTGGCCATTGCAGTGGATGTTCCACCTGAGTATGGTGAAGCCCTACACAAATGTATACCTTTTTATCAATAATAATAATATTGATGTTTACATTATATATGAATTTTATTAGTGTTTTTATTTATATTTTTTGATTTTGCATAAGTGAAGACTATGGATTCCTTAGCATGTTATTTCATTCTATCATCTATTTGTTGTTGGAAGTTTCTTCTTGCAGGGCATATAAAGTGTTCTAAAAAATATCTAATATTTATTGAGTTAGAATATTAATTAGTGACCTCATAGGCCTCTTTTATAGTCCTATATTTTCACATTCATCCATAACTTCACAATGTAACATTGATGTGAGAAGATGAAAATTGGAGAAGTGTATATTCAGTTTGTCCTTTGATTTCAAGTTTAATATGCATATGGTTGGATGTCATCATGTTATTTGGTGTATCACCTCCATTAAGTTATTTTTCTTTGAGTTATCCATTTTCATCCCCAAAGTTTAGTTGTAGTTGTGATCTAAAGTGGTATATCAAGGGAGCTATCCCTATCTAGAGATTCACCTCATCCTTAGGCTACCCACAAGCCTAGAGGTGTTTTCATTATTCCACTTTGATGAGGAGATATTTTCATCTAATAAAAGGGTGAAAATACAAGTGACAATAATAACATAAGAAAACCAGTTTATATATAAATTTATGCATGTATTAATCTAAACTTTAGTGTAGAGGAGTTGGTAACTATTTTTTTGTAAAACTCTTGTGAAAATGAGATATTAAGTTCAAACCCATTAAAACCAAGTTTTTATTGATAAAATATATTAAAAATAATTAATTTATATATCATTCTTGGTTTGTGTGCTAAAATTCATGTGTTCAAATCCTTAGTTAACTTGTCGACCTTATTTCAACATTTGACCTAGTCAAAATCTAGATAAGCATAGTCATGTAACCAGTTGATCATTAGATTTTGGAACCTTATGGATGCATATACATGGTAAATTTTTCATTTTGAAACCTCATATTATTAATTTTACAACATTTTTAAATAATAGTGTCTAGATGGTTGTTCTGAGTATGACTCTTTTGACACCTAGTTTAGTGCAATCTCATTTCAATTTTTTGCATTATTATGCATCTAATTAGATATTTAATTTAATATGTATTTGTGATTTAATTTATTTTACAAAATAATATAAAAAATCATTAGAAAAATGGTTAATTTGTTAAATTTTACTTACATTAGTGTATTTTTTTGACACTTGTAACACCCTATTTTATCATAATCTTTCATATATTTTTTATTTTGTATAGCATTACATTAAACAATTATTGTGTGTTTACACTTTAATTTTTTTTAATTTCAAATTAAAATTTAAATTCACATTAAAAAGGTTTCATTTTAAGCATTTGTTTATAGTCACATTTAAAGGGAAGTTATGGCTTCACCTCATTTTTCCTTAAATAAACTTCAAATGCTTAATAAAAATAACTATAATATATGAAAAATTCATGTTAAAACCAAATTTATGGCCTAAAATTTATGGAATGTTATCATTGGGATTGAAAAATCCCCTTCTTGATGACATGTGACCCCTGAGCTTACCAATGCATTTCAACAAAAATCATAGGAAGTTATGTCCATTATCTTGCAGTGTTAAGGATGAATTCCTTCTCCACATTAGTAATTATGAGTTTCCTAGTGATGCTTAGAAACTCCTTGAATCCAAGCACAAGGGCACTCATCTCTCAAAGATTATTAAGTTAATCCTTGAATTTCTAACTACACCTATGAAAGGTGATGATAAAGTTATAAATTTTTTGGCTCAAATAAAAACATTAAATCTCAATTAGATGGATGTAATTATAATTTGATTTAGGATCAATTAATTTATTTTATCATTCAATAAAATATTTATAAAAAATTGAAAATTTTATTTCAATTTTGAATTTTAAGTATCAAACTGAGCAAGATATCCCTAACCTTACCACCTTGTCTGCTCTCCTTATTTAAAATGAGAAAGTTATGATAAATTTTGATTTTAAAGAGAATTACACTCAAGCACTTCTCACATTAAATAATGTTTTTGATAACACTAAAAACTAGAAATCTAACCCTAATTCTTCTAAAGGCAAACATGGGAATAAAATATCTGGTAATAAGAATCATAAACCTAAGTTTAATGGAAATTATAATTTGGTTAGTAAATTTGGTCATAAGAGGAAAACTTCTTATAAAAATAAGGATATAAATAATTAAAAAACTTATAAAAATAACAAAATGAAGAAATCTAATCAAAACAAGTAGAAAAATCAAAACCCTAATCAAAATAACAATCAAGATTCAAATGTTATTGATTTATATGCTAATTTATTTGCTTCAAATGAAAATGAGTGGATCTTAGATAGTGGTGAATCATATAATATGACATGATTATATGATATTATGTGTGATTCTAGATATATATCTGAAAGAATTTACTTAGGAGTTAATTCATTTTTAGAAAAAACTAAACATGGAAAATCAAAGTTTTTAAATATTGTTATTAATGATGTTTTATTTGTAACTAAACTTAAAAAAAATTTGCTATCTTATTATTAACTTACAAATAATAATTTCATTATATCATTGCTTAAAGATAGTTGGTCCATTAGAAATCAATCTGGTTTCTTGATTATTGAAGGTGTTTAAAATGATGGTTTATATATTTTTCCTCCTTCCTATATATGCTTAATTTCATTGCATAATAAGAATGAATTTAAGTTATGGCATGAAATATTAGGACATGTTAACTTTAGAAGTTTACATGATATGTCTGTGAACAATCTTGTTATTGGGCTTCTTTCTATCCCCTCTCATCATGAAACTTGTGAGAGTTGCTTACATGGTAAGTGTTATAACTTGTATTTTCACCATTTGAGGAGATGTCTCATCTCTCCTCATTCAAGTGGAATAATTGAAACACCTCTAGGCTTGTGGGTAGCCTAAGGATGAGGTGATTCTCTAGATAGGGATAGCTCCTTTGATGTACCACTTTGGATCACTAATACACCTAAAATTTATGAGGGAAAAGGGAGAGAGAAAAAAGAAAACAAACTATCTTAAGGAAGGTGATACACCAAATAAATGGATGACTTCCAACCAACTGCATGTTAACCATGAAACCAAGAGGTTAACCAAACATCACTTTTCCAATCTGCATCTTATCAAATCAATATTATATTATGAGGTTATGGATGAATGTTTAGGCTAGGAGGAATAGATAAGAGGCCTTGAATAAAACTAATGAATATAATAAATCAATCAACCTTGACACTTCCTAGAAAACTTCACATGCCCTACAAGAAGAAGCTTTCTAGCTGCAAATAGGTGAGAGAATGAAACAACATGAATAGGAAATAAGATTTATCACTAAGAAGAATCAATCATCCAAGTAAACACACTTGAATAGTTATTAAAAAGGTAAAAATCAGTATTATTATTTATAAAATGGTATGAAAATGAGTAGGGCTTCATCATACTCAAGTGCAACATAAGTTATAATGGCCAAAATGACTAGTTCCTATAGAACTTGAGAGAGAGAGAGGAGAAGAGAGAAATCCAAAGGTAACAAGGAAAATTGTAAAGATGATAAAAGGAGTTAAATATGCATGATAATAATATGTTAAATGAACCATGCAAGGCTAAGAAGTACAAGTGTCCATACAAGGCATGAAACTCATGAAAAGTGGCATGAAAGTTCTCATTTTGGCTTAAAAAATTACCTTCATGATTTAGACCTATTTGAACATTGAAAAAATTATTAAGGATATTTATAATGATTTTAATGAGAGGGAATGATTTCATACATGCATCTCTATGCATTTTTTGTAGTCCCGGTCATTTGGAATATTCTCAAAATGAGCTATCACCACCTATAGTCTAAGAAACTCCTCTTTCCCACACCTTGCACACTTTGTCTCAAATTTGTCTTAAATTTCTCATTAAAATCAATAAAAATATGTGGATGACATGTTTTAAGACCATCCATGTCCTTATATTCATCATTCACACCTTAAAAAACCATCCAATTAAAGTTTTCCACCCTTCTCACCATCATATTCACTATGCCAGTTTTGACTAACTGAGATGAATATATTTGTTTGAATAATTAGGAGTTTTTATGATGAATTAAATGGACATTATGGGTTATCCTAAGTCCTAATCCTTCTCCCAAATTTGGTTTCATCTTCATACTCTTCTTAAAACCTAAAAAACACACAAAGTAGTTAAAAGTACCCTATTTTGTACCCAATCCATATAATTATGTAAAAATAATCCTAATGGGGAGTAACATGAGAGATTCATATACAACCTAAAATATTTTTTCTAGTAAAACTATGCCATTTTTATGCATTATCTCCTTTATTTTCCACATCAAGTCTAGACTAAGGGTTTAAGAGGGTTTTAAGTGCATTTTGATCTTAAGGTTTGTTCATGAAGGTCAAACGTTATAGTTGAAAAAAAATTACATAAATTAAAAAATTAATACCTCCATAAACCTCCATAAACTCCTTGAACCTCCATGCAAATACTCATGAAATATGTGAGCATTTGAAGTTACCATGTCAAGCTTTTCCTTCAATTTCCTATAGGCCTGAGTTGGTTTTAAGCTCAAAAATGAAATTATTATGTTTTGTATATAAGAAAATAATTTAAATTTTTTTTTATTATCCCAAAATAATTCCTAAATGGATTTTAATTCACATCCAAGGTTATAAGTGAAAGTGACCTTTCCTTTGGGCTCTAGGTCTAACCATGCATAGTAGACCTGATTTGTCTTAAAGCCCAAAATGGATTCTCATGGATTCACCTGTAAGATATATTCTTGAATAAAACCTAATTTATCAATCTAAACATTTTTAAATCCACTATATTTCTCACTTGAGGTTAGAAACAAATTTGACCCTCCCTTTGGCTTTGGCTTAAAACCTTGCCTAATAGGCCTATCTACAAGTTTGAGGGTCTAGGCCACCCTATTAGGATTAAAACTTTAAATATTTATATATAATGTTGGTATGGATGTTTTATAATATTTAAAACATTAATAATATGTTCCTATATCCTATTTTCTACCTTTCTCACCCATTTTCTCCAAAATTGTAAGTTTTGTGACTAAGTAGAGTGCCCTCTATCTGAGACAAAATAGAGGGAACCTCCCCTATTTTATTAGAAGAAACAAGAATTTTATGGGTCTATAAAAGTTATAAGGATGTTATAAACCAAAATTTATCCCTTTATGACATCGTTATATCCTCCAAAAGCATTGAAAATGAAAGCAGACAGTGAGGAAAGACACTGTGTACATGCTTTTCCTAATTAGACTATATTTTGCTTTATGGAGTCTTTTATTATATTTAAATTATATTATATGAGGGTGTATAAAGAATAATTTTATATTTTTTAATGTGTTCCAAACTCTATTCATTAGTCTAACATTCTATGTTCTTCCCCATAAAACCTACTTAGTCAAGACTAAGTGCCATACAACTGTGACTATGTTTTGTTCTAGAACAAGGCCCACCTGTAGATGACCTTATATAGATTAGACCTTGAAAACCTTAAATTAGTATATATTAAACCTTAAAATGACATTGGGTATGTTATTTAACCTATTAATTCCATTTTTTAGCTATATTTACTTCAATAAGTTCAATCCTTCTACCCTCTATCCCTCACAGTCAACTACAATTGACCATGAGGGGTCTTGTAGGTTACCTTTATCTTTGAAACCTCAAAATACCAACCTTTATTGATGGTATTAATTATAAAAAAGGTTAATATCATGATATATCTACATTCATCTATTGGAAATATTATCATTGATGTTAAAGGTCTAGCATTGGTGATAAAGGTCCCATAGCAATTATTATCTAAACGTGTTTTTAATGTTCATATTTTGGCTAAAGTGTGTTGATATTTATTTAATATTAATGAATATATTTTTGGTTGAAAAATTAAAAATAAGGGCCCATGAAGAAGTCAAAGAGTCATGGGGTAAAGATAAAAGAGGAATGGGATGCATTTTCTCATGAAGAGTCATCTTGAGGAATTCCAAGATTCACCAAGTGAAGACAAAAGAGGAAGGGCACAATTTCTCATGAAGGGACACTTTGAGGAATAAAAATTCACCAAGATAAAGACAAAAGGATAAAGGAAACATTTTATCATGAAGGGTCACCATGTTACTTTTCAAATGCAAGGATTTGAAGGGTTATGCAAATATGGCACTATTTTCTATGTGAATTGAAAGGTCTCAAAGGGTGAATGCCAAAGGTCACTTGGTAAGCTATAATTAAAGGCTTGGAAATCCATTTGTAATATGTGGAAGGGAGCATGGTTTGTAATTGTTATATCTATCTTAGAAGAGAAAAGGAGATAAAAGAAAGAGATATTGTAATGTGATTTCATTTTTTGAGAAAGTAACATTGAAAGATAGTTGTGTGGTATACCAAACAGGGGTTGGTGCTCACGAATAGTTTCTGTGTTGGTGCTCAACAAAGGGGTTGGTGCTTCTATGGGTTGGTGATCATGAATAGTTTTTATGTTGGTTCTCAATAAAGGGGTTGGTGCTCTTATAAGTTGGTGCTTATGAATATTGTAGTTTGAGTTGGTGCTCATTCATATACTTGAGATTATTCTCTATGGTTTTTCCCACATTGGGTTTCCACATTAAAATATGGTGTCTCTTTCTATCTTGTGTGGTGTTTATTATTTTAGTTTTATTACATATCTTAAATGAATGGTTAATTTGAATTTGATTAATTAAAAGTTTATAAGATATATGATATACTGATTCACCCCCCCTCTCTGTATATATCGTACTTAACATCATCCATTCTATGCTTAGAGTGAGGTCCATTGCTAATTTGTCTAGCCTACTCTCCATAGTGACCCTATAACCAACTTGTAGGTGTTAATTTTGTGATGAAAGAGACTTGTAGGTAGATGTTTTGGGGTCATACCCTATATTTTGACTTATGTTAATAACCTTTGAATCATCATTAGGCTCCTTTTTTACATTTAAGATAATATCATGAGGCATGTCTAGTTTTGTAACTTTTGGGTGAAAATGTCTACTTGGAGCTCAAATCTGTAGGTGAACACTACCTAGGAATAGTGCATAATTTGGTAAATTTGAACCTCTCAACAACTATCTTCCCTACTCTCTCTTGAATCTATCTCTTGCAAAGGTCTTATCTTATGATAATGATATCATATTTAGTCATCAAGATGCCTCAAATCCTATGACAACACTATTAAAAAATACCAATAAAGTGCCCTAGACCTCTATTTTCTTAGTTTAGGGATTTAGTCTCCAAAACTACAATCATCATAATTTGAAGGTAATCCCTATCTCATCTACCAATCTAGCATTTTGAATAGGTCTAGCATATTATTTAAAACACATTGGACCTCAAATAGGATTCCACGACTTGTCTTCATGCTCCAATATGATTCCTCATATCTTTGTTAAGCCACCTGTAGGTGTACAAAATCATGCATACATGTAGTGAGTGGTAATATGGATAGTGTGCATTGTCTTTGGCATTTCATGGGATTTAGGTCTATAAAAATATTGGAAACATAATTTCTCCATTGTTTAGGGTTTTGTTCAACATAGGTACTCCTTTTCAACATGAGATATTCCATGGGAACACTTGTAGGTGCATTTGGAGTTGCATATAGGAAGCAAGCATGAAAACATAAATATAATTAAAAGATATGCTTTGATAACTAACTAATACCCCTTCATGGTGTTCCAGTTAAACATTAATATTTTTATAAATCTAAAACAAGCTCTCACACTCTATTTCAATGTTGGAATCTTCTATAGATGCTGACACATAAGTATGTTCATGGCTACTTGATTGTATATATTATTTATGACTACCATCACATGCCCTTTGTGATATTTGGGGTGTCCAACCTAACTTTTCATACAACAAGAACATGACAAACACATTTTATATCCTTCATTTTTCTTCTATAGATGTGATCAGAGATCAAACATCATGACTAAAATTGAGAGTAGGCAAAAAGTTGACTGTGAGTGTGACAAGACTGGGTGTTTGATCAAAGTATGTAGATATGAGATAAAAACATGGAAGGAGGTAGAACCTATGATATTGAAGCATGGAAAAAACCATTTCCCATTAATATGAACCCCCTTTAGAGAATACAACCTTTTGCAAGTAGTGAAAATGACTTTCATTCCACCTGGGACATCAACCTATAAACTAAACCAAAAAATCCCATGAGAGCTTTACCAAACATGAAAATAAGCATGAAAAACATGATAATAAGGATTAAAAATCATTTAGAACCAATTTTAGTAGCTAGATTATATAAACTTCTGCAAACTAAGGCAAAACTTATAGGGTGCATAGATTAACAAACAAATTGGAAAGGTCAACTTCTTAGGAGTGGTTTATGAAGCACAAGTCACCATTCCTCTAAAAACAAACATCAAATGGAATTTAACTGAGTATTGAATGTTGTCCCTAAAAAATGACTCCTCATTTTTTAGACAACATATGACTATTTTGGTCCTGCATGGCCAAAATTGTCCGTCCCCTTTCCAAAAATTTGTTCTGAACATTCAATTTCATCATTTTCTCAACTTTTTGGTAAAAGGATTAGTAGGTTCAACTAGTTCAAAGGGTCTATCAGTAAGCATCAAAACAAGGATTGAACCATTGAAATATTGAACCTTGAACCTTTTTAGTTCAATGGGTTCAAAGGTTCAACGTCATCAAAAAGAGCTAAGCACTTCGGCAGAGGTTCAAAGTTTGACCATTTCAAGGTTCCACAGCCCTAATCACTTAACAAGTCTCAAAAGCTTGAACCATTGAACCTTGAACCATTTTGGTTCATCAGTTCAATGGGTTCAAAATTCAATTGGTTCAATGCACCAGGTTTAAAGGTTCAAAGGCTACCTTAGTTAAGAAAAGAAGTGCGTGCAAAAGAAAGAGTCAGGCAGATGCTGCCAAGTGTCAACGACTGAGCCCCACTAAATTTTTTTTTTATGAATTGGTGGATATTTCCATGTGTCCCTCTTGAATCTTGTTGGGAGCTTCCAAGTGTAAATATCTATAGTCTCTTCCCTTAGCTTCACTATTTCGAGTAAAGACCATGGTGGGCCCGGGGATGAGTGACTAAATGAAGAAAAACACGCCAAGTGTCTACATCCACGCAACTAACAAATGTATTCAGACCATGCCACGTGTCCCTTGTAGAGATCAGTGGAGGCTAACAAGTGTCATCATTTGTGAGAGCCCAATTGAGCCCTAAATGTTTTTACGATGTTGTAGAGGTCTGAGGAGGTGGATGCTGCCAAGTGTCAATAGCAGAAGATGCCATGTGTCCTCACCTATTCCTATGGAAGACACCACGTGGCACTTGTTCAAAGAGAATAAGGCACCATGTGTCAAAGGAAAGGGGCACTCATAATACAAAGGCACATATAGAGCCAAGATAAGGTTTCCTTCGGATGAATTGTTCGAAGGAATTCCTTTAGAAAAAATGTCTGAAGGAAATGAAAGGGAGATCTTCCCCTTACCAGAAGTGAAACTCTACCCAAATTGAAAGGCATTATTGAGACTTTGAGATCAGATTGTAGTTCATATTTATTTGATTGAATGAGAAAGCAAGTTACTTGCAGACTTTGTGCTGTTATAGCTTGTGCTACTTTAGGAGATTGTTCGTATGTCTGACTTCTGAAAGCATTCTTGTTTATTTGATTTAACAAGCAGAACTAGTGGAGGTGATAAGGAAGGTGTCTTGAAGCCAACTACTTTTAGACTTTGCACTATCATAGTTGTCTTCAGTGTGTGTTTTTCTTTTTTGTTTCTATGTAAAAAACCTTGGGATGACTTTGTGCCCTCATTGTCTTTCGTATCTCCCTCTAAGACAGTCAAGGTGGAGACTTTGTGCTACATCTTAGATTACTGGTTACTTTGGACCCGATTACCAGTCACTTGTTACTAGAAAGAGTCTTGCTATTTGAAAGAACAAGAACTTTTGAAAGAAGAGAAGTGCCTTCTATCGCTTCACCAAGATTTCTACTATCTAGGAAGGGATCTGGCTCTTGGCTGAATGTTACTTCTGAAAGAAGAGAAGTGCCATTACCAATCATGCATTATTTCTCCTTTGTTTGTCAGCATCATCTCTGAAAAAAGAGAGATGGATGGTTTATCCCACCCCTATGTCTTACTTTTTGCTTACTTATATAGTATATAGCCCCCGCATATTTAATAAGGAACCGCCCCTTGATGAGAGGAGAGATTTGTCCCCTGGTAATGTAGTAAACCTACACACCAGGATGACCAATCTCCCTATGCTATGGTGATAGGAACTATTTTGCTCACCAATTAGCTGGTTGACAAAATATTCACCCAACATAGAATACACATCAAATATATTTTTTCTTGAATCCTCTCCTACTAATCGTACCAAGTACAAACTTGAAGACCATTTTTTCTTGCCAAGCCTACTGGAAGGAGAGATAAGTGGTCTTATTCATTTTTTGAAGTTATTGATTAAAATAATCACTAAAATAAGTGTATTAAAGACCAAGGGACAATATTTAAATGTCCCAAACTATAAGAGTTCATACAATTTTGTATACCTCATTAAATGCTCATTTTTTCAAGAAAACTACCCTTTTCTCTAAAGAACCTACCTCTTTTTAGTTAGTAATAGTTAATAAATAGTTATTAGGACACATGGTATGTGAAATCATCTTTTAAAACCTTCACAATTGCCTAAGAGGCCATACAACTCATTTAATGCTCATTTATGACACCTGAATGACTCAAAATGACATAAGGACTAAAATGAATATGGACCATGGCTAATATGATATTAAATGATGTCAAATGAACTATGATATACATTTTGACATAATATTATACCCATAAACATTTAAAAATAAAAAATTTGCCTATAGGGGTCATAATTTTACCTGCAAGGTCATATTTGGTCAACAAATTGGTGACTCATAGGGGTAGTATACCTGCTATACTAACTAGACTAGTAGCCTTATCAGTCCATTAGGATTAGGGAGTCATCTATAGTCTAAGACACAACAAGAGGAATTTGACCATTGAAAAAAAGCTTTAATCAAGACAAGACCACTTGACTACTTCAACCACATAAAGTAAAAGACACACACACACACACACATGTGCTCAAGGCACTTAAGGGAATCAAAGAACAAATTATTATGCATAACTAGAAACTAAGCATACCTCCTTTCCAGGATCAAAAGGAAAATTCCTTGAATATCCTTCCTCATGAGATGAAACATTATGCCAAACATGTTTTCCCTTAGATTGGATGCTTTGTAGATCAGACCTATTCCTTGGCACTTCACTTGATCTTCTCTCAAGTAGATCATATTTAAATAGGTTTCTAATGTAGATATATTCATTTTGACCTTGTACACATACCTCATATTACTTCCCACTTTTCATCTCATGATCAACATTCATCTTATTTGTAGGC
The DNA here is from genome assembly GCA_037957365.1 of Torreya grandis. Taxonomy (NCBI): domain Eukaryota; kingdom Viridiplantae; phylum Streptophyta; class Pinopsida; order Cupressales; family Taxaceae; genus Torreya; species Torreya grandis. The sequence goes on along the minus strand of JARHVA010000393.1, from coordinate 874,493 downwards.
ATGGTTTCAAGAGGAATGGTTTCTTGTTCCTTGGAATATAGAGGCCAATAGAAGCTTGTTTTGACCTCCAAAGGCTGATGTGAACTATGATCTTACTCACTTATGGAATTTTGAAAATTTTCATATTGCTTACCATCACTTGTAATCATTTCTAAAGGAGTTGTAGTCCCTTTGAGAGATTCAAACTCATTGAAAATGTTTTCAAATTACTACCACAAGTCCTCATGATCTCTTTGATCAGCATCATGAAAGGGAACAACAAGATAAGCTCCTTCATCCTCTTCATTATAATCCAAAAAGACTTCATCCAATATTTAATCTTTGACACAAGAAAGGCATTCTTCATTATCAACTAAACAAGAAGACTCCACACAAGAAATCACCTCTTATTCATCATTTATGACCTCTTGAGGGATCTCAAGTTGTATTTCAATTGTCATAACCTGATTTTGGTTCTCAAGGGCTACAAGATCTTCTATCTCCTCCTTTTTGGTGATGCCAAGACTAGGCATCTTAAAATTAGGTGACTTATCCCAATGAGGTTGCCAAGGAGTTGTACTTTATTCAAGAAAGAGTTCTAAATTTTCCTCAATAAATTTCTCTTATTTAGATTCCCATACCATAGGTCCATCAAGGAAAAGGGTGATGGGGTGAGGAAAATATGAACTAGTTGGTGGAGGTGAAACATAGGACTCAAAATCAGATTGAGAATGCATTGCAGGGGATTCTTTTGGGAGTTCTTGAGGAGGGGTAGACAGACCTTGGGCTAAAATAGCTTGGTTATCTTTCTTCCACTTGTAAATCACTTAATTGAAATCTGATCCAACTTGATCACTCTCTTAAGGGAGGTTATATGGGGTGTGTTTGGAATATGATCTTATTTTAGGTCTAAACCTTCTATCACACCTTGACTTAGCAATTTCATCCTTGACTATAACTCTTCAATTTACTTGGCTAGATTCTCTTGGAAAAGTATCTCCTGAAGTTAATATGAATCTTCATGAGGATGAGGAGTACAAGAGGGCTGACATGGAAGACAAGAGGTCTCCTGAGGAATTGTGGGAGGGACTTGCATAGGATCAAGTTATTTCTCAACTTCACACTCCTTATCAAGACTTCTATCCTCTTTATTTCCCCATGATTCCACTATCTTATTCCAGATTAAGATGTTGGGATTAGGAGTCTCTTCTTGAGGTATTGATGCAATTTGAGGAGTGGATTAAGTGTTTAATAAACTTGAGATCAACTTAGGCTAATATTCTCCACCTTATCTCCAACTCGAAATCTCATATCTAGAGGTCACTTCTTGAGGTGGGGATGTAATTGGAGAGGGAAATGATGGCTTAGATTCTACTTATTTTGTTGATGACATGGACTAATACATATGCATATTATATAACTCAATATTCCTATCAAGAGTATCATAAAAAATAAGGTTTCTCTTTTCAACTCTCTCTTCCAACTGATTGGGGAAATGATGAATTTGATAAGCTTGATTGGGTTCATAAATGGGAACCATGTAGGACTATGGAAGTAGATATGAATCCTGACATGTTTGGGGAGGCTACTTCTCATGAATTTTTATCCTATTTTAGCCTATCTTCTAAGGATGAAATTAGGCCACTCACATCTTACATCTCACTTGTGAGCCTTTACCAATTAGCTCTCTCAATAGGTGCCCACTCTCTTTTGAAAAGAGATAATACATCTCTCATATTTTGAATAAGATGAATAGGAGCATATAGACCATATCCCCTTTGTGTGTCAAGATCCAACATGTACTTCTCATAGCCCAAAAGTGTTTATTTAAAAATGGAAATAGATTGACTTGAGAAGTGACTAGGTTGACTAGGAGGAGCAAGATATTGAGAAGGCTGGTTATAAGACTAATACAATAAATGGAAAGGTTGATAAGGGTCATATTGGCACTGGTAAGAAGAGTATTTGATCTGGTAAGGATCATACAACGGTTGATGGAGAATGCTATAAGATTGATATACCTCACCGACTTGTGTAAAATAGTACTCAACACTAAAATTAGCCATGAAACCTCATTGAAAGAAAGAACACAAATAAATATATTACCAAAAATATTCAAAAATAAACCTAGGCTTCTTGACCAATTGATTTATCTTCAAATTCACCATTGATGCTTGGATAGATGCCTCCAAAGGCTGATTGTTGAAAGATAACACCAAAAATCTTTCAACCTCTTGGACTAAGAGTCCCATCAGGTGTGCTAAATACTATTGTCACTTGTATTTACACCTTTTTAGGAGATGTCTTAGCTCTCCTCATATAAGTGGCATAATTTAAACACCTATAGGCTTGTGGGTAGCCTAAGGATGAGGTGAATCTCTATATAGGGCTAGCTCCCTTGATGTACCACTTTGGATCACTACTACACCTTAAATTTATGAGAGAAAAGGGAGAGAGAAAATTGAAAGCAAACTATCCTAAGGGAGGTGATACACCAAATAAGTCAATGACTTCCAACTAGCTGCATGTTACACATGAAACCAAGAGACTAACCAAACACACACTTCTCTAATCTGTATCTTGTCACATGAATATTAAATTATGAGGTTATGGATGAATGTTTAGGCTAGGAGGACTAGACAAGAGGCCTTTAATGGAACTAGTTAATAGACTAACTAAATAAACCTTGACACTTCCTAAAACATCTCATATGCCTTATAAGAAGTTTTCTAACTGCAAATAGGTGAGAGAATGAAATAACATGCTAAGGAAACAAGAGTTATCACTAAGAAAAATAAATCATTCAAGTAAACACACTATGAATATTTATGGAAGAGGTAAAAATTAGTAGTATTATTAATCAAATGGTATGAAAATGAGTAGGGCTTTACCATACTCAAGTGGATAAGTTATAATGGCCAAAATGACTAGTTCTTATAGAAATTGGGAGAGTGAGGACAAGATATAAGTCCAAAGGTCACTTGTCAAGCTAAGAAAAGGAGTTACATATGCATGATAAGAATGTATGAAACTAACCATGTAAGGTTAGGAAGTACAAGTGTCGATACAAGGCATGAAACTCATGAAAAGTGGCATGAAAGTTCTCATTTTGGCTCAAAAAATGACCTTCATCATTTAGACCTATTTTAATGTCCAAAAAATAATTAGGGATAGGTTTTATGATTATAATGAGAGGGAATACTTTCAGACATACCTCTCCATGCATTGGTTATAGTCTTGGTCATCTAGAATCTTCCCAAAATGAGCTATCACTATTTGCAGTCTAAAAAACTCCTCTTTCCCATAGCTTGCACACTTGGCCTCAAATTTAGATTTAATTTATCATTAAAATAAGTAAAAATAGGTGTATTACATGTTTTAATACCATCCATGTCCTTATATGCATTAGGCACACCTTAAAAAACCATCTAATTGCAGTTTTCCACCCTTCTCACCATCATGTTCACTATGCCAGTTTTGACTGGCTGAGATGAAGATATTTGTTTGAATATTTAGGAGTTTTTATGAAGAATTAAATTGATATGAGGGATTATCCCAAGTCCTAATCCTTATCTCAAAGTTGGTTTCATATTTAGACTCCTCTTAGAACCTGTAAAACACATAAAATAGTCAAAGGTACCCTATTTTATACCCTATCCATATAATTTCATAAAACTCATCCTAATAGGAAATAACCTGAGAGAGTCCTCCACAACATCCAATCCTTTTTCTGGGCAAACTATGCAATTTTGATGCATTATCTCCTTCATTTTCCACATCACGTCTAGACTAAGTGTTTAGGAGGGTTTTAAGTGCATTCTACTCTTAAGGTTTGTTCATGAAGGTTAGTCATTATAATTGTAAAAAAATTCTAAAAATTCAAATTTTAATACCTCTATCAACCTCCATAGACTCCTTGAACCTCCATGCAAATCCTCATGAAAGATGTGAGCATTTGAAGTTACCTTGTCGAGCTTTTCTTTCCATTTCATGCAGGCCTGAGTTGGTTTTGATATTAGAAATGGAATTATTGTGTTTTGTATGAAAAACAAAAGATTTAAAACCTTTTTTATGATCCCAAAATCATTCCTAAATGGATTATAATTCATATCCAATTTTATAAGTGAAAGTGACCTTTCCTTTGGGCTCTAGGTCTAACCATGCCTAATAGACCTAATTTGTCTTAAAGCCCAAAATGGATTTTCATGGATTCCCCTAAAATATATATGCTTAAAACATACCATATGTCTCCATAGGAACATGGTTTAATAAAATTTAGTTCTCACTTTAGGTTAAAAACAAATCTGACCTTCTTTTTGGCTTTAACTTAGAACCTTACCTAATAGGCCCCCCTGCAAGTTTGAAGGTCTAGGCCACCCTGTTGAGATTCACCCTTGAAATATTGGTATATATTTTTGGTATGGATGTGTACCAACATTTAAAACATTCCTAATATTTTTGTATCACTTTTGGTTTTCCTTTCTCACCCATTTTCTCCAAAATTGTAGGTTTTGTTCCTAAGGGGAGTGCCCTCCATCTAAGACAAAATAGAGGGAACCTCCATTATTTACTCAGAAGAAAAAAATTATTTTAGGCACCTATAAAAGTTTTAAGGATTTTATCCATAAAATTTTAGCCCTTGATGACATCATTAAACCCTCCAAAATCATTTGAAACCAAAGCAGACAGTGAGGAAAGACACTATGTGTAGGCTTTTCCCAATTGGATTGTATTTTGCTTTATGGAGTCCTTTATTATGCTTATTTTATAATATATGAGGGTTTATAAATATTTATATAATATTTATTAAGGTTTAACAACCTCTATTCATTACTCTAACCTTCTGTTCACTTCCCCATACAACCTACTTAGTCAAGACTCAATGCCATACAACTATGACTATGTTTTGTTCTAGAATAGGGCCCACCTGTAGATGAAATTATATGGATTAGATATTGGAAACCTTTAATTATTATATATGACACATTACAAGGAAATTAGGTAATTTATTAGACCTATTCATTCCATGTTTGAGTTATATTCACTTTAAGAAGTTTAATCCTTCTGCCCTCTATCCCTCAAAGTCGACTACAATTGACTATGAGGGGTCTTATAGATTACCTTTATCTTTGAAACCTAAAAATACCAACCTTTCCTGATGTTATTAATTCTAAAAAAGGTTCATATCATGATATATCTATACTCATCCATTCTATGCTTGGAGTGAGGTCCATCGCCAAGGTGTCTAGCCTACTGTCCATAGTGACCCTACAACTAGCCTATAGGCATAAATTTTTGATGAAAGAGACCTATAGGTAGATGTTATGGGGTTAGAACATAAATTTTGAATTATGTAAATAACCGTTTAATCATCATTAGGCTCCTTTTCCACATTTAATACAACCTATCATAAGTCATGTCTAGGTAGACAAAATCATGCATATACCCTGTGAGTGGTAATATGGATAGTGTGCATTATCTTTGGAATTTTATGGGATTTAGGTATATCAAAATATTAAAAAAATAATTTATCCATTATTTAGGGTTTTTTCAGCTCAGGTACTCCTTTTCAACATGACATATTCCATGGAAGCACCTATAGGTGCATTTGGAGTTGCATATAGGAAACAAGCATGAAACAATCAATATACTTAAATGATATGCTTTGGTAACAAAATAATACCCATTCATCTTGTTTAAATGAAGCATAAAGATGTTTCCAAGTCTGAAACAATCTCTTACACTCCATTTCATTATTGGACTCTTCTGTAGATGTTGACATAAAAGTATGTTCATGGCTGTGTGACTGTATATATTAATTATGACTACCATCACAAATCCTTGATGTTATTTGGTGTGTCCAAACTAACTTTTAATACAAAAATAACATGATAAAAACCTTTTATATCCTTCATTTATCCTCTATATACGTGATTAGAGCTCAATCATCATTATTGAAACTAAGAGTAGGCTGAAAGTTGACTGTGAATGTGACAAGACTAGGTGTTTGATCAATGTATGTAGCTATGAGACTAAAACATGGAAAGAGATGGACCCTATGGAATTAAAATATGGAAAACACAACTTTACATTCATATGAATCCCCTGTAGAGAATACAACCTTTTGAAAGTAGTGAAAATGACCGCCATTCCACCTGGGACATCAACCTATAAATTAAACCAAAAAATCCCATGAGATCTTTGCCAAAAATGAAACTAAGCATGGAAATCAAGATAATAGGGATTATAAATCATCTAGAACCAATTTTGGCAACTAGATTTTATGAAATTCTCCAAACCAAGGCAAAACCTCTAGGGTACATAGATTAGCAAGCAAATTGGAAATGTCAACTTCTTAGGAATTGTTCATAAAGTATAGGTCACCATTCCTCTATAACCATACATTAAATAGAAGATAACTAAGTTTAGAATACACCTACAAGATAAATTTTCTTGAAAACTCTCCTATTGACCGTACCAAGTACAAACTTGAAGACCATTTTTGCTTGCCAAGCATAGTAGAAGGAGAGATAAGTAGTTTTATTCATTTTTTGAAGTTATTAATCAAATTTATCACTGAAGTAAGTGTATGTAAAACCAAGGGAAACTATTGAAATGTACTAATCTATAGGAGTTCATAAATTTTTTTACACCTCATTAAATGCACATTTTTTCAAGAAAATTACCCTTTTCTCTAAATAAGCTACCACTTTTCAATTATTAATAGTTAATAAAGACTTATTAGGACATATGGTACATATAATCATTATTTAAAACCTTCATAATTATCTAAGAGGTTATAAAACTCATTTAATGCTCATTTATGACCCCCAAATGACTTAAAATGACATAAGGACTAAAATGACTAAGGACCATGGATAATATAACATTAAATAATGTCAAATGACCTATGATATAAATTTTGAAATAATATAATACCCTTAAACACCTAAAAATAAAAAAATTTCCTATATGGGTCCCAATTTGACTTGTAGGGTCAAATTTGATCACCAGTAAGCAACATACTAACCCATTTCAAAAGAATAATGATGTGATTTTCTCAACTCCTTTATAATTGATTCATATTGATGTTTTAGGACTTCTTTAAGTTTTATCTCTTAATGGTTCTTTGTATTATGTTACTTTTATTGATGATTACACTAGAATAATTTGATCTTTTTTTATTAAAAATAAATATGATGTGTTATCTAAATTCAAGGAATTTAAAGCTCATGTTGAAAATGCATTTAATTTTTATATTAAGAGATTAAGAATTGATAATGGTGGTGAATATATTATTAATATTTTTTATTTTTTTTGCATTAGTTGTGATATTCAAAGGTAACTACCAACTCCCTATTCCCCTCAGCAAAATGGTATTACTGAAATAAAAAACCGCATCATCATAAAAAATGGCTAGAATAATATTACAATCCATAAATGTTCCTAAGTTCTTATGGGCCAAATCCATGAATAATACTATTCATATTCTAAATAGAGTACCTAGTAAAGCCTTGCATCTTTCTACTACTTTAGAAATGTGGACTAAAAAGAAACCTAGTGTGGCTCATCTTAAGATCTTTGGTAGTCTTGCTTCTATCTTTATTCCTAAATTTAAAAGAAATAAGCTTAATCCCACTTCCTATGAAAGATCCCAAACTCAATTTGGAAACACAAAATATACAGGTTCTTACAAGACAAAGATATAACTCTGATTATTTGCCTTTAGATAATGGAGATACAAAAATATATTACCCAGATTTGCTTCAATAGTGAATAAACAAAAATTACAGTACACAGCGATATTATGAAGGGTATAATGAAGCCCAAAATAAGCAAGAACTTGGAAGTGTGCACAAATTTGGACGCTGTGTAAAAACACAGTCACCGACGTCGGTGATGATAATGCTGATGTCGATCGAAACACTGCCGCCGTCGGTCGTCTCTGCCTGCCAGTAATTGCCTGATTGCTGGCGTCAGTCGCTGATCGGCCGATGTCAGTCTATGTGTCGATGCCAGTCTCTATAAAAACCTACGGCCCACAACTGCAAACTATGCCCTTCCCTTCTCTGAACCTGTTGGTATGGCCTGGTGCTGATCTTGTACAAATTCTGTACCGAACCTGATCTGACTATAAAAATATATAAATCTAGAATCTAAACAATGAATAAATACCTGGAACCCTTTTGCATAGGCTGAACCCTGGTATACTCTGTGAATGGCCTCTGAAGCTCCAGATCTGATCAATATGCCCAAACTGAATTCTGTCACGAATCCACCTCTTGAAAAGGGCTGGGTTTTCATCCAACTCTTCTCCAATCTACTGAAGGTTTGCATCCTCAGAGATTCTAGCTGAATCACCGATTCAAGCTTCTCAGAATAATTTTTGCAAATAGAAGATATTAGATATCCAAATGCTTTGCTTTCCCCTTCTTTTAAAGCCTTCCAGGAAAATTCTAGAAGAAGTCAATTTTATTTATATAATAATTTAATTAATTAATTAAACTATCTTAATAGAAAATTGGGGACATTACAGTCCTCCCTTCCTGGAGATTGCTTGTCCTCAAGCAATTCTTTCCAACACCAACTACCTGGATCCCATATTATTCTCAAAAACTTGCAAATTCTTCTGTCAGAAACACCATGATGGAAAATATCTATGACTACATTCACCTTATTTCTCCTAGAGAGTAGTGTGATAATCCTCAATATATAATTAGCAAATTCACCATCACATACCTTAGACTTAGAAAAGGGCCGCTGCGCTACTCTGATTAATAAACTCTCACAATCCCCATAAGGATGTTGACTTATAATTGGAAAGGAAAATGCCCTGCAACAAATAGAATTATTTTCCACATCACCTATAAAATGAGACTCCATCCTGTGAGATGACCCATCCTTAGGTCCTCCATCTTGTGCTGCCTTCAAGATAATCTTCCTTCCCCCAGAAAGGAATTCTAACTGCATACGGTGGTGATCAATAATGTAGCACCCAATACCCTATAACCACTGCATGCCCAAGACCACATCATAGTCCTCTAAAGGAAATACATAAAAATCATCGGTCAAAGTGTAATCCCCCATCTGAATGCTAAGCTGTGGAATCTGTTTGGTATAACCCAAAACTGCACCATCTGCCACCTTTACCCCAAAACCACCAAACTTCTCATACTGTAATCCATGCCTTCCCACTAACTTCTGGTCAATGAAGTTATGTGTAGCACCTATATCTACCAAGCTCATGACCCACTTACCCTTAAGTGTACCTTTCAATTGAAAGGCATGAAAGTTAGGATAACTGGAGAGGGTAGCCATAATTGCTTTGGCTGATGCCAAAGGCTCTGGGGTGTCTAACTCCAACTGTATCTGATCCTGCTCAATATTATCCTCAATGTCTATGTCAAGGACCTCCTCATCTCCACACTTAGAAGTCACCTCAATCAAATGAACCTTTCCTTTACCCATGCAACGGTGGCTGGTTCCCATGGGTCTTTGAAGGAAAAACATAACTTTTTCCTCCTTAAGTCATTCCTAGTCTCCTGATTCATCCAAGGATTTGTAGAGGATGACCCTTCTTTATTTTGTGGTGCATTGGCCTTCTGTAAAGGCTGAGAGTCCACGGCTATTTTCTTATCACCCTGATAAGAAGTGGGAAGATTATCCAGTCTCAATGTCACATCAATGGCATCCTTAAGAGTGGCTGGTTGGAAAGCACGTACCAGTCCCTTAAGTCTATCCTATAATCCCTCAATAAATAACATCACACTCTGTCTCTGAGGCATATTAGGTACCATAACTGCAATACACTAAAACTCATTAATATAAGTTTCTGCATGACCAATCTGTCTAAGATGAGCCAACTCCCTGTAGTAAAGTTCTGTGTCCTTACGGTCAAACCGTGCAATAAGTCTCTCAGTGAACTCAGCATAGGAGTGAACTAAAGCATGATCCTGGGTGACCAATCCATGGTGCCACCAATCATATGCAATCCCCTCTAGATGTAATACCGTAAACTGAATGGCCTCACGCTCAGACATGGGCCTCAAAGAAAGATATATGTCCAGCTTGTGGACCCAATCTCTTGCACTAGTCTCTCCAGAGCCATTATATGAAGCCAATGTAATCTTCCCCGTAGCTCTATTGAGGTCATGATTATGCTGTTGCTATGGTGGTCTATTACCCTGATCTCCCCTAAGTCTGGCTGTGTCTCTACGCTGTGCACAATACTGGGGCAAAGGAAAAACCTCCCTAACCTCTAGGGGTAAAGCTCTCCACTCTACTATTGCTGCCAAAACGGACTCTTGGAACCCCATCTCTGGTAGTTCCACTTGTACTGGTTGGCCACCTGGTATAAACTAAGGCAATAATGGTCTATTTGGAGTAGGTGTATGATGATGATTTCTCCTAGAGGAATGATGGGAGCTCCCTACTGAAGAACGGGAATGGTGACTATGCCGACTGGAGTGGTGGGTATGATCACTACTAGTCACTGAAATTGATCTATTCCTCCTACCTCTGTGTCTATCCACCTCTAAACGCTCCATGGTATCCTGTAATCGGTCTAGAGCTTGAACAATCCTGGGCTGGGTAGTGATGAGGGTCCTCATCATCTCTCTTTCTTCCTCATCCTAGTTTTTATGAGCATTCCTCTGTTCTTCAGCCATGATAAGTTGTTTTCCTAAACCCAACTCTCGCTCGTATTGAGCTCTACTACGTGTAAAATATTTATGGCTTCTATCAAATCTTCCAGGATGCATAGAAATAAAATATATTTACCCCTACAGGCTGGCAAGATGCATGGCTCTGATACCACTGAAAGATCCCAAACTCAATTTGGAAACACAAAATATACAGGTTCTTACAAGACAAAGATATAACTCTGATTATTTGCCTTTAGATAATGCAGATACAAAAATATATTACCCAGATTTGCTTCAATAGTGAATAAACAAAAATTACAGTACACAGCGATATTATGAAGGGTATAATGAAGCCCAAAATAAGTAAGAACCTGGAAATGTGCACAAATCTGGATGCTGTGTAAAAACACAGTCACCGATGTCGGTGATGATAATGCCGACGTCGGTCGAAACACTGCCACCATCGGTCGTCTCTACCTACCAGTAATTGCCTGATTGCCGACGTTGGTCGCTGATCGGCCGATGTCAGTTTATGTGCCGATGCCGGTCTCTGTAAAACCCTGCGGCCCACAATTGCAAACTATGCCCTTCCCTTCTCTGAACCTGCTGGTACGGCCTGGTGTTAATCTTATACAGATTTTGTATCGAACTTGATTTGACTATAAAAATATATAAATCTAGAATCTAAACAATGAATACATACCTGGAACTCTTTTGCATAGGCTGAACCCTGGTATACTCTGTGAATGGCCTCTGAAGCTCCAGATCTGATCAATATGCCCAAACTGAATTCCATCATGAATCCACCTCTTGAAAAGGGTTGGGTTTTTGTCCAACTCTTCTCCAATCTATTGAAGGTTTGCGTCCTCAGATATTCCAACTGAATCACCGATTCAAGCTTCTCAGAATAATTTTTGCAAATAGAAGATATTAGATATCCAAATGCTTTGCTTTCCCCTTCTTTTAAAGCCTTCCAGGAAACTTCTAGAAGAAGTCAATTTTATTTCTATAATAATTTAATTAATTAATTAAACTATCTTAATAGAAAATTGGGGACATTACATCCTATTCTTGCATTTTTTTAGGTTATGGAGGTAAGTCAAAAGTTTTAATAGTGTATGATCCTTGTAAACATTAAATCATTGAGAATATGAAGTTTTTATTCTCTAAAAAACTTTTTATGAGCCCTCTATGGAAACTCCTCAATGTTATTATATTGATGAACCTAACTCTCGTGTTTCTCCTTATGATGAAATAGATTCCATTGAAGAAGTTGATCCAACTTTGGATAACTTAGAGTCTAAGGAACCCCATGAGTTTCATGTTCAATCTAAAATACTTAAATGGTCATAACCCCTAGTTTAAACTTCAAATGTTGATAACTTTAATTAACTAGAAATCAACATTCTTATTATGTATTAATGACTATGCATGAATTTGAACCTCAATCATTTGAGAAAGCCACTCAAGATGATAGATGGAATGTTGCTATGCATGCTAAATATAATGCCTTAATTAAAAATTAGACTTAGGATCTTATCCCTCCTCCACCTAAAAGGCATATTGTCAGTTGTAGGTAGTTTTATAAGATCAAATATAATTCAATTGGTAAAATTGACAAGTTTAAATCTAGATTAGTTGCTTGTAGGTTTACTCAAAAACCTAGGATTGACTATGTCTAAACCTTTTCTCCTATAGCATAAATGAGTACTTTTATATTTGTTATTGCTCTTGCATCTTAAAATGTTTGGGTTATCTGCCAAATGGATGTCAATAATGTATTTATAAATGGTGATTTAGAAGAAGAAATCTATATGACTCAACCTAAAGGTTTCACTGACTCTAATAGAGAACATTATGTATGCAAGTTAATAAAATATTTTTATGGTTTAAAACAAGCTCCTCAAACTTGGTATTCTAAAATTACTTATTTTTTAAAAGATTTAAGTTTTTCTAACTATTATTCAAGTAATGATATTTTTATAGAATTTGAAAATAGTCATTTGATTCTAATTATATTATATGTTGATGATTTGTTGATTACTGATGATCTAACTAATTTAATTCATAAATATAAGGATAAACTAAATCAAATGTTTAAACTTACTAATTTAGGCATTGTACATCATTTTTTAAGAATGACTATATTTTAGAATAAAAATTCGATTACTGTATCACAATCTTAGTATGCACATAATCTTCTGGTTAAGTTTAATATGCTTGATTTCATATCTACTTCTACTCCTATTGAATTTGGTATTAAACTTGATCCTAAACCTACATGCGAAAAAGGTAACCCTATTTTATATAGAAAACATATTAGGATTTTGATTTATCTAGCTATTACTAAGCCAAATATTTCATATGTTGTTAGTTTTGCTTCTAGATTTATGTAGGATCCTTATTTGGATCATTAAAAATTAGCAAAGAGAATACTTAGGTATATCAAAGGAAATATAAACTATGGTTTATTTTATTCATCCATTGATAATGCTAGTTTATATGGTTATTGTGATGCTAACCATGATGGTGATACTTTATATTGTAAATCTACTTTTGGTTTAGTGCAGGTGTTGACTTGGAGTAGTAAGAAGTAACCTACTATCTCTATCTCTTCCATTGAAGTAGAGTAAAAAAGTGTAGTGGAAGCTGCTAAAGAAGCCATGTGGCTATGAAGGCTATTGGGAGAACTTCATTTGGATGTTTCTCAGAGTACTATCCTTCATTATGATAACCAAAGGTATATAGGTCTGGTGAAAAATCTAGTACACCACCAAAGAAATAAACACATTGAAGTTCAGGTGCATTTCATCTGAGAGAAACTCTTTAATGATGATATTAATTTATAGTTCTATCCTATGAATGAACAAGTGTAGATATCTTCATAAAACCACTTGGTGCTACTAAGTTTTGTCAATTTCATGCGATATTGGGCCTCTCAAAGTTGCCATTAAGGGGGAGTGTGCATGAAAATGCCACTTCCTAAAGACCATATGTTACTTCTTATTTTATATACTTCTTCTCATTGTAAAGCATTGTAAACTTTGTGTGGAAGTTATGTGATTTAAGTAAACCTTATTTGGAAGTTTTACTTTTGTACCCCAATACATTAAAATCATAATTTGTAATGGAGGTCCTTATGTTATAAAAGGCTCCAAATATGCTTAGTGATTATTAATGAGAAACAATGAGATGTAATATCACAATCATGCTAGCCTAAACTTACTTCTGCATAGTTTAAGGATTATAATTCCTTTTATTTCAAAAGGTGACTTGTAGCATGATGAGGTTTCTTAAATATTTTAATTTTGTACATAGTATAATTATTTTATGGTGACTTGGTTTTTATCCCCACTTAGTTTTAAGGGGGAGTGTTAGAGAATTTAATTTCTAATTGGTGATTATTTAACCCTTAGCTCATATTAATAATTTATTAAATAATAATAATATATTATTTATTAACATGAGGTGGAAACCTCATGTAAATAAATAATAATATTATATTTATTTAATATATTATCGATGTTTTATTAAATACCTTTTTGGGGTGTGTTGCTAATTTTGTCTCAAAAATGTCAAGAACCCTAAGGGAGACCCATTAATTTCTTGGAAAAATGCCTTAAATTGACCCAAAACACCTATTTCTATAAGTATGTAGAAACTAGAGATTGGATTGCAATTTGTAATTTGAAAAATTACAAATTGTAAATTGATTCACAAGCTTCACTTCTTTAAATACATTGACTGGTAGAATCCATAGATTGGCTTGAAATTTACAACTTGCAAAATTGTAAATTATTCCCTATCCTCCGCTTCTTGTAAAACCTATAACCAACAAAAAATGGAACCTTGAATGCAATTTGTAATTAGCAAAATTGTAAATTGCAAGTAGAGTTTTGATTCTCACAAACCCAATACCCCACAAAAATTAGAGATTGGATTGAAATTTGTAATTTAAAAACTTGAAAATTGATTCCCAACCTCTACTTCCCACATAACACTCCAACCAAAAATTGGAACTTTGGTTGTAATTTACAACTTGTAAAGTTTTAAATTGTAATCCAAGTTCTGTTTCCTACCAACTAGTTTTCCTATGGAATCCAAAACTCCAAGTGCAAATTTCAACTTGCAAAGTTACAAATTTCTCCCTAAGTTCTACCTTCCCATTTTCAAAGGGTCAAACAAGCCAAGCTCACAAATTCTATAGGTCAAAGTGTAATTAGAAAAATTGTAAATGTGTTCGTAGATTCAGTATCTGTGCCAACCACTACCATTATGGAATTTATTATATGGGTTTTATATAAAGAATATTAGGGTTAATTAAAATCATTGTTTAAATTTTCTATTTTGATTTTTAAGCTCTACAAACACAATAACAACCTTGAGCCATGTGCCACACATTTACCACCACACCTTCGACCTTGTAAGCTATGCAATTGAGTAACACACCATGCCACGATGCCATAGACCCCCTTGCATGGTATTCCTTTGGAACTTCTATGTTTTTAAAGCCATACTTTTCTACAAATCGAGCTTTCTTTAGTTATTTACATTTTTTTGCACTCCTTTGTAGATTTGATTTCATTTTTAGCATTTTTATTACTTTCCTTAGGCATCAATACATTTTTAGTAGTTTTATGGCATCATTAGGGTTTTAGGGTTGTCTTAATGGTGTTTTTAAACTTGTAAGGTCATTTTCCAAGATTATCCTTAGATATTAAAAACTTAGGGTTTCACCAAATTCATATAACTACCAAGCAAATATTCCTAAAACCAATTGTATATTCCCTTGTAAGATTCCCTAATAGTCCCCATAGACTTTCCACCTGCATTTTACACCTCTAAAACCCATGGAATTTTAACTGGAATTTGAAACCCCATAGTACCACAAATGTTTACATTGCTTATAATAATCCCAATCTCCACCAAAATTTTCACCAATAAATGCAAGTGCAATTTAAAACTACCATCTCTACTAGAGTTCCTACTTGCAATTATAACATCATAGTCCTGTGGACTTTTCACCTTCATAGACCAACTCTAAGTTCTACCAAATTTTCCACCTACATTTTTCACCTACAAATCCTACCAAATCTATAGTTGGTTTTCCCCCAACATTTTCTCCAAAATCCATGTCTAGGAAAGAGATGAAGTACAAATATAAAGGACCCAGTTTCACTCTCAATATATAATCCAACACAACTAAGATTATAGACACAAACCTAGGTCAAATTTACCTAGGTGATTTATAAACTATAATAAATTCTAAATTCAAGAATGATTTGATCCAAATCATCTATGACTTTGGACAGTCCTAGGCAGTTAATTTACCCATGACTATGCAAAGCCCCGAGTTGGTACTTACACTAGAACAACATTATGATGCTAACAAAAGAGAGGTATTAAATGACAAAGGGGAAAGGATTATCAACCTAGACCTAGACTTCATAGACTCCATCTTCTTGATACCTAAATTTGAGAGTTATCTAGATATAACTCTAGAATCTTCAAAGAAATTCTATCAAGACAAAAACACATGGTGTCAAAGAGTAATGAAAAAATAATGGCTAAGGATCCCTAGGGATATATCCAATAGATTGCCTAAAACATTGGAAATGATTGATTATAAGGATGAGGTAGGTCATATAATCATATTACTGCATAGGATCACTAGTAGCCCTAATGCAAAGAGATTATAAGACTAGATATATCAATATATATGGGTTATCCATGAGAATGAACAATACATCCACTAGCAAAAATAATCAATGAATCCATCCAAAAGTAGTTAATGGAGGTTTAAACCACAAAGAATTTTTTTATGACTTTTTATCTAGTTCATATATTGGCCAAAGGGGGATCTTTCCCAAGACTCAAAATAATAGTTGATCAGGAAAATAAGTGTTCAATTATTACCTTAAACTCACTCTTGAGGCTAGTAGGTAGCACTTCAAAAGAGTTAATGATGCATTCATCTACTACATCAAAGTCATGTTCAATAAGGAACTATAAAATAAGAGATTATTTGATGCTAACAATTAAAATATTACCAATTGGGGTTATTATTTCATTGAGTTCCCCACATATACATCAAAGTATCTAGATTCAACAGTTGCCCTTACACCCTCTCAAGGTATGTGAGTGACAAATGGGCATTAATGGATCTTGTGAGGCAACTAGTTGAAACTCACAAGTTATCATCTAACAAACACAAATTGGGAATTCATTTTTTCATCAACATTAGTATGTACACATGTGATTCTCTAGCCAAAACTAAGTGTGTAGAGGCTAAAATGACACAAATAACCTTAAGAGACTTGGAGGGAAATCCATTCTATGATGTTCATGGAAGCATCACTAACACACTAGGAATCTCCACATATTCCCATGTCCCTTACTATGAATACTACTGGGACGAATTGGTAGATGAAGAGGAAGTAAGGCTGAAGGACAATCCTAGAATGAACCTTAATCAAATCAAAGCCTTCAACATGGCACCAATCTTTAAGGACTTGGTTGATGATGAGTCCCCTGTAGATAAGGTCTACCGTGAGAACAAAATCTATACTTTACCTCTTCCAGTAGTAAGGTGGTATGTTCTTGAGTCTTTATCTCTAATGGATAGAACCACCCACATAATAAATATAATACTCAACTAGCTCAGGATTAAAGGGGTCGAAGGGACCAAAAAGACAATAAGTATTAGTGAAAAACTATTGGAACTCAAGGAATAAGGAGTACCACCATTAGTAGAAGGTTCTGGTGATGGATCACTCCCAGAACAACCAAATAGGCTAGTGATCTCTCACAAGAAAAATAAGAAATCAAAAGCCAAGAAGGGATAATCAAGCAACTAGGGAGCAATAGTAGATCAATCCATAATCATTTTAATAGAAGAGAAAACTATAGTTTGAGCAACCACAATTTTAACCCCCATCTCATTTATAATTTCAACTCCCATATCTGTGATACATCCCCCACTTATTTCTATCATTCCTATAAGTTGAACACCTCCTCTTCATATCTCCATTCCTCCTTCACCTCAAGTGACTCCATCCTCCATTCCCACCAGTTTACCTATCTCAATAAGTCCATTACCCACTATTGAATCCTCTCAATTAGACACTCAATTTTCCATTGCATGTACCTCTTCCATAATCTCACTCCCCCTTCCATAATTACTTCTATCTCATCTACAATTCCTTCCATTCCATTAATCACCAACACTACACAATAGTATAAAGCCATGGATTTAGTCATTCTGACTAAAATACCATTAGCCATCCCAACCCTTGAGATAACTATTATTTCATTTTCATCTCCCTTCATCTTTCCTAATTTACCAACCTTGAATGTCCCTACCAATTTGATTGATTCATTCAAGGATTAAGACTCCACACTTCTATAAGCTCCTCAATTATAACTCCCTGTGTTTAATTCTCCATTGATATCACTCTTATCTCCCACAAACCTAGTAGACACATCCGTTTAAATTACCCCCACCTCTTCCATTTCCATAGTAACCCCCAACCCTACAAAAGAGAAAGAGATGAAGCAAGACATTGATACAAATATGGAGCCTAAACCCAAAGATGAGGAAGAGGTGGAAAAGACATTTGCTAAACAATCATTGATAATATCAGTATAAGATAAAACACTTATCACCATTCCAACAAGTGCATCATCTTTAACTATAGATTCTCAAGTGGATATGTCAACATAATAGGATGATACCCCTAGTTAGTTAACACAGTAGTGGGGAATAAATGCAAGCAGATGGGGTCCCCAAACACATTGGATTTTGGCCTAACGTATGAACATAAAAAATCCAAGATAATTCCCTAGACCATTTAAAGAATATTGCATGATCTATTAGGGGAAAAGTACATATAGATTGTAGTCCCTACACCAAATAAAAAAAAGAATATATAGTGGTGGGGGATTACCAAGTGTCAAAATTTTACCTTAGATATCTTACAAGAGAGGGATTGAAACATGACATTCAATCCTACATTAAATATATTTTTGAGAAAATGGATGGTGGCTAGGTCACTAAGGATGAGCTAAAGAACAAGGTTGAACAACTAATGACTACATTAAATAAATTCATCAATCCCATTGCTCAACCAACATAACCTATTACTCAAATCACATATCAAGAACCACTTGATGTAGTGACCAAAATTGGTAGCATGAGAAGTTCCACCAAGGAATGGGTAGAAGATCTCATCTCAAAAGGCAATAGAGTTATTGAATTAGTGATGGACCACTATACAATTTTGAGGGAGAGAAGGGTCACCCTGAGAGAGTAGATCAACAAGTATGAGGAAAAGACAAAAAAGGTTAAAACTTTTTTGTCTAAAATTGATAGTTGTGGATTAAATTGATGCTAACATACTCATTTTAGAAGAGATACTAATAAATTATGTAGAGCAAGAGGAGTTGGATAGAGCAACTCAATTTAGAATAAATATAGTTACAAATACTAACCACAAGGCTAAAATTGCACATAACAAAGCCACTGATATGGTATATGAAATTGAATATTTGTTGAATAAATTATCATGTTAGGCAATAGATCAATAGAAATAGGTGCTCTTAGTAGAGAAAGTTTAGAATAAATTCAAACAAGTGGTCTAAATAAAATCAACAAGAGATACAACTTTTAGTTTGAGCTCTATCCATCATTTCATCAAGTACCATAACACATTGGATCAAATGGGAAAAGAGACTCAAGAATACAGAGCTTTCAAAAGGGAACTCTCTGATATAATAACATAATATGAGATAAGTAACCTATTCTCATTTGGTCTTGATGAAGATATAATCTTAGAGATCTTCAAGAGTTTAGATGCATATATTGAAAAGACAGGCAACAAAAGATAGAGTTTACAGAAGTTTTGTATATAGATTAATTATTTATATGAAAAACATTCTTGTATATTATATTTTTACTATTTTAAATTAAAACTATCATTTTGATATATCTTTTTGAAAAAAATCCATATGTAATTTTCACTTTTAATTTTGACAGGTTGAAAGTTGTAAAAAATAAACTTACAAATTACACTTTCTATTTTGATAAGTTTGAGTTGCTTAAGTTGTAAAAACACTTATTCTAAAACAGAATTCCATTTTTGACAAAGTTGTGTGACTTGAATCTTGTAAAAGTCCTAAATGAAAATCAAAAGTTAGGATTTTTCATAAAATTAATGTAAGATATCTAAAATTATCTTTTGTTATAAAAATTGGAGTTTCCCTTTGGTGCCTCATTGCATGAAGAGCCATTATAGTTGAACTGAAGAAGGCATAGGAATTGCATGAAGATTTCCAAGTCTCCTCCATGCTTCCAGTATTTAAGTGGAATGCCTAACTCTTGCATGATCTTTTACAACACTTTTTCACTTCACCAAAGATGCCACCAATTGAAGATCACACCTTTGTTTATAGAGTTTCCAAATTTTTGTATTTTCTTCTTCTAGGTGTGGATTTCCTTGTTAATCGCATCTATTTTATGAGATTTTTTGTATAAATATGGGAAATATGGTGTATCCCATCTATATTTTTGCTGATAGAGATATTATTTTGCATTTTTAATAACTTGTTTACATGTTGTACCCTGTAGAATGAGAATAAATTGAAGATTTTCTTTTCTTGTCTATGTAATATTTGTGTATGTAAGGTTATTTAAATATTTTTAGATGTTTTAATTCTTATTTAAATCACTAAATTTTATTTATGGTATTATTTACCCTTTTGGAAGATTATTTGATTAAAAATAAAGAATCTTGTCCCTTATATGAAAAATACCTAATATTGCCTTTGATTTCACATTTGCATGAGTTTGTGCTCCTAAAAATTTCAATATTCATTGTTCTATTGTGTTCATTAAATCAATAATTAAAATCCACTACTAAATATTTGGTGTAATCACCACTTTTAGTTTTACAATTTCATTCCCAAAACTCTTTTCCCTTGTCAAACCCTAGTTTAGGAGCAAGATCACTAAGAAGTGGAATTTCTACATAAACTAGTATTTTATCAGTTGCACTAAATTTAGTAAAAGGAATTTGACCTACTCTAAAGGTTAATATAAATTTTATAAGGTCCTATAAATTATATTTAATCCCATTATATCATTATATTTTTGCACAGTGAGTTATGACATCAAGAATGGGTGTAAAATCTATGTGATAACATTTTTTGGCATGCCCGGTGGGACCTAAAAATTACAAATAGATTGGTGTTAATCTCAACAAGTATTATATGAGATTTTTACACATTATAAAATCACCTAGAAACTCCAATGGCTTACATATTCATGAATTTAAGGTTTATGTATGCCAAAGAAACAAACAAGATCATCTACTAAAGGTAAAAGAGTTGTTTTTGTGGAATTGTCATTTCCTTCTAAAAAGAGATCAAGATCAGTTGTACCTTACCCTAGAGTATATCCTAAAAATTTATTTGCATCTCCTTAAAGTGTTCCCATTAGTATCATACATCCCATTATGGATATAAATTTAAATTTTATAGCCTTTAATGGAGGCAACCCACTCCAATTGGCCCAATATGATGATATACCTACCTCAACATTAAAAATCCTTCTATATTTTAATGGTGAAATGTTCACCACTCCTATTAAACATATAAAAGACATTGCTAATATTTATTCAATCCAAAATATGGCACAAGATAATGTTACAATCAAAATCCTAATATCCTCTTTCAAAGGTAAATCCTTACAATGGTATAGAGGCCTACCTCCTACTTCCATCTATGTTTGGGATGACGTAGGCACAACACTATACACTCAATTTGAAGATAAGAGTGACCAAATCTCCCTAGTTGAACAATTAAATACTATTAAATAGGCTCCTCATGAGCACATGACTGATTTCAATTTTTATTTTCAAAAGACATGGAATAAAATTATAGTATTTTTCAAGCCAACTCCAAATAATGCTTTCCTATATTAATTAAGATCTTCAAATAACAATATATCTATTTCAATCAATGGGTTGCATCACACTTCTCAATGCCTATGATATTATAACAAGGGAAGAAAATTGTTTAATTCAAGCAATAAAAATTAACCCAAGGCTACTAATGCCTCTATTTATAGAAATACCTCCAACACCACCTAAAATTGCTCCAATCCCCACCATGAGCAAAGCACCAGCTTTAAATCCTGATCCTATAGATGATTTATATTAGGTTAAGTCACTATGTAAGAGTTTTTATAATGAGTTAGTAAAAATGAAGAGGCAAGAATCCTAAAACTACAAGCCTTATCAACAAGATAACCAAGCACACCAACCTAATAGGTAGCCATACCAAGGAAATTCATATTCGCAAGGTCAAAATATGAAATCAAAACCTCCAAACATTCATGATCTACCCATACCAAGTACTTCTAAAGCTATTGTACCTATTCATAACAACTTGGCTTAGGATTATGAATGGTGTTATCCTTATGCTCAGCCACCTAATTAGAATACTTGTCTTAATGGTGCCATCAGTCAAGCCTTAATGGTGCAAGGCATATCAAACACACAAGTATAGTAAAAAGAAGTCCCTTCCCAATAATAAAATACACATGAACCTTCTTAAGGTGAGGCTACTCTTTTAAATTGGTAGGAGGAGGAAATTTTTGGTGTAAATAAAGAGGAGGTTTTGTTCAATAGTGGAGGTCCAGTGGTAGCCACTACACATTCAAAGAAAAGAGAAATAGAAAGTGATCAGCCCTCAAGGGTGGAATAAGCTACAACTTACAAAGTTACACAAGAAATTGTAAAGAGAAAAATAGTATAGAGGCCACCCTTTTTACCCATGATCCACTCCAAAGAAAAAGTGCTAAATTTGAATCTTGTAAAATAAGACATAGATTTCACAAAGGCACCAATGAAGGTTGGTAACATTCCTTTCAACATTATTGAGCAAATGAAGAAGACCAAATTTAATGTCATTATGTGGGAAGCACTATCCATTCCAATGTAAAGAGATTTGCTACAGGAGGCTTTGAAAAAATTTTAGATAGCGAAGAAGATTCTAGCCAAGGGACCTAATGTTGCAATTAATTTATGTCAACCATAAACTAATACTAAAATAAGCAAAAATGGTAAGCCTCCCTCCTTATATCTTTCACTCATATTAGGGAAGCATCTCATTCATAATTTCATGGTAGATTTAGGGGATAGTAGTTTTATCATGACTATTATAGTTTAATAAGATATTTTAATTCACCATTTATGAAGTTAGGTGCTTATCTAGTTGTCCAAGTCAATTTTAGACTCATTACAACTGGGCACAAATTTAGTATATTCCCATAGTGATCAACATTTATCACTTGACTATACTAGCATCAATTCACATAAGGTACAAGCCTTATACGCTCACCCAAAGCATAATAGAGAAAAAATTGGGGCTCATATTAGGCTAGTTATGCCATGGCACAACTCATCACATGTAAGACTTGGCCATTTAGAAAAGGCTTTTGGAAGGTTCATTGGTGTAAGCCTTTTTTGGGTTAAGTCTAGTGATCTATAGGCATAAGTCTTTATTGAAGTAAGTGTAGCATAATGGAGGTGCTAGTTGGGTCCAGGGGATACTTTAAATCAAGGGTTCATTCTTAGTCTTGGTACTTCCTAGCAAATATCCCAAAGCTTGGGTGCATGAATCCCTATATACTTAGGCTAATTTAACAAATTATGATGACATCATCGACTAACATAGGGTCACTATTAATTTTCTAAACTAGAATTTCACTTAAACAAAACATTCATATATTAAAATTAAACCATTATAACCATTACATTGATTACATAATTCAATAGCAAAGTGAAAGACATTAAAATAAAGAATACCATGTATTAATGCAACCATTCTTCTCCATTACATAAAGTTTAAATATAGAATAAAGTTCATATTATGTAAAATAGAGTGCATATATAATTTTAGATATTTAACAACCCAGAGGCTCACAAGCGAGCATAGGCATGTACAAATAGAGCTTGAAAGGCATCCAACCTAAGCCTAAGTTTTAATGGTGGTTAAAACATGTAGGATCATTTCTCCAGACCTTCACTACATTTATTCATGTTGAACCCATGATTACTAGTTCAATCTCAATTTTATTACACATATAAGCATCTCTATGCCACGGTGGAGAGTGCACATCGAGTGTTGAGCTGGAGCCTTTGTTGATCATTCCACTAACTTTATCACCTTTCATCATTTATGTTATGGTTACCACATGTAGTGACTCATGAAGATGCCTTAAAAATATAAGTGGTAATTAATCACCTGCTAGCTGGTGTAAGATGTGCATCAATTCCTCTAGCTGGTATAAAAGATATCAAAATAAAAATCATGCCAAGTGATTGCCTCATGATGAGATGTCAGTCAAATTGGTATGGATCTATACTTAGTCCAAATAGGGGCCCAAAATTACCCCATACAAAATTTCTAGTCCACCCTCAAACTAGGCTTTTAATGTCTTAGGTGTAAAGAACTCAGGAGTGCTCTCCCTTATCTCAACACTCAAGTCTTCAAATCCTTTGATGGTAAGCTTGATTTCCTATGTAGAACTATCTATTTCTATAGAGGTAAAACTAAGTGTGAGCACATCATTTCCATGTAACTCCTTCATAAAGGCCTTTAGCCTTTCCTTAGCCTTTTTAAATCCATCTATGATTACTCCTTGGTCATAGGCCTTAGTTTTCAAGGCATGGAATATTTCTTCCACATTATGCTCTTGGTTTTTTATTTGTGTGCTCAATGTGATGACCTTGCCCATTATTTGTGCATACTCCACCCTACTCATAGAGTAAACCTACTCCATTATAATTCCCTCTCCCCATTTTCCTATCTAAGGCATGCATTAATGACTAAAAATTAGTTGGAAAAGTTCCTGAAGATGGCATTGACCACATTTACACCTTCTTGTAGCCTTGTAAAGAGGTCATTTACCTCTTCGAGCTTGGTAGCTAGCTCTTTTTACAACATGACACATGGTTCTTCTTCTTCTTCCTACACTAGCTCTTCTTTCAACCTTGAGAGCATCTACTCCACTATAATACACACTTTGTTAACCTTTGAGAGGTTTGATATACCAATGCTTACTAAAAGGGATGGTTCAACAACCTTTATGTGCTTGACTAATTGATGTAGCTTAAAATTCATGGCTTATACATCTTCTTCAACATACTTGGTGATTTTATTCCATTTATTTACCCTAACATCTTTGATGATGATATTCCACATAACTTCAGTGACCATCTAGATGAGTGCATTCACTGACCTAACCAGGTTCATGGTGTGGGGATTTATGAGAAGGGAGTAATATCCTTCTTCTAGTTTATCCATGTCCAATAGGGATTTTTGTTGTGCCTTGAAGTGAGGCTCATCCATGTATATTTTAAATGCAAAAAAAATCTATTGGTGTGTCTTGGTTATGAAGGGTTTAGGGGGCATGTATTTAAACATGTAAAAATCTTCATCTATCTACCCCTTCTACATCTTCTCTCTGAAGCTTGACTCTGTACATTTTTCTTCTACGATGGCCAACTCCATTTTATCTTCTTCCTCTTCATAGGTGCTATCAATTTCTTTGGAACTTTCCTCAAATGTTTCTTCTTCCTATCCCTGGAGGGGTTCTTATTTAACCTTATCCGCTTTTTCCACTTCTTCTTGTCCCCTAGTGCCAACTTTGCCTTCATATTATTTCTGATAGGTCTCTTCAATGCTCTTCATTTATTAATTTTCTAAGGCACAAATATTGCCTTAATTTTATTTAGGCACCCATTCACTACTTGGGCATTCCTATTTTTCATATTTATCTACTTTTCTAGTGGGGGTGCTAGGCACCTTCTCTACCATCTCCTTAGTTGGTTCTACACTAATGAAAACCTCCTTTTTCTTCTTTTCTTTCTTGGCCTTTGCTTATTTGGATGCCCTCCTATTCCTAACCTTCTCTTCCTTAGACTTCTCTTCTTTGGCCTCAAATCTCTCAATGTCTTCCTAAATCATGCTAGCTTCTTTCATTGCTTTCCTCTTTTAATCTAGTGCTAGTGCCATCTCAATATCTTCCTCGTTATGGCCCTTTTTATTCCACAATCTTCTCTTTTAATCCTTAGTTTGTGGAGGCTATGTGGATGGATATTTAGATGAGGTGTTAGGTGTATTTCTTATTTATTCAATTATGGTAGTAGTGACACCTTAAAGGGCCTTCTAAACTTCTTCAATGTTGATCTCTTCTTCTATAATTTAGACGTTGGTTCTTTTTTCTGCTTCTTCCTATGTCTCTTTATCCCTTCCTTACACTTAGGCTTCTTTAATCTCCATTTTTTCTATGGTTATTGTTGGTATCATAATGGGACCATTAAACTTATTTTTATTCTCCTTCTTACTAGAAGAAGTATTCCCTTGCATGAAGGTCACATGATTTTTATTTAGGGTTGAAGGAGTTGCTTCTTCACTAGAGGCAACCCTCAACTTAATGTGTTCCTATATTTCTTTGAGAAACTCTCCCTATTTATTTTGGGGAAACTTCTACTATGTTACTAGTGCTTGCTTTCCATTATCACCACTCTAGAGGAGGAGATCATCATCTTTCCTAGGGTTTGTGCCCTTCTTTCATGTCTTTATCTCATAAAATAAATTGAAGATGCACCCTATGATGATTTATCTTTGGAAGGGGTGGAGTTCCATTCTATCAGAGTCATCCTCCTCATATTTTATGGCCTTCCCTCTTGGGTGCACAAACTAGTGCCTTAGCCTACTCCTTTTTAAGTCTATGGATTTCACTAAGATGCCCAGCTACTATGCATTAGGGATCCTCCTTAGTGCCTCTCTAAATTATTTTTCAAAGAATGCACATGGGAGTTTTATCTAGCCAAATAAGTTTCCATTTATGAGTATCAGGTGCACTACATAGAAGTGTTGCATGACAAAAAAAATTTCCATCCCATACATATGATAGGGGAGCTCTTGTGGGATGCACCATTCTATCCTAAATGCCTCAATGTATTGGGCACACCACCTTATTACTTAGGTCTTATAATTTTAGGATAAGAAAGGTGGGTAGGTGAAGTCCTAGTACTTCAACACTAGGGAGTCTTTATGTACCAAGAAGATCCAAAAATTTTATTCATCACCATCAAGCATGCCAATATCCTCCATGACTATCGATATCAATATTGACCCCCACTTGAAGGTCTCTCATGCATTATGACACTCAAGCAAATTCTTTACCATCTCTTCAGTAACAAATTTCACTATGTTGAACTTGACCATTTATGCCATGTGGTGAGCGATGCACAAGTAGGCCTTGATGATATCCATCTATATCCTATCAGGGCAAAGCTTGGAGCTCACTAGGCATGATACGACCCTCATGGTAGGGTATTTTATATCTTTTATAAGGAACATGAATCCTCCCTTGTAGTAACCAAGGAGTTTCATGACCCTCTCTACTTTTTAATCATACACCATCATCTGGTGGATGCCTTCACCTGAGTCTAGAAGCCTAGTGATTCTTTTAATTAGGCATTCTGATATTTGTATACACCTCCATACAAAGTAGAAATGGTATCTATGGATGTGCAAGAGGAGGAATTACATGAGTTCCTCTGGATTGACAAAATAGGACAACTCATAGAGCTAGGTTGTGCTGGTGGTCATAAGCTTGTCTTAGATAGATACATCAAACAACACTATGCTTTCCTCTATCTTTACTCCCATGTCAACCATCTAGTCTTGGTTGAGCTCTTATGCATTACTTGACATGTGGTGCTTGTATTATTTGAGCCTGTAGGTGTGTGTGAAATACACCTAAGTCTCCCCTTCCAAGACCTCTAGGGGAAACTACATTTCCCTATATGGCATTTTGGTGAGTGCCTTAGGGTCAACCTCAATAATGCTGACCCCTTCTACCAACTATGCCTTCTTATTTATAATGATTATCTCCTCTATTGTCCCTACCTATTTGGCATCTTTATACATTAGTTGTAGACTAACACTCATTCATTTCTTTCCAATTCTAAACTGGCTAGTGTTGAAGCATGGTATATTGATTTTTCCAAAGCCTCTAATGTTTCTTCACACTTTTAATAGTCATGGGGTCTATTAATATGAATTTATCTCTCAAGATTCATTCACCATTAATGGTAGCCTCAGTTTTACTCAAATTTTATACTATCTGGTTCTCTCATAATTTTTTCCCCACACTCCTCTATTCTAATATCAATGGGAATGCAATTTAACTCTCTATTCAATCATTATATTTTTTCATCTATGGGTACTTAGCATTCTCTATAGTAGCTTTTTCTTATTTCAACTCTGGTTCTTCTCTACATTTTATCACTCAAATTAACTTAAGGTTTGTAACTTAAACTAGTATACTATCAACCTTTTTATACCTTAACTCTAACTACCCTATTTATTACATGTGAGTAATGGTGTGGTGACACCTATATTTCTTAAAATCCAATAAAAACTATAAAATACATGAAAATATACCACCACATATGCATTAAATGTATATCTTTGTGCCTCTATCATCACCTCATTAAATTCTCTAAAAAATATTTTTGGTGAAGTGATAGGTGTTTTTAAACAGTCACTTCCCATCTACCATTGGGTAGATGCCAACTTATGTGGATGATCTTCTTCCTATGATTAATTAACCTTAATGTGACCTTCACCCTTCTTATGGAAACATGGGTGTAATGCTTCACATGTATGTAATTCAACCTCCTTGGTTCCATCTTCTCTTTTTTTGTTGTGCTTCATATCATGTGAAATTCAATTCCTTGGTCAATCTCTTATACTTTCATATATTACCTTGGCCTATCCTACTCCATACAAATTCTTGCACTAGTCCTTGAGTGCTTCACTTGGTATTATTCAAGTCTAGTGACATCTTTGTGCCTATAAAATTAGGTGTCTAGCCTTTAGTGTTTAGAAAGAAACCATGCTCAACTCACCCAATCATTATTATGTGGGGAAGCACCATAATAGTTCTCTTATGGGTTTTGAAATTGAAACTTACTCACTCAACATGAAAAATAACACAAAACAATATAATTCAAAAGGTAACATTTGGATTGTGCCAAAATTTATTCTAGTTAGCACAACATAATTGACTTATGACTAGGAAGTTGGTGTCTAATGGTGCAGTGTCATCCTAGTTTATATAGGGCTTCAATTGATTGCCATTGAAATGTTCATGGAAAATTTCACTTGATAATGTTTGTAACTTACATACACTTATTTATAAAATGTTTTGGATGGTATAAAGGCCCATCTACCTAATTAGTAGCTTGCTTGGGTACTTAAGGTAGTGGGAGTCATAAAATAGGACCAATACTCCTTCAATAAGTACCTTGTGCTTTATATGCCTATCATGTCATAAATTATGGCCTGCTTTCTTGATTTGTTGGTTCCATCTTGCTTAGGTGTGAACCTCATCCAAGTGATACAAGTCTTCCATCCTTTCACTTAATAATTCTTGGTCATCCAATCAACCAATATACATAATGCATAATGAGGGCACCATAAACTCCATCACTAAAACTAACTCTATGCTAAACACCTATTGAAATAAGATAGCCTTATTTAGGAAATTGTAGGTATTATGATAGGCCCATAGTACTATCAACACTCAATCATCCAAATATATCTGATCAACATCTCATATATTCATGAGGCATGTTATTATTATCTTGTTTAATGCCTTAATGGTGCCATTCACTTAGGGATGGTAAGGGGTTGTCTTATGGTGTGCCATCATATGTTTTATCAGTAGGATTTGCATGGTCTCATTGATGAAGTACATGCCTCTATAATTAGTCAAACTGAGTGGACACCCATAACAAATTATGATGTTCTCCCATAAGAACCTTACAACTGTAGTAGTTATGTAGTCTTTTGTTGGTACTGCATCGGCCCATTTGGTGAAATAATTGGTGGCTACCAAAAAGTAATTTGCACCTATGCACCTTACTGTAGGAGTGATCAACTTAGTAAAATTAATGTCCCATTTTTCAAATGGAATTTGAGCAAGAATGGGGATGAGAGGCATCTCATCCTAATGGTTGGGCTTTCTCATGCATTGGAAGATGTCACATGCCTTGGTATAATATTTTGCATCTTAGAATAGAGATGACCACCACAAGCCTAATTGTAATACCTTACATGTTGTAACATCTCCAGCATAATGGCCTCCTTCTATCCATTTATGTACCTCTTGTAAGATATATTTCCTTTCATGTTCTATGACACATTGGTGAAGGACTTCACTCAGCTCAATTTGTACAACTCCCCACTAATGAGCTGAAAGGGGGTGGCATGAACTGTGAGTTAAATCTTTTCTCTAGTTATCATCATCTAGGTAAAAACCTAGATGTTATAAAAGTGGTCAATCTCTACCAATTATTTAGGGATGAACTAGATTATATAGAGATTCATTTATGGCATGTCATCCTTAATAGGCATTGCCACATCATTAGAGTTAATGCGATATAAATGGTTTGGGCTAGAGTTCTATTTTCCATGATTCATGACAACTAAAAATTGGATTTATTGAAATATAATTATACATATAAAAATACACCCATGGAGATCAAGCTTAATCAAGAGGTACTCAAGCACCTTGTGGTTGGTGAAGAATATGAATGGGGTTGCCAATAAGTATTACCAAAATTTTTGTGGGGCGTAGACCATGTCTAGCACCTCATGCTCAGTGGTGGTATAGTTATGCTATGCTTGGGTTAATTTTTTGATTGTGAAGGAGATGGGATGATCCATCTTACCTTCACCAAGCTACAATAGAATGACACCAATTATAGATCTAGATGCATTAATGTGGATGTGGAATGGAGTCCTCTAATCAAGAAATTATAAAATAGGCATGATAGATAATTTGAGCTTCAAAGTTTTAAAGGCATCCTCTTATGATACACCCCAATAAATTGGGCCATTCTTGTTTAAGAGTTCCTCTAGCAATGCCACAATCTTTGCATAGTTCCTTATGAACTTTTTATAGTAGCCACAATGGATAAAAAAGGCACAAACATATTTTTATGTGGAAGGGGTCTAGAGATATAGAATAATTTCAATATTTATGAGATCGATGAGTAGACCACATTCATAGATGATGTGCCCAAGTAAAGTGCCAAATGGTGTCATAAATATTTAATTATTGAGGTTCAAGGATATCTAAAACTATTGAAACCTCTCAAACATGAAGTTTAAGTTGTCATAGTAGTCCCTTACAAGCCCATACACAATTTGGTCATCTAAATATACTTGGAGGAACTTATGAATGAAGTCCTTAAATATGATCACCACTCTAGAGAACACATCTGGCACATTATTGAGTCTAAAGGGAATCATGTTGTATGAGAAATAACCCCATTCTATCACAAAGGTTTTTTTTGGCTTCTCCTCCTCTTCAATCCAGACTTGATGGTATCTTGAGAACCCATCAATGAAAGTGTAAATCTCATAGGCTATGATGGAATATAAGACTTCATTGATGGATAGAGTTTGGAAGGGTTCAATTATGTAGGCAACATTCAAAAATTTGTAATCGATGAAAATATGAATGAACCCATACTTATTGATGATATTAACCATGGGGCTCACTCATTTGGATTCTTGCATGAGGTAGATGATGCATACTATTAACATACAATCAATATCTATTTTGACCTTGGCACAAATATTGGGGTTCATTATGTAAGGGCACTTCTTGATAGGTCTTACACCATCCACTAGATTTATAATCATTTAAGGGATAGGTGGGTACCCTTCATGTCTCAATAGTTTTGAGGGAACAAGTCTTGGAACTCCTTTAAGAGATCCATAATTTGTACCATCTCTACATCAAACCAATATATGCCCAAAGTATCCATCTTTGGTTCCCTTTCTGAGTTGATGTATACCTTAGTAGTTTTGAAAGGTATATGGTAGGGTTCATTCCTTGCCTAATGTGAGTCCTTAGCTTTCCTAGTTCCCTTAGTTGTTTCTATGCAAAGATAAGTAGGATCTTCTATGTTGAGGTTAATATCATCCACTTGGTGCACTATCTTATTTTTGCCTATCAAGGTCATCCAATTACACACCTTCAATGTTTCATCATCCTCTTCACTTGATTCATTATTAAGTGCTTATTCTTCAAATAAAGTTGAGAGTGCCACTCATTTTCCCCTAAACATGTCTTTGAGGCACTCTTCTATGATTGTAGTGTCCTCAAACACTACTTGATGAATTACTTATAGTGGATCGATCAATTTTAGGTTATGTGATGTGAAGAAAAGAGAAGGTGTGCACAAACTAATCCTTAAGTACATCCCAATTTTTAGTGTCATAGTGTGTCTTATTAACAATCTACCATTCTTGCACCCATATCTTCAAGGTCTTATAGAAGGTGTACACCCATAGGTTTGTTGGGGTGTTCTCACCATAGACAGTCCAAGTTTCTTTGTATAAATGTACATGAAATATAGGGTTAGTATCACTAGAGTAGGTAGAGATGTCTAGATCCTCATTAGTTTTCTTGAATCAAGTGCATATGGTTGTTTTCACATCTTGCCAAGTCAACTAGCTAGGCCTTTTCACTACCCACTAATGAGTGGTAGTGATCCTCAAAGTATACACTAGTGCACCCATCCTAACTACCTCTTTTGGGATTCATGATTTGAGGTTGTAGACATACTCTTCCATAGGATTTATCTCCTCATATCTTGGGATCACTGTAAGTTTTCCTTTACTCAAGCAAATCCGTCTCTTTTTCTTCTTCTTGGCACAGAGACCCATATCTTAGGAGTGGTATCAATCTAGACCCAACTAATCCTCATAAGTTTTGGAACCTTTAAATTTACTAATCAACACCTCTGACTAGTGGTTTCATGAGCTTATTTAACCAATAAAACACAAGTAATTTTGGTGGTGTTTGAGGCTGACTGTCCATCTTCCTAAGAAAGCACTCCCTGGTAATTGGGGTTGAAAGTCTTGGCACCTAGTGCCATGATGTTGTATATATGGTTGATCTTATCCTTAAGATATAAAATATTTATAAAGGAGGACCTTGGTCACTTGAGAGGGGAATCATTACCCTCTCCTTACCATTTTTAAAGGCCATGTAGCACCTCTTGAATCACATATTTGCATTATTTGCATAACACCATGGTTTTCCTAGGAGAGTGAGATAATTGTCTTGATCTTCCATCTCAATCACCTCAAATTAAGTATGGAACTTGGTGCAAATGATATTTACAACTACACTCTTTATAATTCCAATTGGTTATGCTTGGGTCTTATTAGCCATAAAAAGTACATGAGGGACAAGCCTCAAATTTTGCCTACCCAATTCTCCCATGCATTCTTGGTCAAGATATTGACCTCGATGCCTATGTCCACAAATACCTCACATACATACCATACATCAATGGTGTAATTTATAAGGATTTATTGATCTTACTTTACATTCTATGTATGCCTTACTTCTCACACCCTCTCCATGTGTGGCACAATAACTTCAATTGGCTTTTACCTTGTGTGATCCAAGAACAAGTTTTTCAACAAGGGAAACATTCCTTCCATTTATAAGAGGTACATGATATTTTTTAGCTCTTGTATCTCAACCTCCTAGCCATCTTGTTTTTTGTGGGAGGTCATAGCCTGTACCTCTAGGTCTCATACTAGTTAGATCTCTCCTTGTAGGTTTTGAATGATGCTCATGGCTTATTGTAAAATATTGTTCTGGCACACAAGGTTAGGGTAAGGTGTAACTTTAGGTTTAGGATATATTATATGATCAATGTGGATCTATTCCCCATATTTAAAGCTTAACTCTAGTACTAGTATAACTATTAGATAAGTGGTGAATCCACTATGAGTAGTTGCCTACACTTTGATTGGCTTTGTCTGGGTCAATTACCCCTTTACAGTCCACTTACTCATTTTTGGTTCATGCCTGATCATTCCCATTCTCTTCTCTACACTAGGTCAGCCTTGGTTCAATTTATTATACAAGTCAAGGCATTCCTTAACCTTATGTGTTCCTCAACAATACCTACACATTAGATGTGTATGTCAATCACATTGATAATGCTCAATTGAGCTACACTTATAACATGAGAAGAATGTAAATATTCCTCCACCACATCCTCCACCTCACCTTCTAGTACCTCTTTGCATCCCATAGCCTATATTCTACTGGCCATATCCCTCATTTACTTGGGTCACCTACCCTTTGACTACTACATTTTCCTACCTTGCATCTCTCTCCATGTTTTTGTGCATCTTATCGATCACTTGATATTCAATTGTAGTATGAGTGTCGGCATCACACAACTGATAATAGATGGTTGTGATAACCTGATTAGTGTGTTGTAACAAAGGGAAGTTATGAAAACCATGCACCTCATGACATACCTCATAACTTAAAATTAATGTGCACACATATCTTTGAGGGTAGTTGTTCCTATTATGGCTTTTTGTCTTGTAGTTAGTGCACCATAATCCAATTCAAGCATCTTGTGATGAACTAGTGGTCATATTTTGGAGTTGGTTAGCCATAGATACAATCTATGCCTCCATGAATGGGCTGATCCTAGTATCAGTGCCCTTGAATACCTCAACTTTGACCATGGCTTCAAGTGATTTATGAGGGTCCGTGAACATCTTCATGGACATGGCTATTTCAAACGGTACTAGCAATCATCTAAAGAAACAATATACATGCTAAGAGGGGTGAATGACATAAATAAGCTATGAAAGAAGTGTTTTAAACTTAGCATCATATAGGCATATGCTTTCTGAGATCCCTTGGTTAATATCCTTGAGAATGGTGATGCTCTACTATTCAAACTCTAGTATGTCAAATTCCTTTAATAATGCTTCTTTCAAGGTGTCATATTCAACCATAGCCTAGTTAGGGTCAAATTTCCTATACTAGGTATAGTGTGATCTAGTAGAGTTATCACAAAATAGGTTGCCTTGTACTTTGATTAGGTGATGCCTTAAGTATGTCATTATAGTTCACATTTTAGCACATGATCTATGACATTTTCCATGCCATGATACTCTGGCAGGTGCATGGCCATTTCATAGTAAATTTTCTATGGGGGCACAACTAACATCTGAGGCACTTTCCCCCTAGCATATATGTGCATAGTATTATTGTAATGCCTCTAACTACTAGGTTAGGCATTATCCCCATTGTTACTATTAGAACCATTAATGTCAAAGGTACTATACTACTCAATTGTGATACTAAACCACTTCCTATGGGTTATTTCCTAGTTTTCATAGCTAGCATTGGCTAAAATAGAATACTTGTGCTCATGTTCTATGTTTTCAAGCTAGCACCTAAAGGCCTGGAGGTATCCTCTCTCAATTCCTCATTATAAGGAACAACTTATTTAATCACAAAATTATACTCCAAGTTTTCTAAATGATCAAAGTCTATGTTCATAACAGGTTGGTTATCACTCTTCTTTCTTCATGTGGGGGATCTAACACATGAGCCTACACCATAGGTTCAAAGGGGGTAGGCACTTTCGGTGAATCTTAAGTTACCAAATTCTATAGGGACCCAACACATTCTACACTTGTCAATTGTTGAGCTTGATCTATGGCTTCATTTTTTCTCTACTCCTCACACTACTAAAATTCAAGAGATCCTTTGCCATGCCCTTCCTACTTGCTATGGGTTCTCTCAACACTTCTAGGTTTTATATCTTCCATCAATGTGTGCCTTTTATTATTATAAGTATTTCTTTTGAGCTCTCAAGTGTCAATATGATCATCCCCTTTTATTGCACTTCACCTACACATCCCCTTCTTTTGTATTACATTTCTCATGAATAAAGGACTTTAGCATTCCATTCTCATAGTTTTAAAGCTGTAATCTACCATTAGTTTCTTTATTGTGCTAAAATATTTCACAAATGTTCCTCTAGGTTTGAAAAAAAATTGATACTCTACTTATTTAGGGTAGGAGTATGTAGAAATAGTGAACTTATGCATGTATCTATTTAACACTTCTTGCCACCATTTGTCTACTGATCTGGTCCAAGTGACATCTAGAATCTCAAGTCTCTCTAAACACTATTTCATCCACTCAAGGTGCTATCCATAGATTTGTCTTCTATGGGTCATATAAGCATCTAACCATTGGTACACATGCTCAATTAGTTTGTAAAACAAGATCTCATATAGATCATCATACATGTTATCTTGGACCCACTTCCTCAACTTTTGTCCTCTATAGGTTGGATGCTTCAACATAAAGCTATCTTCCACCTATTATCACCAATGCTTGATGTTCTCGAGGGATATTTAGAGAATTTTTCTATTGCATCATCATAATTATAAAATTCAACATGTGTCCCAACAATAGAACCATAATGTTGTAGTTTGATAGGGTGTTTTAATTCATCATTTATGAAGTCAGGTGCTCATCTAGTTGTCCAAGTCAATTCTAGACTCATTACAACTAGGCACAAACTTAGTATATTCTCATAGAACTCAATATTTATCACTCAACTGCACTGACATAAATTCACATTAGGTGAAATCCTTATGTGGTCACCCAAAGTGAAATAGAGAAAGAATTGAGACTTGCATCAGGCTATTTGTGACATGATGCAATGCATCACATGTAAGACTTGGTCATTTAGAGAAGGCTTTTGGAAGATTCATTGGATGAAGCCTTTTTTGGGCTAAGTATGGTGATCTATAGGTGTGATTCTTTATTAAAGTAAGTCTAGTGTCATGGAGGTGCTAGTTCGGTCTAGGGGATACTTTAAATTAAGGGTTCATGTTTAGGCTTGGTGCTTCTTGGTAAGGATCCCAAAGCTTGGGTGCATGACTCCCTCTATATTTAAAATAATGCAATAAATTATGATGACATCATTGACTAACACAAAGTCACCATTAATGCTCTAACCCATAACTTTGATTAAATACAAAATTCATATATTAAAATTAAACCATTATATTCATTGCATAGTTTAATAACAAAGTGAAAGACATTCAAGTGAAGAACACCATGTATTAATGTAACCATTCTTGTCCATTACTTAAAGTTTAAATATAGAACAAAGTTTATACTACATAAAATAGAGTGTGTATATAATTTTAAAGAATAAAAATAACTAGAATGTAAATTTGATAGTAAGGGCAATTGTTCTTGATAATGTAACCAATTGGTAAGTTTTTAATAGTGATCCATAAATTATCAATTTTTTGAGAGAAGAGGCTAAGCTTTTGATAGAAACCAGTCCAGACTCCAAGACCAATATGGAGATCAAATCATTCAATTGAAGATAAATAAATTACCCATAGGCCTCATCACTTTAAAGATTATCTTTAATTTTGATGATAAGTGGAGAGGAAAAAAGAAGAACATTAATATCAATGAAGAAGACTACAAGCCAATAGTCATCTTAGAAGGGAAATCACTAAAGATAGGAAAGGTATGTAATGATTCCAAAAAAAATATTTTATTGAGTTGTGTTAAGAGCTTGATGATAACTTCGCTTGGAGTTATTATGATCTAAGGGGGTTTGACCCTAGTTTAGCCTAACATACAATAGAGATTGACCCAAATACCAAGCTTGTTAGATAGAATCAGAAACCAATTAATCTAAAGATAGAACCCCTGATGAAGAGTGAGTTATCCAAATTGATAGAGTCTAACATCATTTTCCCTATCAAACACTCATCTTGGGTTGCTAATTTGGTCCATCTAATAAAAAATATTGGTGAAATTAGGATTTGTGTAGATTTTAGGGATCTAAACAAAGTGTCTCTAAAGGATCATTAACCCCTTCCACCCATGGAGCACATACTATAAACTATATCAAGATTTGAAAGGTTTTCCCTTATAGATGGTTATTCTAGATATAACCAAATCTTAATACAAGAATCAAACCAATTCAAGACTGCCTTTACCATAAAATGGGGTATGTATGCATATAAAAATATGCCATTTGGTCTGACTAATGCTGAGGCAACATTCCAGAGAGCCGTGGATATGGATTTTAGAGGTTTGATAAATGAGATGATCCTGGTATGCCTAGATGATATCACTATTTACTCAATGGATCACCTTAGGAAAATTTTTGAAAGGTGAAAAGAATTTGGAGTTTCCCTCAACCGAAAGTAGTGAATTTTTATAGTTCATGAGGGTAAACTAATAAGACACATTATTTCAAAAGAGGATCTTGTAATAGACTTAGAGAGAATTAGTGCTATATCTACATTAGCACTACCAAGCCATAAGAAGGGATTATAGAGTTTTCTTGAAAAAATCAACTTCATAAGAAGATTTGTTCCAAAATTTTCCTCTATGGCCAAACCCCTTACTATAATGCTGAAGAAGGGTATCAATTTTAGCTAAACATAGGAAGGAAAAGATAGCTTTGAAGCTATCATGTAAGCTATTTATTGGGCTCCTACCCTAGTCAACCCCAACTATGAGACATATTTATTCTCTATGATTTTTGAGGGGAAGACAACACCTTAACTATTTTAACCCAACATAATAAAGAATAATTAAAATAACCAATATCTTTCTTCAGTCAATCGTTGAAGGATTATGAATAAAATTATAGTTTCATGGAGAAGCAAGTATATGCTATAATTAAAGCTCTAAAAAAGTTTAGGCATATGTTTTCAAATAATAAAATTCATATGATGGTTAGTCACCAAAGTGTCAAAGATTTCCTACTGAGGCAGGAGATAAATGAAAAAAGAGAAAGATAGATCACAAAAGTCATGGAATATGATGTGGACATTAAAACTACAAATATTGTAAGAGGAAAGGGTTTATGTGAATAGATGGTGTATGATATCAAGACTAATAAAATAGTATTTGAAGAAATATATACTCAAAGTGCATCTTAGCTAGCCAATCCACCTCTTTTAAATATTTAGATCCATGACATGACCATCTTCTTATAGACTGGCAAGTACCCATATGACTTTCAACAATCCAAGAAAAGGTATTTTAGACTCCAATCCATTCCTTATGTTCTTGTTGATGGAATATTGTTTATAAAATATATTAATGGAGCCATGCTAATATTTATTGAGCATAATCAAGTCCCCAAGGTGCTCAAATAATTTTATGATGTCCCATTAGGTGGAATTTCTCTACAAGAATTATGACCATAAAAATAATGGGAGGGGGCTATTATTGGCCTAAAATATTCAAAGATGCCCACTAATGGGTAAATAACTATGATAAGTATGCTTACTCATAGGCAAATTTTTTTTTATCATCTTTCCCTCTCAGACCAATTCAAGTAGACCAACCATTTGCTCAATGGGGATTGGATTTCATTGGTATGATCAATCAACCATCAAGTGAAGGCCAAAAATGGGTCCTTATAGAAATTTACTATTTCACAAGATGGACTAAATTAGTTTCACTAAAAGATGCCATAAAGGCATCTATCCTAGAATTCATGGAAGGCATCATCTTAAGGTTTGGTGTTCCTCACACCATTATCTCAAACAATGCCACATATTTTATGGGCACTCAAGTGAGTGAATGGGATATAAATCACAATGTATACTTGATTACTTATAATTATTACCCATAGGGTAATGGCTTGGCTGAGTTTACCAATAAGAACCTTATAAGAATTATAAAAAGGATAATGGAGGAAAATGAAAAGACATGGCACACAAAGTTGAAGTCAACACTGTGGGCTAATAGGATCACTCTAAAGAGAGACATTGGTAACTCTTCATTCATGTTATTATATGGAAGGGAAGCTATGGTCACACTATTAATTGAGTTATGGTCTTTAGAACTCAATCATCAATTGGATTTGATTGAAAATGATGAAATGATAGTAAGATTGGTAGCACTCATGGAACAAGAAGAAGTCAAGAACTAGCTAATGAAAGTTATGGAAGAAAATTAGGCTCAAATAAAGAGGAGTTTTGACAAAAAATCATCTAATAGGAGATTAAATGAAGGAGACATGGTTTTTAAATGGGATGCAAACAAAGTTAAACTAGGTAAACACTCTAAGTTTGATGCAATATAGAGCAGTCCATATTTTATAACTCAGTACAAAGGAGATAATGCATTCTAGATATCTAAGCTCGATAGATCAAAACTCCCTATCTTAGTCAATTTGATATATCTCAAAGCTTAATTTTAAGGTTGGAATTCATTTTAAAAATTAAACTTTTGTATATTGTAGGGTTAGTTGTGTTTTCCAAATAGGTGCTTTTGCATAGGTCAACTCATTCAGAGTTTTTGTTTCCTTAGTTTATTCTATTTTTCCCTATTTTATTCTTGTTTAGGTAAATCTTAGTTTTTTTTTCACTAGTTAATGTGTGTTAATCTTTAAAGGACTCCATGTCTAATGAGCTAGAAAGCTATTGGAAATAATTTGATTAGCAGGCAATAACCCCATAAAGGTCACCAAAATTGTTGATATTTTTGTCTCAAAAATGTAAAAATGTCAAGTGACCTAAGGGAGGCCCATTATTTTTTTGGAAAAATTACTAAAATTAACTGAAAACACCCATTTCCCTAAGTTGGTATAAACCAAAGACGAGACTACAATTTGTAATTTTAAAAATTGTAGATTACTTCCCAATCTCTACTTTCCACAATACATTAGCTGGTAGAATCCAGAGATTGGCTTGAAATTTTCAACTTGAAAACTTGTAAATTACTTCCTAACCTCCACTTCTTGTAAAACCATAACCAGTAGAAACTAAAACCTCAAATACAATTTTGAATTAGTAAAATTACAAATTTCAAGTGGAGTTTTGCTTCTCACAAACCAAATACCTCATAAAAAATAGAGATTAGACTGCAATTTATTATTTACAAATTTGTAAATTGATTCACAACCTCTACTTCCCATGCAACACTCCAACCAAAAACCATAACTTTGGTTGCAATTTTCAACTTGAAAAGTTACAAATTACAATCCAAGTTTTGGTTCTTACTAACCTCCTTTCCTATGGAATATGGATCTCCAAGTGCAAATTGTAACTTACAAAGTTGTAAATTGCTCTTTGAGTTCCACCTTCTTGTTTTTAAGTGTCAAATAATCCAAGCTTGTAGAATTTGGAGGTCAAAGTGCAATTAGAAAAATTATAAAATTATAAATGTGTTTACAGACTTTGGATCTCCACCAACTACCACCATTATGGAATTTATTATAGGGGTCTTATATAAAGAAAATTAGTTTTAATAAAAATCATCATTTAAATTTTCTAAATTGATTTTAGAGATCTACAACCTTGATAGTGACCTTGATCCATGCATCACACATTTTCCACCATGCCTTTGACATTGCAAGCTACACAATCATGCAACACACCATGCAATGATTCCATATACCCCCTTACATGGTATTACTTTGGACCTTATGTGTCTTTAAAGCCATTTTTTCTAAAAATTGAGCTTGTTTTAGTTATTTACATTTTTATATGCTCCTTTATATATTTGACTACATTTTTAGGGTTTTCATTACTTTCTTTAGGCATTGATAGGTTTTTAGCATTTTTCATAGCATCATTAGGATTTTAGGGTTGTCTTCATGGTATCACAAAAATCATAAGGTCATTTTCCAAGATTTTCCCTACAAGTTGAAAACTTAGGGTTTCACCAAATTCATATAACTACCAGGAAAATATTATTAAACCCAATCACATATTCCCTTGTAATATTCACTAATAGTCCCCACAAACTTTCCACCTATGTTTTACACCTCTAAAACCCATAGAATTTTAACCTATATTTTCAACCCCATAGTCCCAAAAAAAATTTCATTGCTTAAAATTATCCTAATCTCCACTAGATTTTTCACCAAGAAATTTAAGTGCAATTTGTAACTACCATCTTTGTTAGAGATTCATACTTGCAATTGCAACCTCATATTCTTGTGACATTTTCACTTGCATAGAGGAACTCCATGTTTTGTTAGAGTTTCCACTTGCATTTTACACCTATAAATCATGTCAACTTTGTAGTTAATTTTACCCCAAAATTTTCTCTAGAATCCATGTTTGGGAAAGAGATGAAGTACAAATCTAAAGGACCTGATGTCACTCTCAGTATGGAATCCAATACAACTGAGATTACATACATAGACTTAGGTCACATTAACCTAGGTAATTTTTTGACTAGAATAAATGATGAATTGAAGAATGACTAGATCCAAAGCATCTATGCCTCTAAACTACCCTAAGTAGTAGCTTTTCCCCTCACTGTGCAAAGCCCTGAGTTGGTATTTACAATAACATAACATTATGATGCTGACAAGATAGAGGTATTGAATGACAAAGGGGAAAAGATTCTCAACCTAGACCTAGACTTCATAGACTCCATATTCTTGATACCCAAATTTGAGAGTTATCTAAACTCTAGAATCTTCAAAAAAATTCTATCAAGACAACAACATAGGGTGTTAGAGAGTAATGAACAAACAATGGCTAAAGATCTCTAGGACTACATCCACTAGATTTCCTAAAACATTAAAAAGGATTGATTTTAAGGATGAGGTAGGTGATATAATCATATTACTACATTAAATCATTGGTAGCCCTAATGCAAAGATCTTCTAAGACTAGATGTATCAATATATATGGGTTATCCATAAGAACAAATAATACATC
Organism: Torreya grandis; assembly: GCA_037957365.1. NCBI lineage: Eukaryota > Viridiplantae > Streptophyta > Pinopsida > Cupressales > Taxaceae > Torreya > Torreya grandis. The sequence continues at coordinate 832,203 of JARHVA010000393.1, read as the reverse complement.
CATTGGGCACAGTTCATTAGTGACTCCATCCACAAGTAGTTGATGGAAACCCAAACCATAAGTAAATTTTTTATGACTTCTTATCTAGTTTATATATTGGATAAAGGGAGAACTTTCCCAAGACTCAACACAGTACTAATTAGGCAAATAGAGTATTTAATTATTACCCTAAATTCACTCTAGAGGTTAGTAGGTAGCACTTTAGAAGAGTGAATGATGTGTTCATTTACTGCATCATAGTCATGTTAGATAAGTAATTAGAAAATAAGATATTCTCTAATGTTGTCACTTTAGAGATTACCAATTAGGGTTCTTTTTTCATCTAGTTCCCCACATACTCATACATTAGAGTATCTAGATTCAATGGTTGTCCTTATACCCTCCCTAGGTATGTGAGTGACAAATGGGCATTAATGGAGCTTATGAGGTAACTAGTTAAAAATCACAAGTTATTATCTAACAAACACAAATTGGGAATTCATTTCCCCATCAACATAGGTAGGTACAAATTCCCTTCTCTAGCTAAATCCATGTGTGTAGAGGTTAAAAAGACACAAATGACCTTCATAGCCTTAGAGGTAAGGCCATTCTATGATGTCCATGGCAACATCACTAGCATATTGGAAATATCTACATATTCCCATGTCCCTTACTATGAAGACTAATGAGAGGAACTAGAAGATGAACAAGAAGTAAGGCTGAAGGACTAATATAGAATGACCCTTGATCAAATCAAGGTCTTCAACATGGCACCAATCCCTAAGGATTTGGTCTATGATGAGTCCCCTGTAGACAAGGTCTACCATGAGAATAAATTCTATACTTTACCCATTTGATAATGAGTCCATTCTACTTCCCTCTTCCATAATCTCACTCCCCCCTTCCATAATTCCTTCCATCTCATCTACAATTACTTATTTTCTATTAATCACCAACACTACACAATAATATAAAGCCATGGATTTAATCACTATAATTTTAATCTTGCTGGCCATCCTAACCCCTAGGATAACTATTGTTTCATCTTCATCTCCATTCATCTTTCCTACTTTACCAACCTTAAATTTCCCTACCAATTTGATTGACTTATTTAATGATTTGGACTCCACACTTATATAGGTTACTTAATTCCAACTCCATGTGTATACTACTCCATTGATATCACTCCCATATCCCATATCTCTAGTAGACACATCCATTTCCATTTACCCCACCTCTTCTAATTCCATAGTAACCCCAACCCCTATAGAGGAGAAAGAGATGGAAAAAGACACTAATACAAATGTGGACCATCAACCCACAGGTGGGGAAGAGGTGGAAAAGACAAATTCCAAATAATTAGTGGTAATATCAATATAGAATACAACACTTGTCACCATACCCAATAATGTAACATATTTAGTTGTAGATTCTCAAGTGGTAGTGTCAGCACATAAGATGCTACCCCTAATTGGTTAACACAAAAAGCGGGCAAAAAACACAAGTAGATGGTGTCCATGAACACATTGGATTTTGGCCTCAAAAATGCACACAATAAATCCAAGATAATTACTATGACCATTTCAAGAATATTATATGATTCAATAAGGGAAAAGTATATAGAGATTATAGGCCCACCACCAGATAAAAAGAAAGAAGATCTAGTGGTGGGGGATTACCAGGTGTCAAAAGTTCACCTTGGATGTCCTACAAGAGAGGGATTGAAATGTGACATTCAATTCAACATTAAATCTCTTTTTTAGAAAATGGATAGTGACAAGGTCACTAAGGACCAGTTGAAAAACAAGGTTGAATAACTAATGATTTAATTGAATAAATTCATCAAGCCCATCACTTATCCAACACAACCTATTACTTAGATCATAGATCAAACAACACTTGATGTAGTGATAGAAATTGACATCATGGAAAGGGCCACTAAGGAATGGGAAGAAGAGGTCATCTCAAAAGGCAAAAAATTTATTGAATTAGAGATGGACCACTATACAACTCTAAGGGAGAGAAGGGTCACCCTGAGAGATCATATCAATAAGTATGAGGAAGAGATAGAAAGGTTAAAAATTTTCTATCCAAAAGTGATAAATGTGGACTTAGTTGATGTTGACATCATCTTTGTCAAAAAGATACTGAAAAATGATGTAGAACAAGAGGAGTTGGATAGAGAAACTCAATTTAGAATAAAGATACTTACAAATAGTGCACATAAGGCTAAAGTTGCACATGCCAAAGCCACTGATATGGTATGTGACATTGAAGATTTGTTAAATAAATTGTCATGTTAGGTAATAGATTAGTAGAACTAGGTCTTCTTAGTAGAGGAAGTTTAGAATAAATTCAAACAAGTGGTAAAAATAGAATTGACAAGAGATACAACTTTTAGTTTGATCTCTATCTATCATTTCATCAAGTACCATAACACATTGGATCAAATGGGAAAAGAGACTCAAGAATATAGAGCCTTTAGAAGGGAACTCTCTGATATAATAACAAAATGTGAGATAAGTAACCTCTACTCTTTTTATCCTGATGAAGATAGAATCCTGGAGATATTCAAGAGTTTTGATGCGTATATTAAAAAAACACAAGTGAAAAAGGACAAAGAGTGTACATAACTGTTGGATATAGATTAATTCTTTCTATTAGAAACATTCTTGTATATTGTATTTTCACTATTGTAAAAATATTATAAAGTTGTAACTTGTAAATTACAACTATCATTTTGATAGCTCTTTTTGAGAAGGATCCATGTGTAATTTTCACTTTCCATTTTGACAGGTTGAAAGTTGTAAAAAGCAAACTTGAAAATTACACTTTCAATATTGACAAGTTTGAGTTGCTTAAGTTGTAAAAGCACTTATTGTAAAACACAATTTCAGTATTGACAAAGTTGTGTGACTTGAATCTTGTAAAAGTCACAATTTAAAATCACAAGTTAGGGTTTTACAATAAATTAAATTAAGATATCTAAATTTATCTTTTATTATAAAAATTAGAGTATCAATTTGGTGCCTCATTACATGAAGAGCCATTGCAGTTGAACTGAAGAAGATAGGTGTTGCATGAATATTTATAAGTCTCCTCCATGCCTCCAATAGTTAAGTGGAGTGCCCAACTCTTTCTTGATATTTAAAAAACTTTTTCACTTTTCCAAAGATGCCACCAACTGAAGATCATGTCTCTATGCATGGAGTTTTTAAATTTTTTGCATGTTATTCTACTAGGTGTGGATTTCCTTGTTAACTGCATCTCTTTTATGAGATTTTTTGAATAAATATGGGCAATATGGCATATCCGATATATATTTTTGTTGCGAGAGATATTATTTTTTATTTTGAATAACTTGTCTAAATGTTGTAACCTATAGAATGAGAATTAATTGAAGATTTGCCTTTCTTGTCTGTGTAATCTTTGTGTATGCAAGGTTATTTAAATATCTATGGATGTTTTAATTCTTATTTCAATCATTAAATTTTACTTGTGGTATTGTTTAGCCTTTTGTAAGATTGTTTGATTAAAAATAAATAATCTTGTCCCTTGTATGAAAAATACCCAATATTGCCTTTGATTTCACATTTTCATGAGTTTATGCTCCTACAAATTTCAATATTCATTGTTTTGTTGTGTTCATTCAACAAAGTATTAAAATCCATTACAAACTATTTGGTGCAATCACCATTTTTAGTTTTGCAATTTCATTCCCAAAACTCTTTTCCCCAATCAAACCCTAGTTTAGGAGTAAGATCACTAAGAAGTGGAATTTATACATAAATTGGTATTTTATCAATTGTATAAAATTTATTGAAATGAATCCAACCTTATTTGGAGGTTCAAATCAATTAACTAAGGTCCTACATCTTGGAAGTGATGCCATTGTATTATTAGATGTTTGCATAGTGAGCTATGACATCAAGAATAGGAGTAAAATCTATGTGATAATAGGATGGTTGGACTTGTTATTCATAATGGTCACCTCCATTCAAATTTCACTATAAAATAGGGTTTACCCTTATTAGTTATTCATTTGAATTCACTCAAGGTTTTGTGAAGGTTATTTTGGAAGAGAGGAAGTGAGAAGAGAAGTTACGTGTTGGGGTAATTTTGTTTCTTAATATATGAATATCACTTTGGTGGGTTTTCTTACCTCATTGAAGTTTTTCAATAGTAATTATTATCTCTATGTTCAATTTATATGTGTATAATTTTCTATTTAATTATACATCTAGATCTCTATGTGCTAACTTTCAATATACTCTGCTATATTTGAATTCTATCATGGTAGCAGAGCATGGGATGTGTTAGTTGATTGGAAGGTTAATCTAGAGAAAGTGTTAAGGACAAATTTAATTAAATATTATCTTAGAATTTTGGAGGATTTTTATATCCTATATCATTAAAAAAATTCAAAAATTATTTGTTTGGCATGGAAATTAAGTTTTGAAGATTCTATATGCATAATTTTGAGGATTGAAGGCTTTGTGCAAAGTTTTAGGGCCCGAGAAGGTCATTCCAAGCCTCTATATTTTTTATCTCTCCTCCTTAGACTCTATTTTATGACATGGAATAGTATTTTTTTGACATAAACAAATCATTTCTGAGTCAAAATTGATTTTTGAAGATATCTCTGGCATCAAGAAGAAAAAACTAAGAGGTTGGTAAATCTTTAGAAACTCTGGTAGGTTTTACATTTTACTGTGCCTCCCCAAAATTTCACCTAAGTGCCATTATTGATGTTGTGCAACAAATTACAACCTAAAAATTTGAATTTTTTTTTTGGGTATGTTGTTTTATCTTCCTCTAGTCTGAGGACTAAAAAGGGCAAGTTTAAGCATCAAAAGGGCACTTGCAATGCCTAGGAGGCATCTACTAATTTTTTTGATTTTTTCCAACTTATTATGGCATCATGGTATGATATGAGGGGATGGAATAATTTATTTTGTTTAAAATTAAATTTTAAAGGTTCCTTTGACATTGGGGGTAAAATCTATAAGATTTCTCCAATTTTAGAGCTTTTACTAGCCTCTAACTCCTCATACCTACACTTGTTCATCCTCTCAAGTGCCATACCTACATAGGAAGCATGGAAAAGTAATTATATAGTTTATTTGAATTATTTATTAATTTTTTAAATAAATCATTGCTTTTTCCATGCAATGTAATAGGGGTCCTACTTTATTGGGTAATTCATTTTCATCCACTAGTTAAAAAAAACTTTATTTTTTTAATATGGAACTTACATGATAAATATATTCATTTATTTAATAAAAATAAAATAAAAAAAATATTATATATATATATATATATATATATATATATATATATATATATATATATATATATATATATATATATATATATATATATATATACTACTTTATTGGGTAATTCATTTTCATCCACTAGTTAAAAAAAACTTTATTTTTTTAATATGGAACTTACATGATAAATATATTCATTTATTTAATAAAAATAAAATAAAAAAAATAGTTTATATATATATATATATATCCAAACTCTAGTGTAGAGGAGTTGGTAACTATTTTTTTGCAAGACTCTTGTGAAAATGAGATCTTAAGTTCAAAACCCTCCAACCCAAGTTTTTTTTTTGATAAAATATATTCAAAACTATTTTTTTTGTAAAACTAAATAATTTAGATATCATTCATGGTTTTCATACTAAAATTCATGTATTCAAAACTTTAGTTAACTTGTCAAACTTGTTTCGACATTTGACCTAGTCAAAATCTAGAAAAGCATAGTTATGTAACTAATCAATCCTTAGATTTTGGCACATTCCAAACGTATCTACATGGTAAATTTTGTGTTTTTAAACCTAATATTATTAATTTTACAACCTTTTTTAATAATAGTGTCTAGGTGGTCATTCTGAGTGTGACTCTTTCAACACCTAGTTTAGTGCAATTTCATTTTAATTTTTTACATTATTTTGCATCTAATTAGATCTTTAATTCATTATGCACTTGTGATTTAATTTATTTTACAAAATAATATAAAAACTCATTGGAAAAAGGGTTAATTTTTTAAATTGTACTTACATTAGTGTATTTTTATGACACCCTATTTTTACATAATGTTTCATATTTTTTTACTTTGTATAGCATTAAATTGAATAATTATTGTGTGTTTGCACTTTAAAATTGTTTTAATATAAAATTTAAAATTACATTCACATTAAAAAAATTTCATTTTAAGCATTTGTTTATTGTCCTATTTAAAGGAAAGATATGGTTTCATCTCATTTTTCCTTAGATAAATCTCAAATGCTTAATGTAAATAACTATAATATATAGAAAATTCATGTTAAAATTGAATTTATGGCCTGTAAGTTGTGGAATTTTGTCTTTGGGGTTCAAAAATACCCTTTTGGATGACATGCGACCCCTGAGCTTACAAATTCATTTTAATGGAAATTGTAAGAAGCTATATCCATTATCTTATAAAGTGTTAAGGATAGATTCCTTCTCTAAATTGATAATCAGGTGTCTCTTAGCGATGCTTGGAAACTCCTTGAATCCATGTACAAAGGCACTTATCTCTCAAATATTATTAAGTTAATCCTTAAATTGATAACTATACCTATGAAAGGTGATAAGAAAATTGTGAATTTTCTTGCTAAAATTAAAAATATTAAAACTCAGTTAGATGGATGTAATTATAATTTGATTTAGGATCAACTATTTTATTTTTTTATTTAGTTAAATATTCATGAAAAGTTTAAAATTTTTATTTCAATTTTGAATTCTAAGTATCAAACTGAGCAAGATATCTCTGATCTTACCACCTCGTCTACTCTCTTGATTTAAAAAGAGAAAGTTATGAAAAATTTTGATTCTAAAGAGGTCACTAAGGCACTTCTCACATTAAATAATGTTTTTGATAACACTAAAAACCATAAATCTAACCTTAATTATATTAAATTAAAATATGAGAATAAGAAATATGGTAATAAGAATCATAATCCTAAGTTTTTGTAATTTGTGTGGTAAATTTGGTCATAAGAGGGAAACCTGTTATAAAAATAAGGATAAAAATAACAATCAAACTTCTAAAAATAATAAGGTGAAGAAATCTAATCAACACAAGCATAAAAATCAAAACCCTAATAAAAAATAAAACTTAGGATTCAAATGTTATTGCATTGTATGCTATTTTATTTGCTTCAAATGAAAATGTGTGGATCTTAGATAGCAATGCATCACACTATATAACATGCTCATCTAATATTTTATGTGATTTTAGAGATATCTTTGAAAGAATTTACTTAAGAGATAATTCATTTTTAGAAGCAACTAAACATGAAAAATTAAAATTTTTAAATATTTTCTTAATGATGTTTTCTTTGTACCTAAGCTTAAAAAGAATTTGATATCTTGTTCTCAACTTAAAAATGATAATTTCATTATAAGATTCCTTAAAGATAGTTGGTCCATTATAAATCAATCTGGTTCCTTGATTATTGAAGGTGTTCAAAAGAATGATTTATATATTTTTTCTCCTTCTGCATGTTTAATTTTATCACACAATAAGAATGAATCTTAGTTATGGCATGAAATATTTAGACATATTAATTTTAAAGTTTACATGATATGCTTGTGAACAATATTGTTGTTGGAATTCCTTCTATCCCCTCTCATCATGAAACTTGTGAGGGTTACTTACATAGTAAGCAATATACTAACTCCTTTCACAAGAATCATGATGCAAATTCCTCACATCTTTTGCAATTGATTCACAATGATGTTGTAGGACCTCTTGAAGTTGTATCTCTCAATGGTTATTTGTATTTTATTACTTTTGTGTATTAATACACTAAAATGATATGGTTTTTTTCCATTAAAAATAAATCTGATGTATTATCTAAATTTAAGGAGTTTAAAGCTAGTGTTGAAAATGAATCTAATTTTTTTATTAAGAGACTAAGAACCAATAATGGTGGTGAATATGTTATTAAATAGTTTGATTATTTTTGCATTAGGTATGGTATTTAAAGGGAACTAACAACTCCCTATTCCCCTTAGCAAAATGGTATTATTGAAAAAAAAATTGCACCATCAAAGAAATGGCTAAAATAATATTGCAATCTACAAATGTTCCTAAGTTTTCATGGGTCAAAGCCATGAATATTGATATTCATATTATAAATAGAGTCCCTACCAAATCCTTTCATCTTTCTACCCTTTTATAAATTTAGACTAAAATTAAACTTAGTGTGGCTCATCTTAGGATCTTTGGTAGTTTTGATTTTATCTTTATTCTTAAAGTTAAAAGAAAGAAGATCGATCCCACTTCCTATTATTGCATTTTTTGTAGGTTATGGAGGTAATAAAAAAGGTTTAAGAGTGTATGATCCTTATAAACATCATATAATTGAGAACAGGAATGTTATTATTCTCAAAAAATCATTTTGTGATCCCTTTGTGGAACCTCCTCAATATTCTATTGATGAACCTGACTTTTATGTTTCTCTTTGTGATGAAATAGATGCTCTTGAGGAAGTTGATCTAAATTTAGATAACTTAGAGTCTAGGGAACCCCCTAATCTTCATGTTCAATATAAAAGACCTAAATAAGTAGAATCCCTAATTTAAACTTTTAATATTGATAACCTTAATAAATTAACTAGAAGTTAACATTTTTATTATGCATTAATGAGTATGTATGAATGTGAACCTCAATCATTTGAGAAATCCACTCAAGATGATAGATGAAATGTTTTTATTCAATATGAATACAATGAATTAATTAAAAATTAGACTTGGGATCTTGTCCCTCCTCTACCTAAAAGACATTTTCAGTTGCAAGTAGATTTATAAGATCAAATATAGGTCAAATGGTAAAATTGATAAGTTTAAAGATAAATTATTTGCTCGTGGGTTTACTCAAAAACATGGGATTGACTATGTTGAAACCTTTGATACTATGTAAAAATGAGTACTTTCATACTTATTATTGCTCTTGTAACTTTAAAACCATAGGGTTATCCACCAAATGGATGTCAAGAATGCATTTCTAAATGGTGATTTAGAAGAATAAATCTACATGACTCAGCTTAAAGGTTTCACTAACCCTAATAAAGATCATTATGTATGCAACTTAGTAAAATATTTGTATGGTTTAAAACAAGCTTCTTGAGTTTGTTATTCTAAAATTACTTTTTTTTTCAAAGAATTAAGTATTTCTAATTGCTATTTAGATAATGATCTTTTTTTCAAAGTTGAAAATGGTCATTTGATTGTAATTTTATTATATGTTGATTACTAGTGATCTAACTAGTTTAATTCATAAATATAAGGATAAACTAAGTCGAATGTTTGAAATGACTGATTTAGGCATTATACATCATTTTTTAGGAATGACTATATTTTTGGATAAAAATCTAATTGTTGTATCGCAATCTTAGTATGCACATAGTCTTCTTGTTAAGTTTAACATGATTGATTGTAAATCTACTTCTACTCCTATTTAAATTGGTATTAAACTTGATCCTAAACATAAATTTAAAAAAGCTAACCCTACTTTATATAGATAATTTATTGAAAGTTTGATTTATCTAACTATTAATAGGCCAGATATTTCATATGTTGTTAGTGTTGATTCTATATTTATGCAAGATATTTATTTAGATCATTATAAATTAGCAAATAAAATACTTAGGTATATCAAAGGAACTGTAAATTATGATTTATTTTATTCATCCATTGATAATGCTAATTTATATGGTTATTGTGATGTTGACCATGCTGTTGATACTTTAGGTCATAAATCTACTTCTAAATACATGTTTAAGTTTGGTGTAGGTGATATCACTTGGAGCAATAAGAAGCAACAAAATATCTCCATCTCTTCCATTGATCTAGAGTACAAAAATGCTATGTAATCTATTAAATAATCCATGTGGCTATGAAGGCCATTGGAGACCTTCATTTGGATGTTTATCAGAGTACCATTTTTCATTATAATAACCAAAGTTATATAGCTCTGGCAAAAAATCTAGCGCAACATCAAAAAATTAAACACATTAAAGCTCATGTGCATTTCATCATAAAAAAAGTCCTCAATGGTGATATTAATATATAGTTCTATCCTATGGATGAACAAGTGACATATATCTTCATAAAACCACTTAGTGATACCAAGTTTTGTCAATTTTGTACAACACTGGGCCTCTCAAAGTTGACATTGAGGGGGAGTGTGCATGACAATGCCACTTTCTAATGGCCATATGTTATTTCTTCTTCTCTATACTTCTTATCATTGTAAACTTTGTCTGGAAGTTATGTGATTTAAGTAAATTTTGTTTGGAAGTTTTATTTTTGTACCCCAATACATTAAAAGCATAATTTGTAATGGAGGTACGTATGTTATAAAAAGATCCAAATATGCTTAATGATTATTCATTAGAAACAGTGAGATGTAATCTCACAATCATGATAGCCTAAACTTAATTTTGAGTAGTTTATAGATTATAATTACTTTTGTTTCAAAAAGTGACTTATGGCATGATGAAGTTTTTTAAATCCTTCAATTTTGCACATAGTATAATTCTTTTATGGTGACTATGGTTTTTATCCCCACTTAACATTAAGGAGGAATGTTAGAGCATTTAATGTTTAAGTGGTGATTATTTAACCCTTAACTTATATTAGTAATTTATTAAATAATAATATATTATTTATTAACACAGGGTGGAAATCTCATGTAAATAAATAAAAACATTATATTTATTTAATAAATTATTGATGTTTTATTAAATGCCTTTTTGGGATGGTTGGACCCATTATTCACAATGGTCACCTCCTTCCAAATTTGACTATAAAATAGGATTTATCCCTATTGGTTATTCATTTGAATTCACTCAAAGTTTTGTGAAGGTTATTTTAGAAGAGATGAAGTGAGAAGAGAAGTTATGTGTTGGGGTAATTTTGTTTCTCATTATATGAATATCACTTTGGTGGGTTTTTTTACCTCATTGAGGTTTTTCCATAGAAATTATTTTCTCTATGTTTAATTGACATGTGTATACTTTGACAGTTAATTATACATCTAGATCTATCTATTTTAACTTTCAATATGCACTTCTATATTTGAATTCTATCACCATTTAAGTTTGAGTTTTATCAAGATAGATCACATCATGGTAGAGAGAAACTATACATGACAGGATGTAGAGAGAATGAATTGGTGAGAAATTATCTCTCTTAATTTTTCAAGAGCAAGTTAGTTCCTTACTTGGTCCAATCTGAAGGATTTTAAAATGCATGTCATGGTAGTTAAGACACAGGAAAATAAGCTTAAATCCTCATCTGACTTGAGAGTAAAATAGATGAAACATGTTAGCTCTTGGATAAGTAGTTCACCTTGATAGTTTTTGTAAGAGTGGATACTTATTACAATTTATTTGTGAACTAATTTTTTGTATTTAATGAGTATTTTATTCCAAAAATTTATTCTATACTAATTACATTTATTGATAAATTATAATACATTGTAAACCAGTTAAGTAAATTGTTTTACATTTTTTGAACTTAAATTTATTATTTTTTAAATATAAAAATGGATTGTAATAGTAAATTATTTCTATCTTAATTTTGACAGTTAATGTGTTTTAGTGTAGGTGTAGTAGGTGGTTCCACCAGCTTGATTATTGAACAAAATTGAAGTGATTTAAGTTTGATGTATTATAGAGTTGGTTAAGATAATGCCAAATTGTAATTTAGTTATTAACTATGGAATTTAATTTTCTTATTGATCTTATGTAAAACATTATTTGGGTTATGAAAATTGAATGTGACTACAAACAACAAGGTTGTTTGAAAGGCAAACAATAAAACAACTTTATTGTATTCTTGAATAAGAGTTACCATGGAAATTGTATATGTTGTATTTGCCAAACTAGATTATTATGATGTTCTAATAATTGTAGTTAGAGATTATTTTAGTTATGTTATTTATCATTATGTTCATGTAGATTACTCTTGAATAAGATAAATATAAAACTTGATGGGTAGACTTATTAATTCTGTAACTATGAAAAGTTGATTTTTACTTGGTTATGTTTTTACCATAATATCATAATTTTTAATTTTAACTTGGAGGGAAATAAAAATTTAAATAATGTAATTAAATTTAGAATTCATCCTTGAGGAAGTAGTTTGATATCGTAGCTTAATAGGATATGTCCATGGAAGTCGACTTGAAAAGCTAACCATAGTTGAGCAAACTATTTTTTTATGAAACCTTCCTTGGGGTTATGCTTGAGACAATAAGTTTCTCAACCAATATTGTGAGGTGTTTTTTTAGCTATAATTTTTTTAATAATTCATTTTTGGAATAAATGGACTGATTTGTCACTTGTGTAAATGAACTATAAATAGTTCATAGACGAGCCTAAAAAAACACCTAAAAACATTTTATCTTAAAACTTAAACTTGAAACAATTTATCCTATCATATGGGAGTTTAAAACCAAAACCAATATCATTATACCTTGAATGGATGTCATTCTATGGACCCATTATGGGATTCTTTCACAAAAATTCTGCATTGTGGTTAATTACTGCCAATGAAGTTGCTTTGAGTTTAGCATTTTAAACACAACTATATTTAAAGATTTCTAAATATGAATATTGATTATGAATTTAATGAGGATTATTTTAGACTTGAGAATTTGAAATATCTAAAACAAACAACCCAATTCCAACCCCATATTTTTAGAAAATGCTAGGTAATGTAGTCAAATTTTGCAAAAATTAGTTTGAAATACTAGTATCCTTTGGCATTTTATTTGAATGGGTTTTGTTTTGTGGGTTCACAGGTGTACCTAGTAGATAAAGGTTTTGGTTTTAGATAATAGAAAAATGTTTTGACATTTAGAGGTACTTTTTCTATCATCATTTTAAGGGAAAATTATCAAGTTGTGAAGTAGTTTTGAGGTGTGATAATTAAGCTTGATTATGCCTTATTTGTGGTAGTTTTGCCATAACACACTAGTTTTGTTTATCTATTTCAATTATAGAGTATTCAAAGATTGAAATAGGGTTAGGATTAGCCTTATATTAATTTGTAGTCATTGGCCTTGCATTACGATCTTATGCCTTGGGGTTGTGTAACATATAACATTAATTCAATGTACCTAATGGATCACATTATATATCATTGTGATCATGTTTTAGTTTCTAGTCATTTGGGAATGTATTTCTTGGATATATACTAAATTTTGGTTAGAGATTTGTTCACGTACTGACATTAATAGATATAACTATTGATTATAATAGAACCCATTCCCTTATTATATAATCTTGTGTGGATTTGGATTCTACTCTTATGGTGAATCCATTGCGACATCACCATAGATATCCAATTTTAATCCTTTATGTGACTAGAATACTAAAAAAATTGGATAAAAGTTATGTTTGCTTTGGGCACCATTGAGTGTGTGCATTTTACAATAAAGCTTTATAATCTTGAAGATGTTTGAACAAGATGCATGTTCAATGTGTTTTTATGTGTGATTTTTAATAAAAAATGCATTAGTGAGTTTTGGTGTGTGTGTTTTAAGTTATGCATTTTTAAAAAAATTGGGCATGACAATTTGGTATTAGAGCACAATTTATACATTGAGAGATATGGGGATTATTTTTTAGTATTGCTTCTTCTATAGTGAACTGATGTGTTTACATGTTGAGTGTTACAACTCATTAAGGAGGTAATGATAATACTCCTAAATAGGTCGTTGGACTATGGAATCTTTGGCCAAGTAACAAATTTCTATATTCTTGATTGGTCTCTACACTTGAGAGACTCATTTTAAGATGTGTTAAACATTCACCCATCTAGTTAAGCATATGAGTTTTGATAAAAGTCTTGGAGAAAATTTATAGCCAAGTGTTAGAAATATAGGTGGCTACAAGGTCTAAATGACTATTAGCTCATGATACAAGTTCTTGTATGCTAGGTTGATGGGCCTTTATAAGTTCAATGACCTTTTTAAATCTAGTGTTGAATTACTACTTCAGTGCAGTGTCTTTGAGAAGTTATTTTGGGAGTTGAAGGCATTTTTCACATCAAGTATGTGTAGACATTGTTAATTTTACAATGATGATCATGATAGAGTGTGACTCTAACCTCTTTTATGCATTCCCTTGTTACGAGGAATTCAGACCTAGTTTGGATGTGGTTATCTATAGGTTATGGTCAATAATTGCTTGAGGTTATGACATCATTTATTAGAGTATCTACTTAGTAAACACAAATGGGTGGGACCAATGATGGTTTGGGGGTGATCTTGTTGATCAAGACCTCAAGAAGAATATGTCCTTGGTCCTCATTACTTTAAAGGTATGATGTACCTTCCCAATTATATGACATCTTGAGTTGACTATTAGACACTTGTTAATATGAGTTACTCGATAATAAGGAGCTAAAACCCTCTTATACAGAGTTGTATTATTACAATGTGACACCATGTTGAGTTTTATACCTATGATAGCGATAGATTGAAGCATGAATAGTATGTATCATAATTTGTTAATGGTTAATTTGAGTGAGGATATATCCTTAATGTGGTGCATGTCATTATAGTTTGTATTTCTTGTTGGTTTCATGCTTGTTTGTGCACCTATATGTACTATAAGAGGTAGTGTAACTAGGTTTCCATACCCTCCTATGTGGATTTAACTTGTGATCAATTTGGATTATATATTTTTATAGATAACATGAATTAGGTATATGATAGTTGTTAAGAGAATATCTTTAACACTATTGGTTTTATCCAAGATATTGTAGTGTCAACCATGGAAGGGACTGATTTGTGTTTACATGTTATGGATATGGTTTTTTATGATGTTATTAGATGGTGCCCATGCATGCTATACTAGGTCGCATTTGGTAATGGGTTAATACCTATGTCAGGGTTTGTAGAACCTTATTTTATTATTCTTACCCCACCCTAGTTGGGAATGGTGAAGATAAATTCATTTAGAGTATGGATTGATGAGTAGTGTAGTTGATGCATAATTTTATTCTTAGAGATGATTTCATAGAACATGTTGATAGTCTAGATAATTATAGTCAACATTATTCATTGAGCATGATTCAGACATAAAAATTATTTTCACTTTATATTACATATATCATATAATTTCTATGAGCTATGATTTGATAGGGATGTCCTCTATGAGCTATGTTTGTTGACAATACTTGGGTTATATGTGAGCTAGTATAGTTACTGATGGAAATATTATGGCACTAGGATAACATGTATAAGAGTTACCCTTTGATATTCTCCTTCATTCGCATTAGTTGGTTTGTGATGGGGAAATATTATAGATGATGATATACAATTATTACATTTACCTATAGGAGGTAATTTACCTTTATTTTTCCTACCTTTGGAATGTAATAGACAATGTGCCTCATACCTCTTGGAGGTAATTGAGATTCCTTAAACCTATAGGAATCAATTGGGATTCCCCATACATCTAGAAGGTAATTGAGATGCCTCTTACCTTTAGGAGGTAATTGAGATGCCTCTTACCTTTTGGAGGTAATTGGGATGATTTTTATTCCTTTTCCCCTTGGATGACTTATAAAGTCACATAGTGTTTGTGATGTGATCCGTACTTCGCTAGTGTTTTGTTAAAATTATTTTAATTTTATTTGAAATAA
Source organism: Torreya grandis (assembly GCA_037957365.1). Taxonomy (NCBI): domain Eukaryota; kingdom Viridiplantae; phylum Streptophyta; class Pinopsida; order Cupressales; family Taxaceae; genus Torreya; species Torreya grandis. The sequence goes on along the minus strand of JARHVA010000393.1, from coordinate 816,520 downwards.
ACACCATATTTATTGTTTTTATATATTTTAATCAATTGACTAATCATGGGAGTTATTGTTTAACTTTACAGTTTGTATTTTTGGTTTTGTCTTTTTCATTTGAGACCACTTGGTCTCATTTTTATTGGTTTTTCTCTTACATGATGGGTTTATTTTTAAATTTATTTCAATGATTGTTGTGCTATTTTTTCATGTGTTATGTATGATATAACTAGAACCTTGAGTGGGTATGGGGGAATAGCAGCTTAGAATATAACTTTTGGGTTGAGATAGGAACCTGTATGGGTGGGTTCCTGACACCATCTTTCCCACTCACTATACATGGTGGTTAAGAAGATAATATCCTAATTTTTGTTAGGTCTAAGGAGGTATGATGTTTTAGTAGGTATAAAGAGGTTATATGATAATGCATAGTGATTATTTAGTTACTTCAGTAGAGGTATTGTTATTTTTTGATGATACTAAATGTTATGATGGCACTGTATGGTCCAATATGGATCAACATAGCTCAATATAGGTGAGCATGATTTGGTATTGCATTATTTTAATCTATCATTATTTGACATTCACTCTTCATATTTTATGTTCAGAGTTCAATCAGGGTGATCCTACAATATATTGGTGTATGTACTTATGTATTTTAGATGGCACTAGATATTTTCACTTAGTTTTTCTCAATATTATAGTATGGTAGTTTGTCTTAGAATTTCATAACATTCTTATTATTTCAGTATGTTATCATGGTTTGACACTTAATCTTCACATGGTATGTTCACTATAGATTGGTACCTATTCGTCACACTATATGTTCACCATAAGATGACACAAAGTTTCTTTGTATGATATTACAATAGAATGACACTCATAATTACATGCTGATATCAATGATTATTTAGGTTTAGTTGTTTTATTGGTGGAGCTTCAGGTTTTACTTGCTTCTATTGGTAATTTAGGAAGATTGAAATTAGATAATTAATGTACTATTATTCCTTAGGTTTTATGACTCATCAAGACAATTCTAATTTTTAAGAGGGGGAGAATGTAATACCCTTTATAGTGAGACAATTTTTTGTTGATGATCAAAGTATGTGAAATAGTATGTGATGCATGGTTTGACATCTGGGTCTTGGTAATCCATGTGTATTGTCATAATCACGTTTGTTCATAGTGTTCTCTATTCCAAATTATAATGTTATCAAGTTTTTTGGATTTTGTTTAGTCTCTAGTTAACTAAGATGGTAGTGAAGTTTGAATAAGGCCAAGGGACTATTGCATAGAGTCATAGTTCATCTTGAGCAATTTTGTTAAGTGGGATAATTTGAGGTCACTACTTTGACAATCATGTCTTGAAACTTATTTTCAACACATTTATATAGATATATCATCAATGATGCTTGTATCTTAAAACTTATAATGATTGGTAAATAAAAATATTTAGCATATATATATTAATATCTTAATAATATTATTATTCTAGGATAGTAAGGGAGATTTAGTGTGGATCATTCTTGCCTTTTATTTTTCGATCATGCTAGATTTATAAGATACAATATTCTATGTTGATCCTTCTCAATAGACTAATATTTGTATATAAGGAGTTTTGGTGTTATTTTTATTTTTGTAAAAATAATTAACCACCTTATGGATTTCAAGCTACTAGCATTTTACCTAAGACAATTCTTTTTACCAACTTTAACTATATTCATTTGGGTATATTTTAATGAAGTAAATTTTTGATTTTATAATTAAATTAAAATGAAATATAGTAACAATTTTATTAAATGTCTTGGATTTAAATTAGTAATAGGAGAAAGTGACATGTAGGTAAATAACATGGCATGTAGGTAAAGAGAAAAGAGAAGTGACAATGGAAGTGGAAGAAACAAGCATAGTAAATGGGGAAGCATAAGCAAGGCATATTCTGGTCTTGTCAATGGGACACATCTCCTACTAATAATTAATTTTCTCCCAACCATAAGCATGGTGTCCACATCCTTCTACACCCACTTTGATAGGAAAGTCAATGAATTGAAGTAAATATTGGTTGATGGCAGTCTTTAAATATTTTTAGACACCTTTATCCTTTGAGAAAAGAAAGATAACATGGGACATCATAGCTTAATGGAGAGGATTTTGGTTGTAAAAATCCATTGATAATTGTTAATGAAAATGATGGTGCTTTGTTTTGGTGAGTGGAGGATAAATTAAAAGCATTAGTATTGTTTTGGCTTACCAAGATGTGTTTTGGATTAAGCAAACATCTTTAGCAGTGAAGGATTACATCATACTTGGAGGGAGAGCTTGAGGGAAACTTGGAGCAACCATGGAAAAAGAAGAATTTAGACACAAAGAAGTTGGATGAGTTATGAATAACTAGAGCAAAAATTATAGAGGCAAGTAACTTTCTTGTGATGTTCATATTTAGATATTTAAGCTATAAATCTAAGCTAAGTTAGTAGGTAAATTTGTTTTTTATTGTTCTAGTAGAACACATAAACTTAGAGAAAACATGGTAGTGTTTCATTTTGATCTCTCTCTCAACCATTGAGTTTTAAAATAATTTCAAAATTATCTTTGTTTGATTAAATGGTCATGAATGTGTATAAAAGATTTTAATAATTATTGAGTTCGTTGTGTTCCAATTTGTATTGGACTACTCCAATTCCCTATTATTTAGCTGTAGAATAATTCTTGTGGATTTAATAATAATGTTTATTTTTTATGATTATGAAACAATAAATTCTTGAAACAAAATAAGTGTTTCTTTTCATAAGTTTTTTCCTAAAGGAGGTGCCAAGGTGAGTATCTTGACTTTTTGACTTGCTACTTTTGCACCCTTTTTTTTGTTTTCTTGTGTATAAATTATTATAGGTAGATCTCTAGTGGAAACTTTTATGACATATTTGATGACCCTACTAGTTTTTAACTTGATATTGGTAAATTAGTTTTTTGAGATTGAATGATATTTTTTTGAGAGAAATAATTTAGTCTAAGTTGTGTGGTTGGGAAGCCATGTCTCCTTATTTAGTTGTACAGTGTTTTGAATGACTATATATGGCATTTAGGATCTTGATATTATGCTTTATTTTTCCTCCTTGACTTATTGTACTTGCATGGAATAATATTTCTTGGTGTGGTGCTATTGATAAGGTAGTATTAAGGCACAAAAATCCATATATGGGGCATAACAATGGAAAATAAACATAAAATTAGGTGTTATACAAGTTTTATGGATAGAAAAAAGCATAAAGGACCATAGTTATTTTGTTAAAATAGCTCTGCATTAGATTTTTTTTATTTAGACTGATAGCTATAGGAATGGTATCCCTTTGTGTCTAGGTGTGAAGACCTTATATTGGGGTGTAGTTATGTTGAGTAAACATTATAATGGTTGATAAAAAAATAACTCATACAACTTTAGTTCCTCATGTGAAAGTTAGCGATATAAGTTTCTAAAAAAATTATATTGGCATACCTTTTATTTTATAGTATTTCTTATTCAGTAAATTTGGATGGAGCTAGGAGAGGTTTCATGATTTAATTAAGGTATTGATATTTATGTTATATTTTATTTAGTGTCAGCTCTTTCCATGTTGGATGGTAAAGTCTATGAGGTGCTAGGATCAACCAATGACTTAATAAAATATTTGAAGTTCATCTTGGTGGTGTCATGCCATGGTGAAAGTATAGTTTAAAAATAAAATAAAATCATAATTAATATGTTAAATAAGGTATATACTTGAATTGGTGAGTTTTGGGGCATGTGTGTTTTATGCCATTTGGGTTTTAAAAAAAATTGGGCACCACACCAATACACTTCATAATTAACAACAAAAATTAGAAGAACCTAATTTCTCCTAAATCAATTTGTAGATTGAAATTACCACTAATGCCTCACCCACAACCATATTCCATTAAATATTTTAGTGTGGGATATAATAAATGCATCACTCAATAGTGTCAATTGGTTTACAACATCAAACCTATCCAAGATACAATCCTTTATGAAGTCACTTCACTAGAAGTATGTAATATTTTAACTGGTCAACCATATATTTACCATCAACATGAAATCTATGAGGCAAATACTAAAAATGTTGTCATAAATATTAATGATAAGAGATAAAACATACCAAAATTAGTTCATAAACTAGCACTCATTAGCAAAAAATAGTGAAAAAATATATTCACCTCTAGTAAAAATGAGATGAACATAAAAACATATTTGGGGAATCAATTGATATTAAAATTCCTCCAACAACAACATAAGATACCATAGGGTTGAAACAAAATTTGTAAGATTTTTTTTTTTTATACACCAAAGGAAGTGCTTACATATTATATGGTGAAGCACACTATTTGATCCCTAGACTACTTATATCTAATGCCTATTTATACCATAGATCATTTTTGGAGAATGAGGAGATCAAATGACAAATCCATGAACTTCTAGATAAATTACATATAAGGCCAACTCACTACCTTGATGCAACCCAATTGTTCTAGTGCCAATCAAATATGACACATGGATATTTTGTATTGATTACATAGATGTCAAAAAGAGAATAGTGAATAACTACTATCCTCTTCCAAGGATTGAGAATTTGTTACACTATCTCCCCAATGTAAATTATTCACCAAAATTGATCTTAAGTATATATGTCATTAGATTCCTATAGAACTGATATATATTTGGAAGACAAATTTCAAGGCAAGAGAGGGTTTATTTTAATGGTTATTCATTCACTTAAACTTAAATAATGTTACAACTACATTCATGTGGATAGAAAATGACATTTTTAGGCCATTCACCACTTCATTTATTATGACTATCTTGATGACATATTAATCTTCAACAAAACATGGGATGGACATATGAAATGTATAGAGTAAGTGATTAACACTTTGTGGAATCAAAATTTGTATACAAACATGGAAAAACATTCATTTTTCATCCAAGAGATAAAATATATAGTGGATGAAAAAAGAGTGCATGTGGACCCAACCAAGATTCAAATCATATAAGAATAACCACACATAAATAATCTCATAGATATACACATTTTTTTAGGATTATAAACTTTATAAAAGATATTTATACTTGGTTTTTACCATGTGACTTAGCCCCATAAGTCACAAAAGGTTATGCTAAAGCAAAATTTATTTAACCAATCACACAATAGAAAGCATTCAAGGAACTAAAGTAAAGTTTTAATTATACACCAATACTTGTGTTGCCATATTTTTAAAAAGTATTTGAGGTTGAAATTGATACATTATATCATGTTCTTGGATTAGTCCTTACTCAATATGGTCATCTAGTTTCTTACCATAGAGAAACCTTCAATTCATAGGTAATAAAATACCTGACATATTATCATGAGATTTATGATATTATTTAGGTATGTAAACATTATAAGTATTATATCTTGGGTAAGGAGACTATGATCAAAATAGATCACAAGTTGCTTCAGTTACTATAGACTCAGAATAAGTTGTAGAATGATTGGCATAAAAAATGGTATTCTTATCTTTAGAAGTTCCATCTAAACATAAAGAATATGAATGTAAGTGCCAATATAGTAAAAAATTATCTAACTATATGCATTTTCAAGCTCTCCTTTATATAATTAATGCATGCGAACATGAATTCATCACATATTCATAATTGGATCCATCTGACATGGGTTTTACAAATATATATCATTTAAAAAAAAAAAGTAATTTAGTCCCCAAATTTATACTTGCAAGATAAAATCCTCTATCACTTTGGACATTTATGAATTATAAATGAGGTAAATAAATAAAAAATAATATGAAATGATCATTTTAGCAAAGTTGCATGACACTTTAGAGTTGAAAATAATCTTGTGGTGTTGAAGAAATATTTATTTTTGCCACACCTAAGGGAAAATGTTGAAAAATAATTTAAGTCTTGTATCGCATGTCCAATTTTAAAAATTAGTAAAAAGAAGCAAGGTTTATACATACCTCTATCTATTCCAATGAGACTATAAGAATCTATTTCCATATAATTACTTTCAAGGTACCCTACTACTAAGCAAGATAATGGTTATGTTTATGTAATAGTTGATAGAATATCAAAGATGGAAATTATAATACCTTGTAATAGAAAAATCTTAGATATATAAATAGATCAAATTTACTTTCAAAATGTCTTGATCCACTTTGAAATCCCATAAAAATATTACCTAATAGATCCATAAGGTTATTGACAATTTTTTGGAAAACACTTTGGTCTATACTAGAAACAAATTTAAACATGTATACCACATTAATTCCACATGATAATGGATAGATGGAAGTGATAAAGATGATAATGCATATTATTTGAGTGTAAATTACAAGCAATGTAGTTGGGATGAAATCCTACATTCATTTAGCTCAACTACAAAAAATCTATGCACACCTCTACTACACACAACCCTTTTCGAGTTTATTTGGGTTTCTAATATATAAAACCTACTGATATAGATTATAATATTATATAATCACCAAAAACAACTCATTCAGGTCAATGGAATGTTGTAAAGTTATTCAATTCATTGATAACATTCAATAGAAAGTGTAGACCATTATGGAGTAGGCTAATTCTAAGGACAAGTAGTGCCATGATAAGGAAAAAATACTATACATATTATAGGTTGGTGATAAAGTATGCCTACACTTTCAAAAATAAAAATTGACTTGACCTTACTATAACCTTCACCCACTTTAAACAATCCCTACACCTTCACTAAGTAATAAGGAGAGTATGATTTCAAGCTTAATATCATTTTTACATTGGGTTGCATATAGTATTCAATGTAGAACTCACACACCATTAATTTAAACATATGTTGGATACTTCAGATGTAACATGACACTTTGGATTTGAAAATACTCTTGTGGTGTTACAAAAATATTTATTTTTGTCACACCTTAGGGATCTTGTACTATATGTGCTATTTCCAAACTGGTCAACAAGAAGCAAGGTTTGTACACACATCTATTGGTTCTAATGGAATCATGGGAATACATTTCCATGGAATTCCTCTTAAGAAACACTACTAAAAAAAATAATGATTATGTTTATGTAAGAGTTGATAGAATATCAAAGATGGAAATTATAATACCCTATAATAAATTAATGTCAACTCTAGAAATAGATCAAATATAATTTTAGAATGTCTGGATCCACTTTGTAATCACCAAAAATGTCTTATCTAATAGAGACACAAGGTTATTGAGTAATTATTGGAAAAAATTTGATCTATGATAGACACAAAGTTGAACAGGTCTACCACATTCCAACCATAAAATGATGGAAATATGGAAGTGGTAAACTTAGCGATAATGCATATTCTTAGAGTGTAAAATCAAAACAAGAAATGTAGTTGGATGAAATCCTAAATTTCATTTTGTTGTCCCCCAAAAATAGCTATCATTTTTGGGACAACATTTGAAATATTTTTGGTCTTACAGATCAAAAATTTTATCTTCCATTTCCAAAATTTGTCCTAGACATTCAAATTCCTCATTTTACAATCTTCTCAAAAAATCTACGGACTCTACAGGCTTGAATCTATGGACTCTGCAGGCTTGAATCTATGGAATCAGTAGGAAGAAAAATCTACGGACTCAACAGAAAGGAAAATTTATGAACTCTGCAGGTAAGTTCATTTTTACAAGTTCAAAGGCTTTTACAGGTGGTTTCAGTCAAAAGAATCAGTTTTTCAACACTTAGTCATTTTTTGGGACTGTTTCAGTGCCTTGGTTCAAATAGAAATCTCCATCGGCAAATACTAGCAGCAGGTTCAATGGGTTCAAGGTTCAATGGTTGGTTCAACCAAAAGAATGGTTCAATGGCTCAGTTCAACCAAGTGGTTCAACACTTTATTTCACTCAGGTGGTTCATTCCCTTCATTTCAGCATCTTTTGGTTCAACCAAATAGTTCACTCAGTTGATTCATTCTTTTAGTTCATCCTTTGGTTTAACATCTCAAAGTTCAACAACAAGTTAAAATAAATTTTCAAAGCTTTGTTTGAACCATTGAACTAAAACTTGGTTCAACGAAAAGGTTCAATGTTTTGGTTCAAAGACATGGTTTAAAGGCAAGTTCAATGTTTGGTTCGATGCTTAATTCATTCATTGAACCATCGGCTTGAACCATTTTTGGTTCAACTAATTGGTTCAACAGAATGGTTCATCACCAAAGTTCAAAGGGATGGTTCAATGCAAAAGGAAGCTTCCTGAAGGACAAGTGCCCTTGTGGAGGACACTTAATCAATAAAATCACCCTTCAGAAGGGTCGTTTTCAAGGAAGATGAAAGGTAATTCTTTCAGATTTGTTTAAGGCATTTAAAAATTGGCTAAGACTTAATTCTTTCAGATTTTTGTCTGAAGGAATTCCTTTGGAAAAAAAGTTTGAAAGAATTCTAAGTGGCTGTAGGTGTGAAAAATATGAAGATCAATCAAAGACTTCGTGGAACAAATAATTTCGTAAACTTTTTGTCTGCGGGAATTTTCCCTAGGCTTTTTGTCCACGAGAATTTTCCTTGAACTTTTGTCCACGGGAATTTTTCTTGAGGAAATGTCTATGGTAAACTTTCACGCGAGGAAACATTCACTAGAGAAAACCCAGGGATTTGTTTGCGAGAACTACCAAGGCAAAGGGCTGCCAAAGGACCCCGAAGGGTAGGTGCCCTTGTGGGGGACTCTCGACAGCCAAAATAAAGGGCTATTATGACTCGACACAGGTCATTTCTCAAGGCCCAAAAGGGCAAGTCCAATCTAGAAGGATACCAAGTGGAAAACTAAAAGAAGACCAAGGGGTGACATGCCTGAAGACATCAAATTCAAGACAATGAACTAGCCATTGGAAACATCGATGGGCATGTAAAAGTCAATTTTAAAGCCCATGAAATAGCCATTGATCCTTTGAATTTACAGACTTGAATGCATTCCCAGAATTCAAGACCAAAACCAGTAGAAAGCAAGGAAGATAGAACAATAAATGAATCCAAGACCCGATTCAATTAACCAAAAAAGGAGGAATGATGAAGATAAGATCAGACCGCCAAATGGACATTGAAAGTTGCAATCTTTCAATTATGTGGCTTGTTTATCTACATTGAGAAGATCAAATGGGTAAAATGCCCCAAAGTTCTAGCCTATCTTCCTAATAGTTCCCAACGCATCATGATGTATTACTGTTCTCGAGTCCTTCTTGAAGTGGTTATATAAGGGACTTTCTTTCATTGTAAATGGATCTCTTTTTTGACAATCTGAATAAAACTCTACCCAAATTGAGAGGCATCATTGAGACTTTGTGCTCATTTTGTTAATCATATTTTGTTACTGGAATAAGAGAGCAAGGGACTTTTTTAGACTTTATGCTGTGATACCTTTGTTATTAAGGAAGCTGTTCTTATGTCTTTTTCCTTGATATATTTTTTGTTCCATTAATTTAACAAGAAGGATTAGTAAAATTAGTCAGGAAGGTGTCCTAAAGAATCAACTTTGGAGAGACTTTGTGCCCCCATAGCTACCTTCAGTGTGTTTTCTTTTCATTGCTGTGTAGAGGACTTTGAGAAGACTTTGTGCCCTCATTGTCCTTCGTATATTACTCTTGAGCATTTCAGGTGGAGACTTTGTGCTGTATCTCGATTTGCTGGTTATTAGACCCTCAGTTACATTTTGATTTTATTTCTAGGAGTATTCTTATGGCTGGCTAAATAGTTCTTTTGAAAAAAGAGGAGTGTTGTTTGTCATTTCCCTTGAGTTTTTCCTTTGTTTTACACACATCATCTCTAGAGAAAGAGAGATGGATGGCTTGTTCTACCCTTGAGTATTATTTTCTATCTATACATATATATAGCATATCCACAGGGAACCTCCCCTTGATGAGAGGAGAGAGTAGTCTCCTTTTGATGTGATAAACTTATACATTTGGATGAATAATCTTCTTACTTTGGCTGATCAAACCTATTTTGTTTACCAGTATGCTGATAGACAAAATATTCAACCAATAGTTTTTGGTGACTCCACTGGGAAATATAAACCATTATCATTATAACCCTTATCCATTATAGACTCTGGTGACTCCGTTCCACTAGGGATATACCCATTATCCATTTATAGCCTATTCATTCACCTCCACACTAATAGGGAAAGAACACATAGTTTAAAGCCTCAAGCTTTAACTGAAGCAAAGTCAATTCTTTTCCATTTTTGTTTCACAATCTAGCAGATTCAAGGTATACACAAAGCCAAAGGGCTAAAGGTATAGTTGACCCTGTGCTCGAGCTAGTACAACAAAGTGATTTTGATCTATTTCCTTCACCATCGCATCTCCAACAAACCAAGATCTTCCCTCCTATTGAAGCCAGATCTCCATTACCAGATGAAGTATCTACTTCTACTATTGATAAAGTTGTGCCTATAATTACCCCTTTGAGATTTGTTATCCCTCCTTTTCAAAATCCTATAATGGCAGTTCAAGGTCCCTAGGGTAATTCTTTTGGTCCTCTCAATCTTACTCCTCCTCTACATGAGCTTCCACGTAGTTCTAGGAAGAATTTACCTAAATTCTATGGTGATGGGAAAGTTCATCCTGATGAACACATTGTAGCATTCAATATAGCTTGTGGAGTAATTAGAGTAGAATTTGAAGATGTAGCAGTCAAAATTTTTGTTGAAACACTACAAGGTGCTACTGTAGATTAGTTTTACCATCTACAGGCTTGGTCTATAACTAATTGGAATACTATTAAAGCTAAGTTTGAGGCTAGATTCAAACTTGTAAAAGATGCACATACACTTCTGGCTCAACTTACATAGATGAAGAAAGAGCCTCATGAGCCTATGAGAGACTTCATAGTTAAATTTAACAAATTGAGAAACATAATTCCTGTAATTGCTAGACCTACAGCTAAGAATCTCAAATGATTTTTCATTAATTTTGAGCTACCTAAAGTCAGTTTTCTCTTAAGACATGCTGGTCAAATAGATCTCATTGCAGCTCAACTTTTGGCCATTGAAATAGAAGATGATCTCATCTTAGCAGGGAAGATAAGAAGAGATCCAAATTGAAATAGAGCTATATCATCTTCTAAATTTACATCTACAAGCACCACATATCCAATGGTGCAGAGATTAGAAAATGAGTTGCTTGCTCTCAAAAAGAAAATGGCTTAAGGAATGTCTTCTACTCCTACATACAGAAGGACATTCCCAAATCAATCATATTAGGGAAATGTTGCCAGGAACCAAGGGCAACAAAATCGCCTTCATCCCCCACAAGGAAAACTTGCTCTGGATGCTCCTTCAACCAATTTAGCAATATGATACTTTGAAGCAGAATCAAAATTCTCTTTCCAACCTGAATTGAACCAAGAAAATGATGTTGATATCATTGAAGACAATCAAGAAGAATCAGCTGGTGACTCCCACATTGGTTTCCTGAATTACTAGGATGAACCTGAAAGCAAAGGAGAAGCTTCAGATGGATCATATGCAATGTTTACCAGGTCTAAAAACTAATCAGTCCAACAAGCTGATAAAGAGAAGATAGAGAAACAACCTCAACCAACAATCACAATTGCTAAACATGGGACTGCTCTACCTTTTCAATCAAAATATCCAGTCATCACCCAAAAGGTAAATACATCCATTTTGCCTTCACCTTCTACTCCTAATTCACAAACTAGCCCACCTCCCATCCCTCTTAAAACTCAAAAAGTTGAAGTACCTTTCTCTGTACCTAGCTCGATTCAGACATTTGACATAATTGATCATGTTAAAAAGACAAAACTACAAATGTCTGAATTCAAATATTTGCAGTCTAATCCTGATCAATTGGATAGGTTGGTCCAATATGTTAAAAATCAAACCATCCCTGTAGGACAAAAATCTAAAAAAGTAATTCCTAACTCTCCAAAGAACATGCCTATTCCAAATAAACTAGTCATTACTCCTCCAGCTGCTCTTGGAAAAATAGAACCCTTCTATGTTTCCTTGTTAATCAATGGCCACAAGATGAGTAACTGTATTATAGACTCAGGCACATCTGACAATGTCATGCCTGCTAAAGTCACTGAGTCTCTTGGTCTCACATTAACTAAAACATTTGGGAGATGTTTCTCCATGGAGAATAAGCAAGTACCATTGTTGGGGCAAATCAAAGATGCCTAATTTGCATTCATAGCCTTTCCAAACAAGAGGATTAAGATGACTGTCTTGGTGGCTAATGTCCCAACATTTTATAGCATTTTACTTGGAAGAAATTTTTGCAAGGACGTAGGAGGAGAACTAAGCATGGACCTGTCTGAAGCAAGGATCCCTATCCAAGGCATGATAAAGATATTTCTCCCTAAAAAGGAGGCAAAATACGTGGTTACCCAAACATCATCCCCTGCAGCACAAATTCTATTTGAATCTTCAGGCAGGGATAATTATTTTTTTATCATAGAAGATGCTCATGTTCTTATAGATGAAAGTCTTATAGCTGACAATCCAAGAATTGATCCAAACAAGAATTCAAGAGAATTGGTAGAGCACAATATAAACAAGGAAGGATCTTCCATCTCTAATGAAGAGAAATTTGATAGGAGATCAACTTCTGATGATGACATCAATTCTTCCACCAATGATGGAGTTGGGACTGTGTTGATATCTCCTCAAAGAGATATTCTTCCTTCATGTAATTTTCAAGTTAGCAACGCCTTCAATACAGCTGGATGTGAACCTCTATTGCCTAAATTGAAGATTGCTCAAGATGAAGAAGTCAAACTCCTTCACATCAAAGGAAATGTTAATCTGATAGTTTGTTAGGAGTTTGACTTGGACGATCCAATCATGTGCTGGACTGGACCAGAAAAACAACAAGTTATGATGGTGGACCATGCTACTGCAAATCAAAATCAGGCAAAGGAATTCATCACCAAGAAAGCAAGGAGTGATAGTTTTTGGTTTGAAGACCACATCCTACCTTGGAACAAGAAGAAGAAAAGGCCAAGAAGAAGACACAAAAAATTGGTTTCCTGGTGGAGAACTCCATTCGCCCATCATCATTTTTGGGGGCAAAATAGTTTCCTGCTAGTTTACCAAGATGGCACACTATTTTCACTGACTCTCAGGAAACAACATCTAAAATACTTCAACTTTTGAAGTATCAGATCATTGCCTCTGTATATATGTATATTTGTATAGTTTTAATTCTATTTTTTTTTTCTTTTTGATGCCTTTCATTTTTGGGTAGCATGACTCCAAAGCCCAATGGTACACATGAAGACATTTTAAATTTTGGATTCTACTCCTTTCAATTCATTTTGAAATTGACAGAAGTTCCCCAACTGGAGCTAGCTGTTGTCCCCCAAAAATAGCTATCATTTTTGGCACAACATTTGAAATATTTTTGGTCTTACAGATCAAAAATTGTATCTTCCATTCCAAAATTTGTCCTAGACATTCAAATTCCTCATTTTACAAGCTTCTCAAAAAATTTATGGACTCTGCAAGCTTGAATCTACGGACTCTACAGGCTTGAATCTATGGACTCAGCAGGAAGAAAAATATACAGACTCAGCAGAAAGGAAAATCTATGGACTCTATAGGCAGGTTCATTTTTACAAGTTCAAAGGCTTTTTCAGGTGGTTTCAGTCAAAAGAATTAGTTTTTCAACACTTAGTCATTTTTTAGGACTATTTCAGTGCCTTGGTTCAAACAAAAATCTCCATCAGCAAACACCAATAGTAGGTTCAACGGGTTCAAGGTTCAATGGTCAGTTTAACCAAAAGAACGGTTTAATGGCTTGGTTCAACCAAGCAGTTCAACGCTTTATTTCACTCAAGTGGTTCATTCCCTTCATTTCAGCGTCTTTTGGTTCAACCAAATAGTTTACTCAGTTGATTCATTCTTTCAGTTCATCCTTTGGTTCAACATCTCAAGGTTCAACAGTAGGTTCAAAGACATTTTCAAAGCTTTGTTTGAACCGTTGAACCAAAACTTGGTTCAACAAAAAGGTTCAACATTTTGGTTCAAAGACATGGTTCAAAGGCAAGTTCAATGTTTGGTTCGATGCTTAGTTCATTCATTGAACCATCAGCTTGAACCATTTTTGGTTCAATTGATTGGTTCAACCAATTGGTTCAATAGAATGGTTCATCACCAAAGTTCAAAGGGATGGTTCAATGCAAAAGGAAGCTTCTTGAAGGACAAGTGCCCTTGCGGAGGACACTTAATCAATAAAAGCACCCTTCAGAAGGGTCATTTTCAAGGAAGCTGTAAGGTAATTCTTTCAGATTTGTTTAAGGCATTTAAAAATTGGCTAAGACTTAATTCTTTTAGATTTTTGTCTAAAGGAATTCCTTTGGACAAAAATTCTGAAAGAATTCTAAGTGGCCGTGGGTGCGAAAAATCCGAAGATCAATCAAAGACTTCGTGGATCAAATAATTCTATGGACTTTTTATCCATAGGAATTTTCCCCAGGATTTTTGTCCACGACAATTTTCCCCAAACTTTTATCCATGAGAATTTTCCTCGAGGAAATGTTTGCGGGAAACTTTCACGTGAGGAAACATTCATGAGAGAAAACCTGGGGATTTGTCTGTGGGAACTACCAAGGCAAAGGGTTGCCGAAGAACCCCAAAGGGCAGGTGCCCTTGCGGGGGACTCTCGGTGACCAAAGTAAAGGGTTATTTTAACTCTACACAGGTCATTTCTCAAGACCTGAAAGGGCAAGTCCAATCTAGAAGGATACCAAGCAAAAAATGAAAAGAAGACCAAGGGGTGACGCGCTCGAAGACGTCAAATTCAAGATAGTGAACTAGCCATTGGAAACATCGACGGGCATGTAAATGTCAATTTTAAAGCCCATGAAATAGCCGTTGATCCTTTGAATTTATAGACCCGAATGCATTCCTAGAATTCAAGACCAAAACTAGTAGAAAGTGAGGAAGATAGAACAACAAATGAATCCAGGACCCGATTCAATTAACCAGAAAAGGAGGAATGATGAAGATAAGATCAGACTACCAGATGGACATTGAAAGTTGTAATCTTTCAATTGTGTGGCTTGTTTATCTACATTGAGAAGATCAAATGGGTAAAATGCCCCAAAGTTCTAGCCTGTCTTCCTAACAGTTCCCAATGCATCATGATGTATTACTATTCTTGAGTCCTTGAAGTGGCTATATAAGGGACTTTCTTTTATTGTAAATGGATCTCTTTTTTGACAATCTAAACAAAATTCTGCCCAAATTGAGAGGCATCATTAAGACTTTGTACTCATTTTGTTAATCATATTTTGTTACTAGAATAAGAGAGCAAGGGACTTTTTCAAACTTTGTGCTGTGATACCTTTGTTATTAAGGAAACTGTTCTTATGTATTTTTCCTTGATATATTTTTTGTTCCATTAATTTAACAAGCAGGATTAGTAAAATTAGTCAGGAAGGTGTCCTAAAGAATCAACTGTGGAGAGACTTTGTGCCCCCATAGCTGCCTTCAGTGTGTTTTATTTTCATTGCTATGTAAAGGACTTTGAGAAGACTTTGTGCCCTCATTTTCATTCATATATTACTCTTGAGCATTTTAGGTGGAGACTTTGTGCTATATCTCGATTTGCTAGTTACTAGACCCTCAGTTACATTCTGCTTTTATTTCCAGGAGTATTCTTGTGGTTGGATAAATAGTTCTTCTGAAAGAAGAGGAGTGCCATCTGTCATTTCCCTTGAGTTTTTCATTTGTTTTACACACATCATCTCTGAAGAAAGAGAGATGGATGGCTTGTTATACCCTTGAGTATTATTTTCTATCTATACATATATATATATATATATATATATATATATATATATATATATATATATATATATATATATCATATCCATAGGGAACCTCCCCTTGATGAGAGGAGAGAGCAGTCTCCTTCTGATGTGATAAACTTACACATTTGGATGACTAATCTTCCTACTTTGGCTGATCAGACCTATTTTGTTTACCAGTACGCTGATAGACAAAATATTCAACCAACACATTTACTATAACTACAAAAAATATCTACACAACTCTACCACACACAATGATTTTCAGGTATACTTGGGTTTCTAATGTTTTACACCCATTGGCATAGCTTATCTTGTCCCACCATCAACAAAAAAAAATACTTCACTCAAAGGGAATTTAAAAAAGTTATTCAAGTCATTGAAGACATTTAATAGTAAGTGTAGATTATTATGTAATAGTTTAATGTTATGTACAAGTGGTGCCATGATAAGCAGTAGACACTGCAATCATTCCAAGTTGGTGATCAAGTTTTCCTATAGTTGTATAAATAAAATTGATATGAAATTACCATATGATTCATTAACTTTATTAAATAACTTAAAACTTCACCAAATAACTAGGAGATAATTATTTTCCACTAAATATCTTATGCCATTAGTTTCCACCTTTGTTGGATACTCTAGACACAACAAAGACTCTTTAGCAAATTGAGATCAATTTGAAAAATAAAGTTCTCATAAAATTGTATTAAATCATTAACAATAGGGTGAAATGGAGACATAAATAAGGGAAACTTATCCTATAGATCACCAAAGTATGTCAAGTTCCTTCTGAGGGAAAATGGTTTACAAAATAACTTGATAAAATATTTACACATATTTTACTAAAATAACATGTAATGGGAACCATTACTCTTCAAGGAGGGGTGATTGATACAAGAGGATCTAGGGCACTATATCTCATCATAATTTTAGGGTATTTTTCACATATCCTTATGATAACATCATCATATTTTACATCAAGTTCAACACCCAAATTTCAAGATGCAAGATCTAACTCTTCATCAACATTATTGCACAACATTTGTAGAGTTAGCATTGTAAGAAATACTCTATTAGTAATGGTGGTTGATGATGTCATCATATCCATTGGTTATAAAGTGATTTTTACCAAATTTTGTAATAATTCAATTGATTTTTCATCTCCCTAGTTTGAATATTAATGTACACTTATACTATTTGTATGTAGACAATTACAAAAATAATGAATTCAGGTAGTACATAAACACCATACATTTAATCTCTCAGATATTATATTAATATTAACATCCTACAATTTTGATCTTATAGTTTTACATTGGTTTTCAATTATAATCTCCACTTTCCTTGTTGATTTTCACTATGCATGTCTTAGGACTTTATCATTCACACATTTTTTCCTCACATAAACCAATTAAATTTTTGTAAGTAGGTTGTCATCTCCTAGGTCCCATATTAGTTACTTGAAGGAATATATGTATCATTTATTTTCAATGTGGGATATTTTTATCCATATCATAAATGGCAGAGTAATGAAAACACAAGTGAAAATTCTAAATAAGCTGATTATAGAGCATAAACCCTATGAAATTCCAAAAGGTGATTGGTTCCAAAGCTAGTAAACATACATGATATAAATTATAAATAATATTTGGTAAAATGGAAAGTCCAAGAAGTTGAATATGCAACATGGATAAGTACATAAAAATTTAAAAAACACTATTATAAAATCTCTTATAAGGTGCATGAGAGGAGCTCATGTTTATTTTGTTACCTAAGGTGTATGTTTTAGGAGCATCCATGTTCACTTGTAATACTACATCAAAAAAAAACACTTAGTTAAAAATTAATAAAAAATAATAATTTTTTAAATTTGCACAAGTACTGAGTTGTGTGCAAGTTTATATGTGTTGTTTTATACCACCTTTGTGTGTGTTCCAATTCTTTGTAATGTTTTGCATAACTTTGATGGTGTGCATGGTTTGCATTAGTTTTTAGTTAATTAAGAATATTTTTTCAAGTGTATTTTGAATGTAATTTATTATTTAAATGCCAATTTAGAATATATATATAATTGAGATTTTAAGGATTGTAAGTTATTATGCACAAGCTTGCAACATATTATGTAGGATGTTTATGCACAACACTATGAATATGTGGATCACTATGTAAGGATTATCTAGTACATAATTCAAAGTGTTTGACTTAGACTTGTGAGGTCATAACTTATGTTTAACTTCTTCTATGTGCATATGTTCTTGTGATGTATTATGGGGAAATAGTCATTAAATTTAATTCCTTAAATCATGAAAGGTTGTGATGGTTTCATTTAATATCAATATATGGTGTGGTATCATGATGCCTTATGCTATGATGTATTAAAGTTCATTGTAGTTATAATAATAATCTAATTTTTATGGTCCAAAATTATGCGGTAAAAATATTTAATGATGTTAATGGGTTGTTGAGCATTATTATAAGTAGGTGGTTCGTATGCCCATATAAACATTCCCATATATTTGAGCCAATAAGTTAATGATATTAAGGATATAAATCATAGTGAATATTTGGAGAGAAAGTTATAATTTCATAGATAATGAGTTAGAAGATATATATATATATATATAAGGATCTAATATTATAAATAAATCTCATTTGAGATTATGTAGTGCTATGTTGTTAACATTGTGTGTGAAAGATGTATTTCCAACCATTAAAATATTATAAATAGTTGAGGTTTTTTTAATATATCATTAATTCCACTATGTAAATATAATGACTACCTAGTTGAAGGTATCTCTTCATGGAATTTAACTACCTTTAGATTATCCATGATATGTTTGAGAATCAAAAATTTCCATTGTACCCATTTTAATGCTATTGTTACCCAAAAAAAATGATAAATTGGATTACTTTCCCTTTTCTTTCAAGTCTTGATCTACATGTTGACTTAAATTTACAAGTTAATTGATCTAAATTAAAATCCCACTAATGGGATAATGGCATGTTCTATGTCAAACAAGTTTTAAAAAACCTCATCTTATAATAATTTAAAAAATTTAAGTGTTGTATTAAACACCCCAATTTTATGTTTTTATTGTGGACTTACATTTACAAGTTGATTGATCTAAGTTTAAATATTCCATTGGATCATGGTTCCAATGATGGTTATGTAAAGGGTGTGTTGGCTTCACCAAATTATCACATTATTGAAACCCTTGTATGTTCTAAATCTACAAATATTTTTGAAAAATATCATGTCTATATCCTCTTATTTAACTTTGTTTCTTAGAAATTTGGTTTACTAAGTGCATATATTAAAATATAGTATTTGGTACTTGACAATGATAATATTGACAAAAATCTACCACCCATGACTTAAATGAAAAAAATGGTCTTAATCCACCATTATTTCACACCTACATGATACCTTATGAGTTTGACCCTTCTATTCTATTGTTACACACCTACATGAACAATAAAATATGTTTCATACCCACTTAATATCTTGTATAGACATCTCCATACCTTTAATTCATTCTACCTACACACATTCAATTTATTTTAGTATCTCTAGTGAATATTGACTTAATCTCATAAGAACCTACCCTCTTAGTAATGGTTACTTCTTAAAATCAAACATTTCCATATGGTTAGCCCATATGGCTAACATGTTAGTGGCATGATAAAATAATCAATTGGAATTATATATAAAAAAACCAAGGTCTAATTTACAAGGGACTTGTCACTTATCTAGTGCACATCTATATACTATTATACATTTATAAAATCTGCCCTATTATTTTGAATTTAGGAGTTTCTTACTAGGAATAATCAAAAGCCGTGTTTAAAGCATACCAAATCCAAGTTGAAGAAAACATTATCAAGAGTCAAATTCAAATCATTAGCTACATACATATAGTGAAGGAACACAATTATGCAATCACACTAGATGGGAGAAATATGTGTGGTTTAATTTCCATTTTTGGAGTATCAAATATGTAAGAAGTGGTCAATCATCAAGTAGGGGTGATTGGGGATAGCTCAACTTATTAAACTTTCCAAATTTTTTATAGGTTTATATCCCTCAAAAGCACACCTAGAGTTTCAAGTTGAAGGAGGTTTATTTTTGGAGTTGCATGCATCATCAAGGTTCACCATCAAACATAAAACACTTATAAAAATAGGTGGAGGTGACCATATGTTCATAGTCCCTCATTTCTGCATAGGTTAGTACCAACAAACACATGTTAGTATCAACAATCAATATTGAGCAAGAGGGGGAGGTGGTGGTCTCTTCCCCTGCTTCAGAGGATCCTCCAAAGAGCCAGACTTTGTCTGGGGCACCCAAGGAATTTTCTGCAGCTTCTGCGCCCACTGGGATCCAAGGATCGTTGTCTTTTGAAGTTAGGGCTGCTGAAGCAGCAAAGTTAGAGGATGGATGGACAGCTGTCAAGAGGAAGAAGTCTAAACCTTTGGTCTCCCCTCTAGATATTAATCTTCGGTCGTGTAACAAAAAAAAAACTCAATTTAAAAGGATTACCTAATGTTCCCTTTTGCTGAATGGTTTTATGGGGTTTGTAATCTATATTAGGAGGGTGTTTTGGTTGCCTTTCTAGTTTGTTAACTTTCAGATTAGTGTTTAGACAACAATTTTTTTTGGTAATATCTATTGGTAACAGGTCCCTGAAAAACTTGGTTTTGTTATTTTTTTGGTTTTTGGTTCTTTTAAAAACCTGGCTGTGCTTCATGGTTTATCTTTTGCCTTGTTGTATAGGGTTTTGGGGCCCCTTCAAAACCTGTTTTTACCTTAATCTAAAACAATCAATATTGACCTATATCAACAAAATTGACCCCATGTACATAAAAATATAGTTCCTAAACTAGATGAATTGTAGGCATACTTTAGTTTAATTTACACTTCAAGAATATAGTCATAGTTAGATAGTCAATGATAAAATTTAAGCACTCATCTCTTTATTTTACATATTATATTTAGCATATTACACTTGTCAAATTATTGCAATTAGTTTTAGTATTTTACATTTATATCTATGCTTTAAGGCTATATTTATCTATCTAAATTATTCTACTAGTTATGGTTTCTAAAATAAAATTAAGGTAAAAAATTAGTAAACCTATACACATATCAAATCGTTTCAAACCCTAGGTATCCCATAGGGTTTCATCCTTATAAGGTTTTATATATCAAAATTATAATCTCTTGGACCCAATTCTTATTTTTTTATGCTCTCTTTGATTTTAGGGGTCATCCTTGCATTTGTACTCTTTGGTATTCTTTGAATCTGTGTACTTTAATGCCTAAGCATCAACAAAAATATAATCATTCTCTTAATATGGATTCATATATTGTCCCTTGAATTTATCCTCAAGTTTGTGATATTTATGTTCACTCTATGAAGGTCCATGCTACCAATATATCCAAAAGGTAGGGGACACCTCATATATGATCAAGACATGAGTAGTATTATATCTAACATGATTCTATAAGGTTATATGTAATATCTTTAAAATCATATTGAATATTTAACTATTAATATTAAAATTTTTGGTAATGATACCTATTTTAAAATGAAGGACAAACATATCACCCATATGATTTTAGATTTAAATATTTACAAGAAAGGGGATATAAAGGATAAGGGATAGAAAAACATGTGCAAAATATTGTTAATCCCATCACAACATATACTTTAAAATAATAATAGAGCCTTGGATACATAACATATCCATAAAATACTATGTCAAAGACACATACTCATTTCATAAAATCAATAAAATAAGTTCATATACAATTTCATGACACACATATGTCTAAAAATCTACAATATTACTCTATTCAGGATATCTCCATCATGAGAGACTTACAAAATTATGTAGGTGTATACAATGGGTCAATATGGTGAACTATTTATCCAAGTTATAATACCACCAAAACTTATCAAATGAGTCATTATTTATGATAAATCAACTAAAAATATTTTCAACATATCATTATTACAAACATTATGGGTCGATATGCAATATCTGAACATAATGAATCACATCATTACTAAATCAAATCACTAGCTATGGCCACCACTAGACATAATTTCAATGGATGTACTACTAGGACCAAATAAGGTGTATACCTTATTTAAAGTCATACTTAATGATACACATTATGACATATTGTTGGGCCAACCTTGGATACACACTATGAAACCAATACCATCTACATTACGTATATGTGTTAAATTTATACTTGAGGGACATATATATATGTATTTGGAAAATTATGATCCTTTCAAGTATTATATTCCATCACAACCTTTTAAAACAACACATGAAAATTAAACATAGTAAAATCCATATATTATAACAACCTACCAATCAATTCAGGTTGTTAACTCCATTGAAGAGGCATTTTTGAAAAATACCGTCACCTCCACATAAAATATTATGGGAGTTACTTGAGTACAAGATTATAAATATTATATCTCTATAAGATATTTATCCAAACTAACATATATTAGGGTATACTATGATATCATTAAATTGTGAGACATTTTACAAATAAATCATTCAAATTAAGAGAAAAAATAAAAGATTATTGAAAATAATATTATTTATATTGGCACACCTTCAAAATAATTAAGAAAACAATGGAATTATAATCAAAATTAAGAGCCTATCATAATAACTATGATTACTCAACATACATATGAGAAATTTAAGCATGATAATAATGAGGAATATCACACAATAGATAATCAATATGTAGATTCAGATTCAAATTTAGATTTAATTTTAGATTCAGATCTTGATATAGATATAATTATGTCAGATATATATGATAGATTGAATCAATATAAAGATTGTATCAATATAAAAAGACATTTATACTAACAGATACATGACCTCCATATGAGCTATTTTAGTTGTATACAACATATATCATTATACATAACTTCATGATTGTTCATTGGATCATCCTTTGTTATCCTTCTATCTTGCAATAAGGTCTAGCCTTGACCATTATTATAGCCCTTGGATTTGTTTTCACTTGACCCTTTCCTCTTGATTTTTATCTTGATCTTGACATCCATGACACTTATACTATAATGATTCTAGTGCACATCCTTTATGACATACTACTTGTACACTCTTACATATATTATGGTTTCAATTAAGCTTACATGACCACATACATATTACAAGAGAAAACATTAATTATTTACTATTGGGGGCATGAAAATCCTTATCTCCAAATATAATATTGAGCTACATTATTGTGATACACATATGTAATGGGGATATATTGATTACTTTCACTTCATCCACATTTCCATGTTAACACATCTAGTGCACACTATGCCTTGGCAAATTTTATAATTTTTTTGAGATATATAACATTATTATATTTTAAAAATCATTACCACTTGGAATTAATTGACTAATCTCAAATATTCCAAAAATATAAAAATAAAATAAAAATCAAGAAAATATGAAAACATTCAAAATATTCAAAAAATAAAAAATTAGGACATGAACATGATATGATTACTAGATTACACTATTGACATATGTTATTTATCATAATATGACATATTATTTTCATACACACATGTATTTCATTGTATGAGTGTGATTTAGGACATGCAAGTTACACATGGACATATAGATGTTGGAATTTCCTCTACCCACTGGCCATGCGAATATTAGGGGCATATAATTCCATAAGGTTCAAAATGACAAGTTATATATTTATATGAACTTTCTAACATGTTGAGCTACCTATATCATTTACACATCTTTTTATTTACTCATATCTTTCACAATGCTACATGGATATGAAATATGTGATAATGATACATACAAATGGTGTAAATAGTTTACTTGTTCTAAACTCCATTGATGTTTTTACTATATTATATGATAGAATACTTTGTATTTGTATATTATGTGTGAATATTTGGCCTTTTTTGTGACATATTTATTTCCCTTGAGTTTGGTCCTTTCCATTGTTTGATATGATATCTTTGACATCCCTTGTTTGTGATATCTTTATGCCCCTACTTGTGGACCTTAAACTCATGTGTTGTGACATATTCATGTATATTGTATGAAACCATAGGCATTATGCATGACACTAAAGCTTTATATTATTACACTTTTTGAGTTTGTTGACATTGGGTGGTGCCATGATATATATCATGCACTTTTATTGTGTAGACTTATTAAGTTATCATACTACTACATGATTTATTGATACATCTTTCATGACATGACATTTGTATGACCTACATTACATATGTTACACACATGCATTAGTTTATAGATACATTATTATGATGTCATACTCTCCACATGTTCACATGATATACATGATCCTGCATTTATACATGACATGATACAATTAACTATTTTTTAAATATGAGAGACTTGATGGATAAAATCCCACATCTCAAAAGGAGGGAATTATAGTGGGATTAATTGATAATACCATGAACATAAAATTAGATCAAAGTATATATTTTAGATATTGAGAATGGTTTAGATATTAGGTGGTTCAATTACATGTTAAATAATGGCACATATTATAGATTATAGGGGCATATGTCATGTGTATATACTCACTTTATAGAGACTTGAGTATAGATTCATATACACTTGGGTGCATATGCACATAGCATATGCATGGGAATATGAACATAACATACAAAGATACTAACTAAATGCTTAAAAATACACAAATTATTTGTTCCTTTTTGATCATTTATTTTGTTTTACATGGATATAACTTGAATGAACTTGAGTGAAACAATATGATTGAATATATAATCTATCTACAATGGTTGATTTAGTTTTATTTAAGAAAATTCATCATGTCATTCCTTCTTTACCTGAGTAGTTATTTGGATTAGTACATTACATAATTCTCCCCACATTTATGAGGGTTGGGCATGTTGTCTTCCAAACCTAAGGGCCTGCATATTTACACAAATTTGGGGCACAAACACCCAACTCTCCATGTGCTTCAACAATGAAGCATAAGATTTTCCAATGTTTCAATATAGAAGCATCATATCCAAAATTTTTCAAGGGAAACATGGTTTTCACCAACACACATGTACTCCTATATTTTCTATTATAAAAAATTCAATTTCAGGTTAAAATTGTCAATCTAAAGACATTGACTACATAGATTGGTTATAGGATTTATTATTGAGTGACTTGCACAATTGGAGCTTAATACTAAAGAAAAAATGTGTTTTACACACTTAGGTATATATTATCCTTTTACTATATCAATTCAATTAATTTAATAAAATGGGGGAATTTGTAAATACTAAAATCTGGTATTTGGTACTTTAAAATAACAAGTTTGACATACATTTACCACACATAACTTGAGCACACAAACATGGTCTTAATACATCATTATCTCAAACCTACATGTTACCATATGATTTTGAACTTTTTATTATGTTGTTACACACTTACATGAACCTTATCCTACCAATGGTTAATTTTTAAAATCAAACCTTTTATTTGGTTCAAACCATTTGCCTAGTATGTTAGTGGTGTGAGAAATTACCTAATTGGATTCACATAGAAACAAATCAAGGTATTATTCAAAAGGGAATTGGAACTTATTTGGTACATTAATAAAATTTGACCTATTATTCTAAAATTGTGAATTTATTAGTAGTATTCATAAAACAATTTTTAAGCATACCAGATCAAAGTCAAAGAAAGCATTATCAAGTATCAAATGTAAATAATTAGCTACATACATATAACAATGAAGCACAATTACACAATCACACTAGGTGGAGAACTATGTGTGGCTTGATTTCCCTCCTCAAAGTATCAAATACATAGAAATTTTTCAATCATCAAATAGGGGTGATTGGGGTGAGTTCAACCTATTACACTTTCATATTTTTTTAGGTTTCTAACCCTCATAATCACACAAAGGCTTCATGACAAAGGATGTTGATTTATGGAGATGCGTGCATCGTCATGGTTTAAAATCATAGATACAAAGCTTATATAGATAAAAATGTGTCAATATAGTCATAATCACTCATTTTCATATAGGTTAGTACCAACCATCATAGGTCAATAACAATAATTGATACTAACCTAGATTAATAGAATTGAGCTTGTGTAGATAAAAATATAGTTCTTAAATTAGATGAATCACATGATTAATTTAATCTAATTTCCACTTCTAGAATAAATTAATAGTCATAAATTCAACCATAAAATACAATTACTCATCCTTTTATTATATTTATTATATCTAACATTTATAATTTGTCAAATCATTTCAATCAGTTTCAATATTTTACAATCAGATATATGTTTAAATGCCATATTTATCTATCTCAATTATTCTACTTGTATCTATATTATTAGGGTTTATAAAACCAAATTAAGGCAAAACATCAAGCAAAAATATACCTATAATATTCCAAGAAATAATACACATTTTTAGCTTAGTGTTTGAGGGATTGATCCATTCCTTAGATTGAGAAATGAATCTTTGAAATGGGTATCCATGATGATATTCACTTGTTTTGTTTCCATGAATGGTATTTGTTTATCCTTAAACATAATAGAATTTATGATTAACATCATTAAATATATTTATTTAGATAATAAAATACATGCCTTAAAAAAGATATGTTGTATGAAACACACCTTCATCAAAAATTATTCCAAAAGTCAAATAAGGTTCAATAGCCCTAAGATTAAATTGCCAAGTACAAATTACTAAGGTCCAAAGCCCAAAAAAAAATTTACATGATTATAAAGGCACATACCACCAATGCCCCAAGAAAACCATAAATAAAACTAACACAATACAAATTTATATGAAGCTAACACTACCAGTGTTATTGAGGGGTGAGAAGGAGGTAAAAAATTATTATGCTTATCTCCCCAAATACTACCTAAGGGTACATATTATAAGGTATGGGATCCAAAATATCATGTTTTAAATTTTTTATTCATTCTCTTATTTTGACTAGTGTCAAGTTGGTGAAATAATTAATGAAAGATGTGACATTTTCCCCTGACCATCCTAGCCTATAGGTCCAAGTCCTAAAGGTTTATAACCATCCTGGGGTGATGAACACCCTCCATAGCATTTAAAGGGTGAGTTATTGTGATGGGGTGAAGGCATGGAAAATTTATAGAATCTACGTGATCTACATCATTCTCTACCTTTATTCCTCCATAAAGAATTTGGTCTACGATAATCAAGAGCCACTATGCTAATAGTATATAGGCCTTCCCCCAATGACCAAAGGTGGTGCAAAGGTGTTCAAACTCCAACACTATTTTTAATTTTAATTGAATTTTCAAAGTGATATTTTATATAATATCAATTTTGTTTATAGGAGAATATTTTATATCTAAATTCTCTTTATTAAAAATAACATAATTTTTCTCTTTCCAAAGTTGAAAGAGAATCTCAATGTGAATATATGTTAACATCCCCATAGGGATTTACTAGAATAATGCAGTATTTAAAAAAAAATTTACACAACACTTATTATTTCTTTAGATCACAACACAAAATTAGTGACTTGTTATGAACAAATATTTCACCCTTTGGATGAGGTTGTTCATACCTATCCACATTTGGACAACATGGGTTTACCTCTAGGCCTGTGAGTTGCCTGTAGTAGAGGTAAACCTCTAGGTTAATGAGCTATCTCCCTTGATCTATATTTTATGCTCACATTACACTAGGATAATCACTATTGGGGGTGAAAAGGGAAGAATGAAACATAAATTAAACCTATTATAATGCAGTGATACACCAAAGATATGTCCACACAACACACTTGCATCTACGTTAAGAAAGAAGACTACTAAAACTGACCTTAACTCATTGTCTTTCTAGCATAAGTATTTCTCATAAATGTAAATTATTATCTATATCTAAAGGTGGGTGAAAATAAGGTCTAATAGTAGACACTACTATTCCATATCACACTTTAAGACACACTTAAAAAACACATACACTTTATGAAACATGTTATAAGAGATATCACTCACACAAAACATGCAAGAGCAGAGAGGAATAAGGATAAGACATTCATCACTTGTCAACCACATAAAACCACTTAATAAACTTAGGAAACATATTTTAAAGATAAAATAAACTTCAAAATATTATTAAAAGTAAAAAAAAATTTCCAAAATAGTAGGGTTTCTCCATATTAGGTGTGTAATAGATACAAATGCCAAAATGGCTTGAATATATAGAGCATAAGAGAGGAAAGAGAAGAAGAGGAGTTAAAGAGTCACAAATCCAAGTGTAAAGACTTGGAAACTAGTCAAAACCTAATATAATTAATTGGAAAATATTTTAATAATATGTCATGGACAAGTGTCCATCATAAATGCATCATTCTCCCTCAAGTTGGTGTAGAGACTCTTCACTATCTTTCTTGAAACTACCTTGTTTGATGATGACTCCACTTGACTATCTAAAACTGCCATAGGGGTGTTTGACACATTTCAATTGTTATCAAAATAGGAAATCTTGATCTTTATATTCATACTATACTCCTCAATTGATGAACTCCTCATGGACATTAGTTGTTCACTAATTTGTAACTGCTCACTAGCCCTTCTAGGCTTGTCTTCACATTTGTCACTTAATTGACCTGTAGTTTCTCAATAAAATTTGTTTAAGATGTGTTATACACATTCATAATAAATATTTATCATTTGTTTTATCAAATAGACCTCCAAAGGTTTAGTTTTCTATTTCTCACTTTCTAATTTAGATAGTCATACTCCTTAATGTCTGCCCAAGACTACCTGTAATGAAAAGTGTAACATAGGGATTTTCATGCACACATAAGGTTATAAATGATTATGAGGGGTTTGATAAATCCCCCATACACCTTCTACAATTATTTTCATTCAAAAATTCTCTTTTACACTTTTAGAACAACTCAAATCTTGTAAGAAACTTAGAATTGGGCCTGTCCAAATAAGAAATAGTATGAAAATGCTAGATTTCAATGGGACTGAGAGATTCCTAAACAAGTCCAAAACACTTTATAGGATAACTTACCCCTTTTGGATGCATAACTCTCCATATATTATCCATTGGGTTTAAATGAGGGCTTTAGGTCTCTTAGCTTCTTAACATTGGTTCATAAAGGTTAGACATTCAATCCCTAAAGCAATTCCACAAAGTTGGAGTATAAAACCCCCATCAACTATCCATAGCTTCTTGACGTCTCATGTATCTCATCTATACAAATATGAGTAGAATAAAATGGTCTCTAAATCTCTTAACTACATTTTGAGTAGGTCTAAGATAGTTTTAGGTCAAAAATGACCAATTTGATTTACTCCCTATAAATCAATAGGTCTGATAAAAATTTATACTTAACATTTAAAGTTATTAAACTATTTGGGAAGGTCATGTGGTCATATGAGTGAAGTTATAATTCATTAGGGATCATGCATAATTCTAGGCCTAATAGGCCTAACTATGTTTTGACTAAGTATTTGTCCACCTGCATGGTCTTAGTGATTGTAGGTGTCTTTTATATCTAGTTCATCTTAAAAAAAACTATAGAAATCATCTCATGATTAGTATAATACTCCTCATTCATCATTTCAACACTCATATACTAAGTCTACAAATTGTGTTGCTAGTAGAGTGCCTCATTTTTGTGACATAACATACAATATATCCCCTAATTATTTGACTAAGTGGAGGGATTGAATGAATCATGAGGACAATATACAAGAAGTTTTAAGGATTTATTATATTTTTATAAGTCTCAACACCTTAAATCCCTTAAGACTAGCTTCTATGATTATGAGGGCAGGTAGGGTTTTAGTTGACTATAGGTTGGGGTTTTAAACCCTATTTAATTTAAATTTTACCCTATTTCCTTCTCTATAAGATTCCTATGGGAATGGTGTAACTATGAGATTAATCTATACTTTATCATATTCAATATATACCTCTACCAACCAAATTTCATCTTAAATGATCATAG
This sequence comes from Torreya grandis, assembly GCA_037957365.1. Lineage (NCBI taxonomy): Eukaryota > Viridiplantae > Streptophyta > Pinopsida > Cupressales > Taxaceae > Torreya > Torreya grandis. The sequence continues at coordinate 786,641 of JARHVA010000393.1, read as the reverse complement.
GCTAGTATGTAGACTGTCAAACTATAAATGTTGTTTAGGAGATATGAGACCATCTTATAGGTGAAGATGTGATTGAAAAATGTGTTTCAATTTTTAGTTTTAACCTAAGGTCATTATGATATTACATATTTGGTTGAACTCACTCTATGTCTTATAAATATGCATCCTTTTTTACCATTAACACACTAGGTGTCATTTGCAAATTGTAGAGTTTTAGGTTCAATTGCACTATAGCTTTACTGAATGCCATTAATGGGATTTTAATGGGTTGAAATCCCACTCAACCATAATTTTTATTGACCTATAATTCATATTCTTGTGTCAATACATTACTCTTAAGCCTAGGTTTATAGCATAAAATAACTAGACCTACTCAGACCTCAAGAAACTTCACCAATAGAGGTTACATTGTGAGGCAGGATCCCTTTCTTGAATAAATTAATCTAAACTCTCCCTGTAATTAAATTTTATAACTCTAAATAACTACATGTTATGTAATGACTCTAGGATCAACAATATAAACCATATATGACTTGATAAAATCATTCAAGTCATGAAATTGAATGCAACTTATGTCTTGGTTTTTGAATAGCTCCTCTATTCTCCATACATACCTATAAGTGATTGTATATGAATATATAAATTAGAGATCTATTTATTCTTTAATCATGGTCTTAGAACCTATCTTAATCAATTTTGAAGTCTCTCAATATAAAACCTCCATGGAGACACTAACTTCCATGTTTTGAGAGGAGAAACATAGGTACATTACATTTGATATGAAACCATTTACAAGAAGATAAAACTCTACAACTATAAACAACTACTCTATAGACCATAATGTGTTCACCTTTAGCATAAGGAGATGATCCTGACTATATTACCATGCTCACACATGCAAACTAGGTTGAAACTAGCATGAAGAGGATGAACCAACTCTACAATAAAACATACATCACTTGTTTCACATAGGTCAATGAAAATATATGAGAAAATTGAAGTCATTGGGGTTATGCAGGTAGTTTTGAGATACTCGTAGTCTTAATGTTTATTCATAAAGTACATATCACTAATATGAAAACCATGACCATGGAATGAGATTTCAAAAAACTATCATCCCCCAAGTGCATTCACTTGAACTCTACTCCTCCTATCCATGCCAATTACAAACTAGTTGACTTATTTGATTTGTTGAAGTGAGCAAAGAGAGAGGAGAACTAATTTTCACTATTTTTGGAACTATAAAAAAATTCAACTTGGATATGAGTTTTGGGGATATTAAGGGACACTCTTAAATCCTTCACATGTGTTATAACTATCCTTCAGTCTGCATAACTAAAAATCCACTTTTTGTAAGTGATCTTGATTTTAACATTGAACCTGCAACATGTCAGTTTTAAATATTTCCTTGATACTCATGTAAAATATGGTACATTATATTGTACTTTAACATACTTGTCCTTAGTGAAAAATCATATAATTTCATTAAATGCCCCAAAAAATGGCCTAGGATGACATAAGGATAATTTAACAAGTATGACCAAAGTAAGACATCCTAAGTGACTTTAATAATGACCATGGTGGACCACTTTCCAACCTAGGATACCTCATGGAAGTTTGAAATTACATGGGGGTTGAACT